>JAVXUM010000023.1:13707102-13741061 GCA_035590655.1 Pouteria glomerata
AGAGTGGAAACATATGATTCATTTTCATGGAAAGTGACATCCATAGAAGTATAGAATTTCTTGGAAGGTGGATGGTAACACTTATAACCTTTCTGAGTTGGAGAATATCCCACAAAAACACATTTGACTGCTCGAGGGTCTAATTTATCCCTATTTGAACTGTGAACATGAACAAATGATACACACCCGAATATTTTAGGAATAAGATGGTTGGAAATACTCAAGTTAGGATAGAATTTGAAAAGCATTTCCATAGAACTCTGAAAATTCTAGACTCTAGAAGGTAACCTGTTTATAAAATAGGCAGAAGTAAGGACTGCTTCCTCCCAATAAGACTTAGGCACATTATTTTGGAATAAGAAAGCTCGGGTTGTATCAAGAAGATGACTATTTTTCCTTTCAGCAACTCCATTCTGTTGTGGAGTGTTGACACATGAGAACTCATGAATTATCCTTTCCCTTTGGAAAAATGGAGTCAAAGTTTGGTTAAAGTAATCCCTTACATTGTCAGAATGAAATCATTTGATTTTGACACCAAATTGATTTTGTATTATGGCATGGAAATTTGAGAGAACAAAATTGAGATTAGACTTGTTTTTGAGTAGGAAAATCCAAGAGACTCTAGTGCAATCATCAATGAATGTTACAAACTATCGAGCTTCGGAAATATTAGGAATAGGAGAAGGTCCCCAAATATCACTATGAATAAGTAAAAAAGGAATCAAACTTCTTTTATTGCTAATAGGAAAAGGTGCACATTTATGTTTCGCAAACTCACACACATCACATT
Organism: Pouteria glomerata; assembly: GCA_035590655.1. Classification (NCBI taxonomy): domain Eukaryota; kingdom Viridiplantae; phylum Streptophyta; class Magnoliopsida; order Ericales; family Sapotaceae; genus Pouteria; species Pouteria glomerata. Next base: position 13,707,893 of record JAVXUM010000023.1, read on the forward strand.
GAAAATTCTCAATTTCTAACCCCTTACACAGAGAAGGAAATAAGATTTTGAGAGTCATAAATGGTGGGTGTCCTAGTCTACGATGATACAACCAGACCTTTTCTTTATTGGATAAATAATGCTCAGAAAGAAATGATAGGGGTCGTTTACTTTTGTTGTCCTTCAGATGGCTTGGTGTCTCGAGGTAATAAAGTCTGTCTCGTTCCTTAGCACGTCCAATCGTCTTCCCCGACTCCCGGTCCTGAAATATACAAGCAGTGGGGTTAAAAATGACATTGCAACACAGATCTTGGGCAAATTTTTGATGGAGATAAGGTTAGTGGATAGCTTAGGAACATGAAGAACATTTTTCAGGATAAGTGAGTGAGTGACTTGAATGTCTCCTAGACCTCCTACTGTGGTTAATGAACCATCTGCTGTGGCAATTTTCTGATTGCTCAGGTAAGGGTTATATGTGTGAAAATTCTGTGAGGAGTGAGTCATATGGTCAGTGGCCCTCGAGTTCATAACCCAAGGATTGGTAAAGGTTTCATCCGAGACATGTAATCCAATGGAAATAGGAAGTTTACCTGAATGTGCCAATGAGCCGGTACCTGAGGATTTTTCCAAAGTGCCAAGGAAAGTTTTCAATTTCTCAATCTCCTCCCGATTAAAATCTACTTAGTCTTGAGTATTTATCTCACTTTGTTTTACTGTGGTCATGTTTGCTTACCCACTGTTTTTCTTTTGTTCTCCTTTGTTTCCCCATTCTTTACTGGAGGGTTTACCATGAAGCTTCCAACAAGTTTCCCGAGTGTGCCTTGGTTTCTTGTAGTGGGTACACCACAAACTCTCCGTATTTTCCTAGTTCATTGATAGATCTGCTCTTCCATTCTTAGAGATTGTTGATTGTTCTAAGCTTACTTTTGGAGCCCCTTTGCTGGCTACCATAGTTGAGCCTTCTATGATCCAAGATTGAAGCATGACTAATCTCCTGCTTTCTTCTGCTCAAACAATAGAAATAACCTCATTTAGAGAGGGAACTTCATTCTTACCAAGTATTTGAATTTTGACTTGGTTGAATTCAATGTTAAGTCCAACAAGGAAATCATAAACTCGGTCTTTCTCAATGTAGTTCTTTAGGACCACTGGATCCTCAGGGCACTTCTTCTCAATACACCGATAATGATCAAGTTATTGCCATGGGTTTTTTAGCACATTAGCGTACTCCGAAACAGTTTTGTTTCCCTGTTTCATTGCTGCAGTGTTGACTTTGATTTCGTACACCTGGGCTGCATCTTTGGCCTTTGAATACGTTTGTTGAAAAGCCTCCCAAATATCCTTAGCAGTGACCAAGAACATACAGGTGTCATTGATCTCAGTAGTTATAGAATTCCATAACCACGCCATAATCATTGAATCTTCCTCGTCCTAGGCGTCAAATTTCGGGTCACCCGGCTTTGACACATTTCCCGTGAGATGACTTATCTTACCTTTCCCTTTCAGAATAGCTTGAATAAGCTGAGACCACTTCAAATAATTTTTCCCGTTCAACCGATATGTTGTTTGAATTTGCTGTAATTCTCCGGTCTGGACAACGTACTGTGTGGTAATGTCTTTTATTTTTGACATGTTAATAAAATACCAAACTAATTAAAATGGAGATTAGCAGCAATCTGAGCAACACCAGGTACCAAATCTGGAGAGTGACTGACACTCGGAGAAAGGATACGAATAATCGCTGACCAACCACGACAGAAGCACAATCACACAGACTGTAAAGATGAGTGACCAACTCTTTTGACCAACGAAGACAGTCGGCTCCGATCAGTAGTCGATCGACGATCAATTGATGAAAGAGAAACTACTAGGAACCATTCGATCAGAACCTGGCGACCAAGGAGGAGGGGAAATCGACTCCAATCGATCGGAACCAAGCGACAGAGGAGGAGAGGAAATCTACTCCAATCGATCGTTTGTTCTGGCAATCGATCGAGGGCTAGATGTACGCAATCACTTCTTCTTTGATCTACAGGGGTAATGAAGAAATACTGACCAATCGCTAACCGTTGGATCTCCGACAGACGATCGCTAAGCCTGCGACCGACGATAGTTGAGTGATCGATTGAGGTTACGAGAATTTTGAAGGCAACCATTGACATGTACTGTGATCGATCGTGCAATCGTTTGGATCTCTGAGGATTCGTCTGAGAAATCGAATCCAATGACGGAACTAGATCGGAATATAAACAGCAATTAAGGCTGTATAATCAAAGAATGCCCAGCAATGAAGGCCTAAGCAAGCGAAAGAGAATTCCCAAGAAACTTGGGCTCTAATACCATCTGGAAGAAATACAGAAAATTTTTGGGTGTCTTTCATTGATCACTACAAAGCTGTTATATACATTCAAACCTACCTACAAAATAGGAAAACTACCTAATTCACTCCTAATCAAATAATAATCAAATCCCTTAATTATGGGAATTTGATTTTCACAATATGTATATGTAAAAATATACACATAGGTACCCAATTAGGTGTGTAAAAAATTCATTTCAGTAAATCTAGTCTTTTAACAATTCCAAACAAAGCCTTAAAAGAATTTGAACCAGAGTATGTTAAAATAGCATTTGTGTAATAAAAAGATATATATAATATATATTCTCAAATGTGGTTCCAACCTGATAAAACCATGCTATGTTGGCCTCTTTATGACACACGTAGGTACCATTTATAATAAATTTGTGTGAGAAAAGTAAATAAATAAATTAGAAATGCATGTTGCTTTAATCTAGAAGCCCCTTATTATGTATTCTAATGATCCTTACCGTTAGTTGTAGTGTAATCGATATATATATGAACATGATGGATGCAGGTGACAGTCTTAGGCTTACCTTTCGGAGGAGTAGGGGAGAGTGGGATGGGTTCGTACCACGGCAAATTCTCTTTTGATGCTTTTAGTCACAAAAAGGCAGTGCTTTATAGAAGTTTTGATGGAGAATCGCCCATAAGGTACCCACCTTACTCATCTAGAAAGCTTAGATTATTGAAGGCCCTCATCAGTGGTAAGATATTCAGCATCATACGATGCTTGCTTTTATCATTTATGGAAGGTAAATCGATTTGAGGATTGAAATGTACATGCATGATTTCAAATGTTATTATCTTCATTACTTTTTTTTTTTTTTTTTTTACGCGGTGCTAAGTAGACGTACAAACTCATAAACACGAAAACATTTGGTCAAAGATGATTAATTTATATTGTATTTTGTCTTACAATTTGCATATATGAAATGGTTTAGGCCTGTAAGGGGAACGAATATCTCATTTTGATGTCCTTATAACTATGATTCTTTTTTTTTTTGCCCTTCTACTGTGAGAATACAATAGAAAAAACAATTTGAATATCTACAGTTAATGAATATGCCTAAAAACACATTATGAAAATATATTTTCAGAATTTCGCTACTTGCATATGTAATTTCATAAGTAAATTTACACATAATATTTAATCAAATATTCAAGATCTTGATCTTCACGGCAATCACATATTTTACCTACTTACATAATATAGTTAAGAACACGTACATCAGTCATTGCTCTGAAAATCTAAATAGGGAAATTTACCTTAAAATTTGTTCTTGAATCTTCTGCTTCAAAAATAAAACTCTTTTGGAAAATAAGATTTCTCTTTCTTGCCCTATAAACCCTAATGTGTTTTAATTTAATGTGCATGAATTGATGAATTTATCCACTATTTATAGGAAGAGAGATGACCCAATTTTCCTAATTAATCCTTTAATTTACATCATCCATCAAATTAGAAATTGCTTAGGAAACTAACTCATAATCTTTTGTCAATCATAACTTTCTAAACAAATCCTTATCAACTTTGAATTCTTATATGGACAACTTTAATTAAGAAAATAATTATGGGAATTATTACTTAATTAATTCCAACAATCTTCCACTTGGTTTGTATAATAATCCTACAGTTATAATTTATTAAACATAAGGTGCGTAATAACATTACAATATTTATCTCAATATCTTACCTCAATTAAATAAAATACTAATGAGAGTCCTGGCAGTTCCAAACTAATTCAAGAGCATGGTTCTTCATGCACTACGTCATTAATGACTTATTTAGCAAAGTTTATAAGGTGAGTTATTGTTAATGAATGTTTTTTCCAAAATACCATTTCTATCACTTTAACAATTCATATACATATGAACAAATATTGCAAGACATAAATTTATTAATCTAGAAAATCTTTAATAGATATCAAAATGTAATGTCAAGTAAATAAGCACTAAGCAATCCACAAATAAATTAATTTATTTTCTACACTTAAGACCTATCTTTTCAACATCTTGCAAAAATGTCTTTAGAGATAGCCCTTTCGTAAGTGGATATGGTATGTTAACACTCATACTAATGTGTTCAATTGATATTCGTTGTCTCTGAACTTTTTGTTTTTGTTTTTTAACAAATAGGTGTTTTAACTTAATATGCTTGGCTACCTTAATATACCTATCATTCTTCAAAAAGAAAACAGTTGCAACATTATCACATAATCTTTAGGGCTTAGAAATAGTATACATGACTCTTAACCCTGAAATAAAATTTCCCAGTCACAATTAATGATTTGTAGTCTCAAAGCAGGCAACAAACTCAGCTTCCATGGTGGATGACACTCTGCTTAGCACTCTCCCATGAAACAGCTCCTACTGTGAAGTGAAAACGATAACAAAAAGTACTTTTCCTACTATTAGCACATCCTCTAAAATCTAAGTCTGAATAATCAATTATCTCAAGGTGATCAGTCATCCTAAATATGAGTTTGTAATTATTTATCCCTTGCAAGTATCTTAAAACTTTATTTGCCATTTGTTAATGATCAAGCCCCGAGTTACTTTGTTATCTACCTAATATCCCACAACAAAACTAATATTTATCATGGTGCAAACCTATGCATACGTCAAATTCCCAACAATTGAAGCATAATGAATAACTTTCATACTTTTACGTTCTAATTCATTTTGGGGACATTGACTTAAGCTGAACTTATCTACCTTTTAAATTGGAACAACAATGGAATCACAATTATATATGCATACTAGACCTTTCTAAAACTTTATCAATGTAGGTTTCTAAGACAATCTTAACATTTCACGTGATCTATCCCCGAATATTTCTATTCTTATCACAAAGGGTGCCTCTTCTATATCTTTCATTTGAAAGTTTTTTTGAAAAAAAAAAATCCTTAGTTTCCTGTATTAAACCAAGGTCACTGCTGGCTACAAGTCATTAAATATAATACTAAAACAAAAATTTGCTCCCATTAGTCATTAGGTATATATACCTATTAATGGTGTTTTCCTTGAACCCAAATGAAGTAATAACATTATGTAACTAAAGATGCTATTAATGGAAAGCCTGTTTAAGTGCATATATTGACTTCTTTAGCAAACATACTATGTTTTCATTTCCTTCTTATATGAAGCCTTCTAGTTGGCAATTTAGACTTCTTTTAAACTTCCATTTAAGCAAGCGTACTTTTCATCCATCTAATGTAGCTCTAGATCATAATGAGCTGCCATTGCTAAAATATTCTTAAAGAGTCCTTTTTTATATACTAGAAAGGTCTCATTATATTCAATGCCTTGTCGTTGTTTAAAACCTTTAACTACAAGTCTAGTTTTATTGTTCAATATTGCCCTCTGAATCGTGTTAGGTTTTAGAAACCTATTTACACCCGACTCTTTTATGTCTTTTAGGCAATTTGACCAACTCTCAGATCTTATTAAGTCCGTAAGTTATATCATTCGTAGCATCAGTCCATTTAATAGAATAATTACTGTTAATGGCTTTTGAATTTGTAACCTGATCATTAGTATTCCTAACATTATACTCAAATTCTTGTAAATACACCACATATATCACCTATTTCTATGAGACCTTCTTAATGCTACTTCTTGTGATGCATCTATAATAGAGACATTGGATATAGTCTCATTATGGGAATCTTTTGGTTGTTGATTATCATTTGTTGTTCATTATTGTTGATTGGATCAACTTCATGAGGAACAATAGGATTGTTATGAATCAGAGGTAATGGAAATTGTATTGTGATGTTTTGAATGATTGCATCCCTAACTTTCCCACTCCTACCGACTTCACTATTCTTAATAAATCTAGTTTTTCGGTTTCAACAATTCTTGTAGTATGGTAAGGACGGCAAAATCTATATTCTTTTGATTTTTTTGGATACCCAATAAAGAAATAAGTAATTGTTATTTGATCTAGTTTTTTCTTATGTGGATTATAGATTCTTATTTTCTCTAGGTAACCCTAAACATACAAATATGCCTCAAATTGGGTTTCCATTACTTCTATAGTTCAAAAGATGTATTTGGAATTATCTTATTAGGAATCCTATTTAAGACAGGATATAAACAATGGTTTTAAGAGCATGCATCCACAATGGGTAACTTTGTATTACTCATCGTGCTCCTAACCACATCCACAAGGATATGATTGCACCTTTCGGCTACAGCATTCTATCAGGATTCACCTGGCATTACGTATTGTGCGCAAATACCTAAATGTTCAAGAAGTATAGAAAAAGGTCCAAGGTGATGTCCCATTTTCTACCACAAAATTCAACACCACGATCAAATAATTTTTTTACCTTTTTTACCTAATTATCTTTCAACTTTAATTATGTAGATTTCGACAACATTAACAGACTAAGATTTATCATGCAACAAATATAGGAGCAATAATGTGAAAAATTATCAATAAAAGTAATAAAGTATTTTTCTCTACCAAAAGATGAAATATAAGGTCTATATATGTCTACATGTATTATTTCCAGAAGTTGAGTACTTCTTGTAACTTATTTCTTTATACGTTTGGTCTATTTATCTTTAATACAGTCTACACATATACTAAAATCAGCCAATCTAGATTCAAGAGAATTCCTACCTTTACTAATCTCTCCATTATTTTCCTAGATATGTGATGGGAGACACGTAAGAAGTAACACTTTCAACACTATTTAAACTTATTTTATTTCCTAATTAGTTTAGGCTTGATTTTATTTCCTAATTGGTTTTGATTTTTTTTTTATTTCCTAATTAGTTTAGGTTTGCTTTTATTTCCTATTTGGTTTAGGCTTACTTTATTTCCTAGTTGATTTAGGTTTACTCTTATTTTCTAATTGGTTTAGGTTTGCTCTATAGTAGTCCTAGTTGGTTTAGATTTACTAGAAGTCTATATATGTCTGTTGTAAACAAAGAGATATTATCATCATTATTATTAATTTTTCTTCTCAAAGAGAGTTGTTTTAGATTGAGTTCTGGTTGTTTTCTTTTCGTCGCGTTGAACAATATCAACATTCTTGCGTCTTCGTGAACGAGATCACAATCCATCAATGCTTTGTGCTGTATAACTACCCTTTGCTTGTGTGGCAACTATACATCTTTGCACAAAATTTTCAGCGTTCATTTTTAAATGCGGCTGGTAGTAACGTTATTCCAAAGCAACTATGGTCTTGTCCCTCACAACATGACCACTCAAGTCATTGGAATGCATCTCCCTCAGCAACTTGTCATGCAAGGAACTCCTAGGAATGCATAACCTGCCCCTTTGAACCAGTACCCATCTTGAATCAAGTATTCATCTAAAGGCTGGTTCAATTGGTGTCTAGCCCAAACATCCTTGAAATCATCATCATTCATACAACTTCTTGATTTGTTCAAAAGCTAGAATTTCGGTAGAAATAGTAACAAGCAAAGTGGCACGACGACTTAGAGCATTTGCTACCCAGTTAGTAATTCTAAATTTATGAATAATAACATAATTGAACCTTTTGAGGTAATCTACCCATTAGCCAACATGCGATCAGCATGTTTCTGCCCACAAAAGTGCTTGAGTGATTGATGGTCAGGATAAATAATGAGCTCCTTAGGCAAAAGATAAGCCTCCCACATTTTAAGAGCACAGTACAGAACATAGAGTTCTTGTTGATATGTTGACCACTTCTATTCGAAGCTACAATCCGTAGCCTCTCCCCATTAAAATCTACCTTTCTTCAAGCAACCAATAATAAGGGCCACAAAGGTGCTGAAGTTTCTTATAAACCTGCGATAAAAGGTTGCTAGGCCATGGAAACTCCTCACCTCAGTTATGTCTTAGGCGTAAGCCATTCTCGAATAGCTTTTACCTTCTCTTCATCAATATGAATACCCTTACTGCTTACAAAAAATCCTAAGAATACTAAACTGTTTGTTAAAAATACAGACTTCTTTACGTTGACAAACAGTTTGTTCTTCCTTAACACACCTAAAACTTTCTTAATATGATTGAAGTGCTCCTCTACACTCTTACTGTAAATCAAAATATCATCAAAATAGACAACAACAAAGTGAGATATAAATGGTATAAGCACCTAGGTCATAAAGCGCATGAATAACCACTCATATAGCCCATCGTTTGTCTTGCATTCATCTTCCATTCATCTCCCGAACGAATTTTAATTTGGTGATAACCACTCCATAGATCTACCTTGGTGAATATCTTGGCACCGCTCAATTGATCAAGCAAATCATCAAGTTTAGGGATTGGAAATTAATACCTTACTGTTATTTTGCTGATAATGCAACTATCCACACACATCCTCCAACTCCTATCCTTCTTAGAAGAGAATAAGGTAGGTACAGCACAAGGGCTAATGCTTTCTTTTTTGTGCCCCATTTGTAATAGCTCCTCCACCTTACCGCAAATCCCAGTTTCTATAGAATAAGAAGAAAGGACCATCTGTCTTTCAAGCGCTTCTTTTTACGGACCCTTCTTCTCTTATGCAATTTGCTATTCTGTGAACCTTTCTCTCCTTGGGACTCATACGGTAATGGGATAGATTTGGCAGGCTAGCTCTAGGAACAAAATTAATGCGATGTTGTATATCTCGCATTGGAGGCAATTGTGTTGGTTCTGCAACTAGATCGCTAAATTTTCCCATAACCCTTAAACTTCCTCAGATACAAGCTGCATAGGCTATTTTTTTCCCGTTATGACCAAAAAAATACAAGTTTTGGCATCCTTCATGTCCTGCACAAACTAATCCTCGCCAAGAGCCATGAAGAACAATGCCTTCTCTCCCACTTTCAGAATAATAGTGCTCCTCTAAGTTGGAACTACTGCTATCTTCTTGTGGTTCCACAAAAACAAATAGGTGTTGTCTTTCCCTTTGTGGGTTGCATCCACATCATATTGCCAAGGTTGGCCAAGTGGCACATGACATGCATCCATTTCCACAACGTCACATAGAACATCAGATTTGTGAGATTTGCCCAAGGACAAAGGCAAGAGACATTGTTGAGTGATCTTCACGTTAGGTCCCTTTTGAATCCACCTAATGTTATAAGGGTGAGGATGCGATTGTGTTTTCAGTTTGAGGTGATCCACAAGACTTTGAGAAACCAAGTTCTCACTACTACAACTGTCTATCACCAAGGAACACACATTAATACCAACAGAACACTTACTTTCAAAGATCCACTTACGTTTTGTTTCATCAAGTTGTATTGGTGTGTAGAACAGTCCCTTCACGACACATACCACCTTGTCGCCACCTCTAAGTCACCATCTTCCTCCGCTATTCCTTCCTCATCATTGTCTTCCTCATAATCAGGTTGGGTGATATTGGCATACTTGTTTCTAAGGCAGTCACTAGACCTGTGCCTTATCTCATTGCACTTGAAACAGCGAATTCCCTTTGGTTGTTTCTTGTTTCTATTCCCCCTTCAACTCTGACCTCTTAGTATCTTCCCCCATGAATTTGTTATTTTGCTTTCGGCATCACTTGACGAAGCCTTGTTGTTTGACATAAACCCCTGGTTCAAGGGATCTTTTGGTGTTCTCCTCGATTGCATGACACGTTCAGCCCGTAGAGCCAGATTCTGAGCTTGATCAACTGACCACATGCCTTGCATAGCCAAGCGATCCTGCACCCCATAAGTAAGTCCTTTGATGTAACGTGCAACTTGCTGGTCCTCAGCCTCATTTAGATTGCACCTAGGTTGTAAAGTGGATCAATGATAATGCGTATGTGATGGACCTACCAGCTGATATGGGCATATAACAGCATTCAGTGGCCGGATTCATCTCTCTATCATCCGGAAGCTCCTTTATATGATCACTTAGGGACGAATTATTTTCAAGTGAGGGGAATGATGGGGCACACCAACGAAGCAACACTTTCGTCACTATTTAGAATTATTTTATTTTATTTCTTAATTAGTTTAGGCTTGATTTTATTTCCTAATTGGTTTAGGCTTACTTTATTTCCTAATTGGTTTTGGTTTACTCTTATTTCCTAGTTGGTTTATGTTTGCTCTATTGCAGTCCTGATTGGTTTAGGTTTACTAGAAGTCTATATATATCTATTGTAAACAAAGAGCTATTATTATCATCATTATTATTAATTTTTCTTCTCAAAGTGAGAGTTGTTTCAAACTGAGTTCTGGTTGTTTTCTTTTCATCTCGTTGAACGATATTGACATTCTTACGTCTTCTTGAAAGAGATCACGACTTGTCAGCGCTTTGTGCTGCATTAATATCTACGTCAATCTTTTATGCCACAAGTGAGAAGAGTACTCATTAGATGAGCCACATTTAGTTATAACATTATAATACAAAGTAAGGAGAGATTCAAAGGAAAAAAAGGGTTTAAGGTTAATTTGATATGAGCTATTCTCCGAAATTCCAGAATCAACAAGGCAAGAATTCTTAAACAAACTGAGAGTGTTATTGTAGAATTCAAATGAAAAACTACTAGTAGCAAGTTTTGACCACAAAACTAAGTTGCAAGATATGGAAGGAACATAACTGTCAACTAAATTTAAACAAAATCCAAAATCCAGAAGTAAGTGAAAGGTTCCAATGGCTTCAACTGCAGCTTTCGCTCGATTCCCAGTAGCAAATGACCTACTTCCATACTTCAAAGATCTCTTTAGTTTCAATTGCTTCTCTACCTTAATGGCAATGTGCACTATTTCGATTAGAGTATGGTAAGAATGCAACTCCACCACATGAGCTATCTCCATGTTTAAACCAGTTAAGAACCTTGCCATGATGGCCTCCATAAGTTCCACCAATTGTGTCCTAGCCAACGCCACCTCCATGGCCTTATAATACTCTTCTACACTTTTACTCCCTTGTGACAGCTTTTGTAACCTTGATGTAGCTCTCTAAAGTAGTGTTGCGGGACAAACCTCTCCCTCATGACTTCTTTCATAGCCTCCCAAGTAGAAATAGGCCTGAGTCCAAGTGTTATCCTTCTAACCAACGATTGATCCCACCACACTATAGCATATTCTTTGAACTCCACAGCTGCAAGCTTCACTTTCTTCTCTTCTGAATAATTATGGCATTCAAAAATAAACTCAACTTGTCTTTCCCACTCTAAATACAAGTCTGGATTTTCCTTCCCATGAAAATAAGGAATCTTTATCTTGATACTTCCTACATTTGAATCAACTCTCTTTCCAGCTCCTTCCCCAACTTCATAGTCCCAATTCCTATAATTTCTACCGCCCCTTCTTCCTCTACGTGGTCGAAAATCTCTACCCCCCCTCGATTGTAGAAACCGAAATCATACTCTTCTTCAACATATTTATTTTCCCATTCATCTTCATTATGATCTCCACCTCCAAAATTATCAACTCTTACTTCCTCATTTCTGCCCACATGTTGGTTGAACCATATTCTATGCATTCCAATTCCTCTTATTCTTTCAACATTCTCCCCATTTGATAATCTGTCTCCATTTCCCCTATTCCTAATTTCTTCTCTATCCCTTACCTTCAACCTTTCAATCCTATCCAACAAAGTAGTCATCACAAAATTATTTCTGTCCATCTGTTGCCTTAGTGTTTCAAGCAACATATATCATCTACAACTCTCCCATCAACTCTACTATGCTTTGCCATATTACTACCACTGACTTCTTGCTCATTGGACATGTTTTAAAGCTGTAAGGAAAATATGTTAGTAATAAATGGCTCACCCGCTCAAGTGTTTTCTCTCAAATAATGGCTTTTTTTTAATATTGTTCTCACACTTTTGCCTTTTATCACTCAATTCTCTTCACTATGCTTCTTTTCAAGAACAAGGATAGATAGACTCTCTAAGCACTTGACAATGTATCAATGAAAATCAAGAGCAACTAAAAAGAAACAAGATTACAAGAAAGGGTTAATGTGACACTAGGAACAATAAAAAATGACTCCAAATTAAAAGCAAATAAAAGGTAAATGGAATGACTCCTGGAAACTGAATTTGAGACTCTCTAATATGATGATATCAACCCCAATAAGCACATTGCAAAGCTAGGTACACAGATTGCATCAATTTTCAGATACGAGCTCAATTCGCTTCAATTTAAGTTCACCAATCAAATCAATGAATTTTGAGCTGAAAATTGGTGGACAATTGCAAAATGATGTGAGTAAAATGAGGATAAAATTTGGAAATTTTCTGGGCAGGTTTAGGTGTTCAAACAAAGGTTGTTCAGTTTGGATACCCCCGCTTAGTTTGCCTATCAAATGAATGAATTTTGCCCTGAAATTTTAGGACCAAACCCAGTTATGTGAGGACTATTTTGTGGTAAAATCCCGGAATTTTCTGGGTGATTTCAGTGGGTGAATTGAATTTTTGCCGATTTCTTACCCAATTTCGGTTTTGTGGCCAAATAGTGGAATTTAACCCCCAAATTTTGTAGAAGAAGTTTTTAGTATCCCAAGATAAGATCTGAAAAGTTTGAGGTCAAAATTCCAACCCTAGCTATTTTTCCCAAGGTTCAATTCAAAGCATCCAATAAGACAATCAATTCAACAAACACCCTTAATGCCAAAAACCAGTGATCAAAGGATTATCAAAAGACTCAACACTTCAAAGAATTAGAGTAAATGAAATTTATGCGGATCCCTTCTTGGCCAAACGCTTTGAAGAGAAACAAACAAAAAAAATTGAAAAAACAAAATAGGATAATACCTTATTTAATGTATCAGCTCTGATACCAAGATGATAAAGGATCTCAACCACACATCAAAAATGTCTACTTCTTCCCCTAATCAACACAACCCCAACTTGTGGAGAAGCACCAATCACAAATGAAGAAGGAAGCCAAGGAACCAAATCACAATAGAAACTTGTTCTAAGGCAACTTGATTATCAAAGATAAAATAGACAAATGGCTAGATTGTCTAAGTCCATGTTCTTTCAAAGAAACAATGGAAGAAAATTCAAATCCTCACAAAGGAATTCTCAAGGTTTCAAAAAGTTCCTAAAATGTAAAACTAATGCCTCTTTATAGGCTTACAAAGCATAAGGGTATAATCGTAATTTGTTCTTTTAAATTACATAAGAAATCTTCAGGATAAAACGTCGTGGGCACCCAACAAAGAAGCAGGCGTGCGCCCAAACCTTGTGTAGCCAACTGCTCGACAAAAGTCTTGAGAAAATCAGGTATAATCCAGCCTCGGCGGGTGCCCAAGGCATCGTGCTCCCAAAGTACTCCAGCTCGTGCGCCCAAGATACTCCAGGTCGTGCGACCAACATGTCGTGCGCCCAAGCTCTTCTCAGGCGGGTGCCTAAGCTGCTCCTCCACTTGGTAAATTCTTCATGTTCACTTAGTAAAGAGCCATATACTTGGACTCTTCAAAATCATACTTTGTGCTCTTGTTATCTCCTTGGTCAAATGCTTCGATGATTAAACTTTGGAGCTCTCTTGCCTTAGCTTTTGTAATGGGTCCTCGATAGTTAGATAGTGATGGAGCTTCCTCATCAGTTATTCCCAAAATAAGGTTTAAAATGGGAATTAGGGACAAAACAGTAGCGTCTAAATGTAGACGAGGCCCAAGCCCGTGCACTCGGGGTAGGGAGTGTGCTAGCTAGCCTCGGGGCTTTTGTGCCTAGGTCTGGGATAGTAGCCCCAAATTAATGCTTTGTTCTCGTTTCTTTAGTTTCAAAACATAGATATTCAAATTTTATCGTTTGGGGTTTATTATTCTCAATTCAAACATTGATTTATCATCTATAATCTCATAGAATTCAACAACAAAATCAATTTGAGGTTTCATAAACTAGAGTATAATCCAGCCATGCTATTCCTCAACTTTGTCAGAGAGCTATACATACGTATATATATATAACTTGTGTCAAACCATGGTTCGTGCATCCAGAGTTCGAACTAAGCACGTAACTAACATCACAGGTTCTTCTACATATCATAGATGCGAATAAAATGCATTAAATCCATCCCTCAAGCGTTTGAAAGAAAAAAAAAAAAAACAAATGATAGTAGGTTTGCAGGAAAATGTAAGAAAATGTCAAAAACTCCACACGGTCAATCTATTGATCCTAACATCGAAACAATTGCACCAACATATTCAAAATGAATCTAACTGAAGAACTATGAAGTTAATTTGATTTTGGTTGAGGATTGAAGGGCTTACCAAACTCGGTTACATTCTCAGCTTTTGGTTCTCTCTCCTGACCAAACGAACATTATACGTATATAAGCATATATATATATATATACATACACACAATCCAATCTTTTGGGATGAAGAAAGATGGAGGGATGCGGCTAGGGACGACAGCCCTAACTCTCTTAGACGACAGCCCCAACTCTCTTAGCCATCACTCAATTCCGCAATAGAAAAGACCATAGGCAGAACAATCATAGATTGCTGACATCACTACTCAATGTGCCCAGACTTGGATGGGCATGACCTAGGCTTTGGTGTGCGCTTGGGTTCCGTCCCACACCTCAAAAGTTGTAAATGTTATGAATTTAGGTATCTACCCAAACTCAATCAATTTGGCCCACTAATGTGCATCGTATTACCCACATTAATATATCGTCGTGTCATAATCATGTTCATTAATGTAATGTAAAATTCAGGTTATTACATCATTGCCTGCATATAAAAATTTTTTCCTTGAAATTTGAATAACAAATAAAAATATAATCAAGCAAATAACTGAGGATACCGTATCCTCATCTTAGATTTCCACTCCCAAGCGGATTCTTCCGCATCATGATATTTCCACAACACTCTAACCAATGGAATGGTATTTTCTTGAAGTACCTAATTTCAAGCTCATTTTCACAGTTACTTCACACCTAAGGATACCCTTTTAGGGTTCACTATCTTTCCCTCTCATCTTCCTACTCCTCCCTCCTTTTTAGTTAGTTCCAAGTTTAGATTTCTTGCAATTTCTTTCAAGTTTCTCAATGTTTATGTAAAATTTTCATTTTCTTTCCGTGTAATCTTCATTTAAGGATTGTAAGACTTCTTTTTTAATTTCAATACAAGATTTTATTATTAATGTTCATTAGTTAGGGATTGTGTTAGTTCCAACTTAAGGAAGTGGTGATTGAGGCTATCTCTTGGGGAATTGTTTGTGCTCCATTGTTTATTTTCATTTCACATGAATCTATAATTCGTTCCTTTAATAATTTCATAGAACTTGCCGTTGCAATGTTAAAATCGTGTTGGTATGTATTCCGTGCATACCACGTACTAGATTTGTTGTCTTGCCTAGGTAGAATGTATTTTCCGTAAGTCTTGAAGTGAATCCAACCTTGCTTTCGTGCTGGGTCTTGAATTAATGTTAGGTGGGTTACATGGGCATAAAGATCAATTAAGAATTGTTATTATTGGTGATCTTTAGGTGCTTTTAGGTCTTATGCCTTGCCCAACTGAAACTAAAATCAAATCCTTTGAAATCAATGGGCAATGTTATGATTTTGAATACGTAGTTGATTTTTTAATTCAATGTCATTCTTCAGTTGAAAAGAATTTTCCTAAAATTCTGACATGAATTCATTTCTTGTAGAGGCAACCAAAATTTCCATTGGAATTGAGTTGGGACCAACCTTTTACTTTCCTCGCATTTTAGTTAAATTGTCTTTCAAATATTTTTTGCAAATTTTCTTGGTTTTAAGTTTATTACTTTAATTTCTAAGTTCTTAATTTAGTGTTTGTAATTTCTGACGACCAAACAACTTCCAACAATTAACCTTTTTTTTTTTTTATTTTGTAAATTCATTGTGGCACGAATTCCCTTTCAAACTAACCTTCAAATCCTATCACCAAAGCCTTGAGTTTCTTGTGGAGATTACCCATTTCTCATTGATTTAAAATTGCACCGCACACTCTTACACTAGAGAGTATAAACCACTATACAAATTATGAGTGGTCAAATAGAATTACACATCTATGTTTTGACGATAATGTAATCCTCTTTTGCAATGGTGATACACAAACCGCTGCTATTCTAAAGTCTACCTTGGATGAATTCTGCTTCTTTTTGGGTTTGCAAGCTAATATTGGGAAGGGCAATCTTTTTCTTTCAGATGTTAAAAGTGGGACAATTAGGGAGATTTAAGTTTGCTTTGGTTATTATCTTAGTGTGCCTCCAGTAAGGTAGTTGGATGTTCCTCTTGTCATAACTAAGTTGAAAGCTTGTGATTGTCTACCTTTACTGAGAAAACTCTCAGTAATGTTAAGCCTTGGACAAGTAAGTTGCTTCCTTATGCTTGTAAAATTCGGTTGATCAAATCTATTCTATTTAGTATGTAAGTGTATTGGTGCTCTCATTTCATTCTTCCTAAGAGGATCATCAAGACTATTGAGGAGTATCTTAAGATCATCCTTTGGAAAAGGGGGTGGACATGAAAAACTTTGGAGTAAAAGTTTCTTGGGATGCTGTTACATTACCAATGTTGAAGAAAGGCCTCAGCATTAAGAAATTAGGGTAGTGGAATAAGGCTGCAATTGTAAAATTTTTGTGGCTCAATTGTCAACCATCTTAGGATTCCATCTAGGCAAATTGGATAAGAGCTGACTTGTTGGGGAAGCATAATATTTAGATAGCCAAGATCCCTTCAAATCGTTCGTGGACCTAGAGGAAAACTCTTCAACTCAGGGACACCTTCAAGAACTACGTTAATTATAAAGTCAACAATGGTAAGCATACCTCCTTATGGTTTGATGAATGGCTCCATACAGGATCTATCTTTGATGTTGTGGGCACTGAATTATCTATGACTCTGGCCTTGGGATAGAGGTTCAAGTAGTTGCTATAATCAGTGACAATGCATGGCATTAGCCTCCAGTCTAGACCACAAATTTAATTTAGCTAAGATAAAGCTGGGATGGTGTCTTCCTCAGCTCATGACATTGTTGAATGGATTCTTGAAATCAACAAGGAATTTTATATTAAATGTGCATGGTAGCACATAAGGGCTAAAGATACTCCTTTCCAATGGCATCAAATTGTTTAGTTCAAACTGTTAGTGTAAATCCTATAAATATGTCACTAGTATAGAGGTTGATTTTTTATTTTTTTTGGTAAGTTTGTGGAGGTAGTTTAGTCTATTCATATTTGGCATTAATATAAATACAATATGGACAACCCTAATTAGGGTGTCAAATAAATACTTTATCATGATATCAAAGCAGCGACCCTTTGTGGTTCTTGTGTGTGTTAAGAAACCCTACCCATACGAGTGTTGAAGAATCAAAATAACCCAAAGCACTTACTATTCATCATCTTCCTATTTATTTTTGTCCAATCGTGAAGGATCTTTGTCATCATCACTATCAATCACTTGCGTGTAATCATCTAGTGCTTGTTTTGACCAAGTTCAAACCTTGGTGAAGTTGTCAGAGGCTGGCGATTGCAGTCAGAGGGAGCTCGTCACCAGATTGCTCTCCATAGGCCATCACGCGCCACCAAACCTTCTGCATGTAAGACGTGACCTCTAGTTGAGCTATGTGTGTGAGTGCGTAAAGCACCCACTAGCCTCTAGTCTTCGTCCAGTCTACTCACCCTTTCCCAAGGACCCAACTGGTCGCCTCCATTCACTAGATTCATTAGTTTCTGTGATAGTCTCGAGGTATTTGGTATACCACTTCTTGGCCGACTACTGTTTCTCTTATTGTTCTTGCTCTAATGACCTCTAAGACATCTTCTAGGCCACCTATTGAAAAAGTTCTTCTGTACAATTGGTTATGTCCATTTTCCTTAGCAATTATTTGACGGTCAGTTGGATGATCCTGGTCTATGTTACTTGGACTCTTCACTTTAGGATGGCGTACCTGTGTCCGACATGACATGGCAAGACATGGGTGAAGGATCCGTGTCGGATATAGTGAAATTTTTTTCAAACATGTTTGATTTTAGAAGAGATAAAGGTTGGTTTTAAGAAATCTTTCAGATGACATGTGACTCTAAACTCTTCTGGTCTTTCATAATATAAAAAGACAAAAATACCAAATCAGTTTTTATAATTTATTTCATGAATGAATTTTTATTTGTAAGTTCATTTTTATTTTAATTATTATCATTGATTTATGATATAATGTTGTTTAGCACTAAAAAAAATATCTATCTCCTTCTTATTTGTATATAAATTATACTTACATATATAATATTATTTTTTGTGCCATATTTCCTTATCCATATCCAAAATTTGGATACTTTTTCAGCCGAGTCCCCGTATCCGAATCCAACATTTGGATACGTATCCGAATCCGATACTCGTTCCCGAGTCCGAGTAACATAGATCCTGGTGATATCACAGACTAATTGCAAACATTAATTATTTGACAGTCACACTGCCAAACACATATTTCTTGCAGGCTTAGTCAGTCAATTTTTGGATGCAGCTCGTTCTAGTTATTAGTATGCAATCATTTGTATTTTGAGGTATCTAGTTATATCAAGATAATGGTCACACTTAGATTAGGATACACAGATGCCGATTAAGCTAGATCTCCGTTAGATTAATGATCTAGCGGATATTGATATTGTGTCTTTGTAGGAGGTAATCTAAGTAAAAAACATACAGTGGTGACAAGATCAAGTGTAGAGTCGAGTTAAGGCCATGGCACATACATCTTGTGAGTTGGTTTGGATATATCATATGTTGAAGGAGCTAGGGGTTTCTTTACTATAGCCGATAGAGCTATTATATAATAATCACGCTGCTATTCATATAGTTTTTAATCTAGTATTTTATGAGTGAACCAAACATATTAAAGTTGACTATCACTTTACTAGAGGAAAGATTTTACAAAATACCATCAAAATTAGTCATGCAAAGTTTAAAGATTAATTGGCTAATTTATTTACTAAAGCTTTGGCTGGAGGTAGAGTGAGATTCATTTGTAAAAAGTTAGGAATATATGATATGTATATATATATATATATATGCTACAATTTAAGAGAGACTGTTAGTGTAAATCATGTAAATATGTCACTACTATAGGGTAGTTTAGTCTATATATGTTATTTGGCATTAACGTAGATACAATATGGACAATACTAATTTGGGTGTCAGATCTCATTCAATCATCACTCTCCACAGCGTTACTAACGTGCAAATCATTCGTCTTACCTGGGCATAGTGGCGCAAGAAACACAAACAATATGTTCCAGGTCATTCTTTCATCCTTTGGCTCGCTGTGCAAGGGAAACTTTCTGACACAATATAGACTTATAGAATGGGGCTAGGAATGAGTTGTGCCTCGCGTAGGGAAGAATATGGAAAATCAAGACCACTTACTCTTTCAATGCCCTTACTCTCAGAGTATGGTCCTCTATTTTATTCTAGTGTAATGGACCTTGTCCTCGTCTAACTCTTTCATCACAAGAGACATTATCTTGGGTTAAAAATCAGTGCAAAGGACATAAACTTCCTGACTGGGTGGGGAAGATGCCTTAGCTATAGCTGTGTATTTTCTTTGGAAAGGAAGGAATGCTAGGCTTCATGAGAACCTCTATAGGGATGGTCCTAGTTTGATTAAGGATATTATCTGTTTGACTAGAGGGAAGCTAGCAATGTTCAAGGAATTAGAAGAGGATGATCAAGCTAAATTTACAAGTTTGTGACTCTCTTGAGATGATGCTCCTTTTGGAAAAGTGGAAGTACTATAAACTTTTGTACGTGGATTCTTGTTCTAGATTCCCTTGAATGTCATAGGTATTTCTACTTAGATTGGAATGCCTTCTTCCTAGCTAAGTTGGGATACCTTTGTTTAAATCAGTGTAGGGTGATCCTATTCTTTTGTACAGTCTTACAGAATATAGGTTTCTAGTGATTTGTTTGTTGTCTCGCTGGGGATGTCCAGCTTGATATCTGCCGTGTGCTCCTTGCGATTGTATATTTTTCCTTTTATTAATACATTTTACTTACCGATAGAAAAAAAAAGAAAAGAATGTAAAATTTCATCACTAAATAAAGTTACTGATGTATTAGTATTGTCAATCTTAATCACAATAGGTGATAAAAAAATTATTTTATTTTTCAGTAAATGATAGTTATGGTTATCTGGACTCTCCATTTAGGGTGAAGTACCCGTGTCGCCATAGAGTTATGCTTATGAATTGTACTTTATCACTAATTTTAAGATTTGTTTTTGAATATTGAGTTAGTGTTGTCATTAAAAATATAAGAATTTTTTAATAAAGAAAATTAGTATCATTATGTATTTTTAGTGTTTTAGAACCAAAAACACGTTATACCAGATACATTTTTACTTATAGCCAGAAACTATTTTGCCACTAAAATTCAAGTTTCTTGCTGTCAAAATTGATAAGCAATGCTGCTAGATAACATGACGTTAATCTAATATTGTTGAAGTTCTATGTTTACATGATTAGGTGGACCTTGTGATTGTATTCAACTATATATTATTAGAAATGATGCAAAGTGAGTTTACTTATTCATGCAAATTGTTATGAAGATGGAAAGAAAAAGAAATCAAATTAAACATGTTCAACTAATATAAAAAACAAAAGACCAAATAAAAGAAGAAGCTCAGCTCATAAGTGATGGCACTGTGTGGGTATAAAGGATATGGTCTCTTTGGCAAGGTCATGTACCACCAACATGTTGTGCTGTTGAACATTGCCAAAGACGGACAAACCACTTGAACTTCCCATGGCCAAGCACATCAACCCCATATCTGAATCCGCAATCATGTAGTTTTCCGCTGGTAAATCTAAATCTGCACCATCAAAATGGAATACCATCTTGGGTACCTCTGCAACTTTGGTATCAGACGGCAAGGTGAAACAAAGCTCAAGACCTGTACTAGTCCCTGCAGAATCATCTACCGGGAGCTTCATTTGAGAAATGAACCCTTTCTTGACTAGATCAAAAGCACTCTCTTCCAAATACGTTATTGTTGTGCCAGAATCTATGATTAGGCCACCACTCCCATCTTCGTTGAGTGCAAAAGTAGATTTGTCGATGGCTAGGTCAGTGTCACCAACTGTTATTCCAAGGAGCGAAAGATAATAAAAAGATGGTTGTAATGGGTTTTGAATCAAGTGGGTGGTGACGGTGGTTTTCATTGCATCACCACGACCAGCTGTGCCGTTCACACTTGTCAGATCCAAACCCATCACGAGGGTACTGCTTTCGGTGGCTTCAATAGAAGAAGTAAGGCAGTATGAGAACTTGGGCTCACCCAGTTGTGACACCAGTGACAATGGCCCACGGCCGAGTCCCACCAAGCCAGCACCTTGGCTGAACCCATTTCCTTCATTATCTACACCACAACCAAATCCAATGTTTGGTATTGAGACCTTGTCGAATGTGAAGGTTTCTCTAGCCATATAACCTTGTGTGGAGGAGTAATCCCCATATCCATAGAGATATTCACAATCATCGTCAACACCACAACTTGAGAGTGGCAGTGCTTTACAAAGATCAGTGGAGCACAAAAGCTTTGAAAATGAAGAGGATTTCTCCGGATCAAATACGGGTGTTGTCTGATGGAAACATTGTTGACAGGGGTTGCATTGAGTCCATATTAGATCACTGCCGGTGTCCATTATGGCAGAGTAAGGTTCAGCCGGAGTTCCAATTGATAATTTCATAAGGAACTCACCATTCCCTGGATAAATTGGCGACTTGACTTGGGATGAATCCCTTGCTGCTGCAGCCAAAACCATTTCACTCAACCTCTGCCATCTGTGCCTCCCACGGTTGGTAGCACGCTTTAGACGCTCGAACTTTGTGAAGTTTCCACCGGAATCCACATGTTGCAGGTTCAGTTTGAACGCAATTTGGGTATTCCTGTTATCAAGAGCTTGCCTAGATATCGAACAGGCTGGTGAAACTGACATGAGAAAAACAGGGAGGACAACAAATGGCACTGTGGATAAAGAATATGGTAATGAAGCCATTAGTAAATACTATGAAGTAAGAAAGAAAGGGAATGAGAGAGTGTGAGAAATGAAACATATATATTCTTGTATTTATAAAGGCCTGACAAAAGAAAAAGGTATATGAAAACGCAAACATGGATGAGAAATAAAAAGAAAAAGGAATTAAGAAAAAAAAAAATCTATGAAGAATAGGAAATTGGCATAGAGAAGACTGAGACATCGACGAAAGGTGAGATATCACCATAGTGTGGCTCCTCTATCTACGTCATCTGGGTGGTTGGTCGAAAGTGAGATAATGTTTCACCCAGCTCTCTCCGCATCTCAACCATCTTATTAGTTAGTAGATTCGTAATATTCATGACTATTGATTAATTGGTATCACAATAATCATGAATGGAGTTCTTATAATTTCAATGGGTTTATTTCACTTACTTTCTTTTATAATTTCGATTTTGTACACTTAAAACTCCACAAGTTTTATAAATGTGCGCATCTGGACTTCTTGACATTTCTATTATATTCACTCACACCCTTTTTATTAGATTTTTCATCTAAAAGTTAACCTGTAACTAATTCAATATCATAAAATTACATTTATACTTTTGGTATTAAAAAACAATATTTCAATTATTATACTTTGCACTAATATTTTAAATTTGTATTATATATAAATAGGTAATTATAGATAATATTAACTATCATTGCTTTCTTCTATTAAGAATATAATAAACTAAACATGGCAATAGAAATTATACTATAATTAATTCATTAAATTTTTTTGTGAATCTTACTATATTAGTACTTTAAATTATTATGTTTCACTTTGACATTTTAAATTTATGTCATATACAAATTAAAAATTATACATATATATAAATTATCATTTTTTTTTTTATTAAAACTAAACATAGATGAGAGAATTTTAGTTTCTTGTGCAGGGATAAAAAAATACCCTCGCACATTTCCATCACATCAACAAAGAAATATCAAAGAAAATGACTGGTGAGAGTCCCCGACTGAGGATTCTTTGATGGTAAAATTAGAAAAGACTTGAGAGGATAATTGTTATAATGTAAGAGTTCAATTAACAATGTGACTATACATGATTTTTGCATTGTATGTAGAGAGAATGAATAAATTAATATAAAAATAAGTGAAAAAATAATATTATTATAATCCTTATATGTATATGACGATTTACTTTTTATTTAATACCCATCACTCAACATTCAATATAGGTAGATATCATAGTAGTAGGTGTGATGCGATAATAGAGATTGCCCAAATATCACTTTTAGTTCGACACTTGTTGAGTAACGAATTAACTTAATTAATTAAATTGTAATAAATGAATAGTATTTATTACAATGCGGCATTTATGGTTAGAATTAAACCAACATTCATACCTCCTACTGTGAGACCCAATTGATGCGATTGGAGACTAAATGAACCCATTGTCATGCCTTTACTTGCTTAGCCCGTATGTGCTCAGGGATGATGCCACATGTTTAGATATTTTTTTTACCAACATTATGTCCTCACCCTAGCTGGGATAACTTGTTGCCCGAGCAAAGTAAAGAAAATGAACACACATATCCTTTATCTACAAAAATCCTTTCAAATCCCTCATCATTAGTTTGCTTTTGACGCATCGTATTGTAGCTGGTCATTCACCTACCGCATTAATGATGTGTAAAGTACCCTCTCGATAACCATCCAAGAATGACATCTTGGAACTTCTAGTAGTTGAGTCCACGAACTAATCAATCTTGGGGAGTGGGAATAGGTTTTTTGGACAAGCTTTTATGTAGATCTATGTAATCAACACAGATCATCTACTTTCTATTCTCCTTCTTTATCATTATTGTGCTAGCTAGGCACTCGAGGTATGACACCTCTCGAATGGCCTTAGCTTCAAGTAGTTTGCTGACTTCCTCAATGTTTGCCTCTACGTGTTGCAAAGTAAACCTCCTTTCTTTTTGCATAGCAGGATTTATCCCTAAATATATATTTAACTTGTGGTTCATAACATCAGGATGAATACCTAGCATATCTTGAGGAGTCCACGCAAAAGTCTCTACTTTCTTGAGCAGCATTTCAATCAACTCAAATTATTTTGTAGTCTCGAAGTTGAACCCGATCAAGGAGTATCAGTCATCTTTAGTTGGGCCCAACATGGACTTTCTTCAACTACTCCACTACTTTCTTCACTAGGTCTCCTCTAACATCATCAATCTTGGGGGTGTTCTCTGAAATCTTTGTTAATTGTACATGCTCGGGCGAGGTTTTGGACTTCAAAGTAACAGTGAAGCACTTCCTTAATATATCTTGGTCCCATCAAATTTCTATGACTCCATCGCCCTAAGGGAACTCAAGAACGTGGTAGTAGGTAGAGGGGATCGCCTTCAGCATATGAATCCAGATCTTCTTATGATAACATTGTAAGAAGATTGTGCACTACAACTGTGAGCTAAACTTCATACTCTACTGGGCCAACTTACATTGGAATGACAATCTTCCCCAAGGGCTAGACTGCAGCTGAGTTAAAATCAATCAACAAACAATCGGCTAGCTCTAGTCTTCTTCAGTCAAAGCTTCTTGAACAAGCTCAGGAACATCACTAGTTGAACTCCTAACATCTACTAGAATCTTCTTTTCATCTGATTGGAACATCTTTAGGGTGACCGCCAGTGCATCATTATAAGGGCATTGCATGCCTGGACATTCATTCTTACAGAATGATATATGCCGTGCATTATCTTACTTTAGTCATTACTTGTGGTATTGGAAGCCTTCAACACCACCAGCTTGACCAACACTTTGATCATCTACTCGAAGGCATACAATTATACCCTAGGGGTGATTTTTCATGTGAATAACATGAATAACTGGTGGCTTCTGAACTTCTCTTCTCAGTTGTCTTTTGGTAGAGGCTTTGCCTCTTCCATGTTTTTTATCTCCTCTACGTTTTCCTTCTTTCTTTTTTGATCACCTCGAGGTTCTCGGAATTGATCTCCTTCTACTCAAGTCCTTGTCTCGTAGATATATTTCTTAAGATGTTCTTCTTTCACCAGATCTTTACTATAGGGATATGCAATTTCCCATATAAAGCCTCCTGTCTCGATGATATTGACAATAATCTTTGTTCTGACTTCTATCTAGATAGTTTGGCATCTTCCTTGACCACTTAAAGTATGGCTCATCTTCGATTTGGGAGAAGATTCTGAAGATTGAATCCTTGAAGACCTTATTGATAGCTACATAATTGACTTTCTGGTCTTTAACTTAGCTTCTTACTCTTTTTTTTTTTTTTTTTCATTCTTCGATCCAGAGGAATTAAAATCTTCTGTTTGATAGTCTTCATCTCATCCTCAAATTCTACATATTTTTCTATCCAACACATGAGGTCGGATATGTTGGTTGCTAGCCTTTTCGTGAGTGACAACCAGAGCTTGTCACCTTTCTATAAACTTAACTTGAATAATGTCACTGCCAACTACTCAATGCACTCTTCAACTTCATTGTAAACGTTCATGTACCTTCGAGAATAATCTCTCATGCTCTTGTTGCTTGTCTTCCTCAAACTAAGTAGAACATCAGTAAATTTTAGATGTTTGGCATTTGCCAAAAATCTAATGACGAACTTCTCGAAAGCTACTTCTAGTAGCTAATGCTTCTGGTGTACAGCTTATGAAACTACTATAGAGCTACATCCCCCAAGCTAGATGGAAAAGCTTAGCACATTAATTCATCATTCCAACTCCAAAGTGTCATTCCTTACATGTAATGATGATAATGTATTAAGGGATTTAATTTCCCATTATAGACGGTGAACCAGGGTGTTAAGAACTTCTTAGGGGCTCCAATTCACAGATATCGTCCATGAACGGAGATGTAGAAATCCTTTTAAGTGCTTTTCTCACCATCATTCGAGTGGTTTGATCAAATCTTTCCCACTCAGTGTGTTGTGGTCTCTCTACCACTTTCACTTTGCTTCTTTTCTTCGTCTTTCTACAAACCGAATTGCCACTAGATAAACTTTCACTTATGTCATTATGCCTCCTCTATTCTGCATGCTTATGTTTACGGATGTCAGTGTTTTGTTGAGATCTGGATGGCCTCTCCTATTGTGTCTGAGTTAACGCCTTGCATTGAACTGGTGAACACTAGATTTATCGTGCCTTCACAAGTCTCCACCAGTAGCTGTACCTAAGCCACCTCCTACTTCAAGTCTGGTACAAGTTAATTCTCACCATGCATACTTTTTTCACGTCTATTTTCACCTCCTGTGGATCCTTATACTCAGTTTTGTAGCCTCCATCAAAACCAGTTTCTGATCCATCATGATTAGACTGGCCATGATCTGAATATTTTCCTGTCTCATCATGTAACCTCTAGGTCATAGCCTCCAACTCTGCTTATTTGGCCTACATGTCAGCTTCCAGGTCTTTCTTCCTCTTTACAGCCTCGGGGTCACTAATTTTGAACTATTTTTTTTTTCACCTTTGCTGGAGTGTTAATGTGTCACGCCCTCAGATCTTGTGACCTGAAAGGTGAGTAATAAAACATACACATCATACACTAATTACACAAATTCCTGATCAAAGCAATGCAACAATCCTGTAATGAACCCCAAGACATATCATAAGGTAAAGTGAAACAAGCCTAAGCAACTGCCAGGCCATCATGTACTATTACATATTCATTATTAAATATATACAGGACTTAAAACCTTACAACCAAACTCTATAATTTTCTCTTGGCTCGATAGTATTACAACATCAATTGAAAATTTAACTTAATTACACAAAAACTTTACTAAGCTAAAAATGGTTCATGCTTATGCACTTCTAAACTTGTCCAAGTGCCCTTCTCATATTCAGGTTTGCTCCTACAACAAAATCTGTAGGGACATGAGCACTGGTCTTCTTGTGCGCACGAAACTTTATAATAGTATATATAAAATGCAAAGCAATAATACTAGCTATTCATCTTTCCAACTAACCAATAGTTACAACTTATTCAAACCATGTACCTAAACCAAATATCTTAACAATTATATATGTATCTATTCAATCTCAATATCATAACAATATTTACTCATAAAATCAAACATTATAATCATTAATTTCAAGCACAACATTATCACAATATAATATTCAAATTCAATTATCATTCATCATTACATTCCCAAAGTTTAATTCAGTTACACCACATCATCTCATCATCATATTATCACTATCATTCATCTTTCAATCCAACAAGTCATTGGGGGTGGGTACATACATTATCGTCTTTTATAGGTCCAGAACCAATGGAAACGATAAATCGTACGTCATGTTGTGGGCTACTAACCTATTAATATGAATACCAAAACCCTGCACAAGTTCTGGGTCTTTCAACCCGAGGGTAAAACTCATTACCCTTTCTATTTCTGTACCCCACCACGTCCCCTGGCACATCACCAATCACTTATTTTCATTTCACTCTCATTCGACATTTCGCACTTTCTACAACACGTAGTCATATTTCAAGTTGCCATGAACTCATTGTGATCATCATTATCATCAATCATCATTCATTAGCACATAATCACATTTCAAGTTTCCACATAACTCATCACATTTCAACCATTGCATCTTATTAAGTTCAAGTGTCATTATATCCCATGTATTCATAAAACAATTAATACCATCATCTCATTGAATCATGTAACAAATAACATCAATACAATAATCAATACCAAAATTACAAATAAACTCTATGTTATTTAAGGTTCATACTTTATTCCGATCTCTTTCTATTGATAACCAATTTATCCTCACAAAATGAAACTCCACCCGGGTAAACTAACCAAGTAACTCCCTTATACATATATTATATAAGATATTTTAATCAAACAACTCAAGTTTTCACGTTCTGGTGGGATCCAAGTGCCCCATTGAGGGTCCGGACGCCCCACTATAGATACTAAACCTAGGAGGGGTACTCCGGGCACCCTAGTTGGGACCCCAAGTGCCTCACTGAGAATCCAGAGCCCATGATCTTATCCCAGGCGCCCCATTGCATCCCAGCAAAACTACTTCATTTTGGTTAGCTCAAAATGCAAGCTTTTAGGTTCCAAAACTTTGTCATAACTCATATATAGTTAAAAACATGATTTCTAAGTGTTATTTAGGATCCAAATGACTTCAAAAACCAATCAAATCTATCTCCAATCATCACTCCTTTAACATCAAAATCAAGGTTAAATTCTCCTAACAAACATACCTATCTATATTTCCTTCCATAAACCATTCTTTCATAATTTGATATTTTTAGATAATCTTCATAAAACATATTTTCTCTCTCTTTATATCTCATATATACTAAAGAAGTTAGAAATTCCCTACTTCAAGTTGAGCAAAGATGAAGCAAGAAGAAAATGATAAAATTTTAATCCTTTAACTCAAATACACAATCATGTCTTTTCTCATAATGAACTTACTCATGTTAGTTTACTTTTAATTCATCTTCTCAAAATCATATTCTCTACTCTTTTACATTTTACATATACTAAAAAAATTAAAGAACTCCCTACCTCAAGCAAAGAGAAACAAGAAGATGGTGGTCTTTGGTTCTTGGTTTCCCACTTTTGGTAGCTCCATCATTCACTTATTCAATCCTTCCTTATTTGCTTCAAACCACCCACAACACCTTGAAAGAAATGTAATCTCTTAAGTATATACTAATATATTAACTTACACTTAGATTACAACTTACCAAGACTAAGCTTTCTTTAATCTCTTCTATGTTTCTTCTTCTTCTTCTCTTCTTCTTCTCTTTCTTCTAAGTTTCTTATTTTCTTCTTCTTTTCTCTCGGTTGTTCTTCCTCCCGCACCATTCAAAATCCCCTCTTTTCGCTCTCTTATTTCCTATACATAATTCAGCAAATTTTTGGTTCCTCCCATACCCCTAGGTCGACCATAGGGACAATAGGGTAAGGCTTCCATTGTCTAAGCCATACCCATGTCAGATCAGTTTTTTTCTGTCATTATGGGGCACCCCGATGGGTAGCCCGGGTGCCCCAGTAAGGACCCTAGGCACCCACCCTTCCTCCTCGGGCACCCCTCTGTAAATACCAAGACTAACATACCAAAAACCAAAAGCTTAGGCGCCCCACCATTGTACTCGGGCGCCTCACTGGGTTTCTCCATGGCTAAGTTTGAGTTTTTAAGCTATTTGATCGATCTCTCCAAGACTTTGACCCTGAGGCATACCTAATGACCAATATGACTTAATTAACATATAATTATCTCCGAAACATGTTAAAAATCATAATTTTATATTCATACAAAATTTCGAGATATTAAATAATGGTTAGTGGGAGTTCCTTCGATCTTGGTTGGTATGTATCTCCCCCCATGCCAATAGCTTGCAGTGGTGATTTTTGGCTATCAGTTGCCATTATGTAAAGTTTTAAAGAAGTTGTAGAGATGCTGGGAACCAAAAAACGTGCCCCACATTGGGCACCGAATGTGTGAGAATAAAAAATACTCTTACACGTTTTTACCACATTAATAAAACTTGCCTAAAAAACAAAAGAAAGTCAAAGAAAATGGCTGGAGATAGTCTTTAACCAAGGATCCTCCAATAGTAAAGTCAAAAAAGACATGGGAGAATAAGAATTCAATTGATAATAATAAGCATATATGATTTTGTGCACTAAGTATTGTATTTATAGGTAGAGATACTGAATAAATTAATATAGAACTAATTGAAAAAATAATATTAGCATAATCCCTATACGTATTTATGTATACGATGGTTTACTTTTTATTTAATATCCATCACCCAGCATTCAATACGCGTGGTGGGTATCAGGGTAGCAGGGTTGTGATGTAACAATAGGGTATGCCCAAATGTCACTTATTGTCTAGCACTTGTTAAGTAACGAACTAACTAAATTAACGAAATTGTAAATTAAATTTATTACAATACAGCATTTATGGTTAAAATTAAACCATTATTCATACCTCTGGCTGTGAGATGATGTGGTTGGGGCTAAATAAATCTATTACCATGCATCCATTGGCTCAGCGCATTTATGTTTGGGGATATTTTTTTTTTACCAACATTTCTCATTTTCTTTCACTTCCTTTCTGTTAGTATCAAATAATAATGGATGAACCTTACTCTTAATTTTCTTTTTCATGTACTTTTTTTATATTAATAGTAAAGGTATAAAGGTAATTTATAACATTGAATTGGTCAAAAATTATTTTTTAGATAAAAAATCTAATAGGAGGAGTTTAAGTGAATATAATATAAATCTTAAGGGATCTAGGTGTACATTTATGAAATCTGCAAGGTCTAACTCTACAAAGTCGAAACTACAAAAGTATCGATAAAATGAACCCTAATTTCAATTTACAAGTTGCATAAGTATACCATATACTAGTGTATAACATATAGTAGTGTTTACCCATGAAATGCATAGAATTATATACTTTTTAATTGATAAAATTAATTTTTAAATATACTATGAAATATCTTAATAAAATTTTAATAATTCTTTTTTTGGAAGGTGAAATATGTATATCAAATTTGGAACAACAGGTGTCCAACATTAATTTTTTTCTTATATTTATATTTTTTTACTCGTAACAATGTTAGTGAGATAATAGAATTGATTAAAATCAAGCCTCTATTATAAATACTAAAAATTTATATTTTTCTAAATTTTGATCTTACGTAATCCTAAAATTTAAGACTGACTCTAAAATAAATATTAAATCTAGAACCTATCTAATCAATTCGATCATTTTTTTTATTTCAAATTTTTTGTTAATTTTACTATATACTTCTACTTTTTTCTTGATTCTTGACTCATTTTGCAAAATTAAATTGAGTTAAAAATATTGTTATTCTTAATTATATTAAAATAATTTTCACCAATTTTCTAAAAATGCCTCAAATTAAAAATGTTATTTTTATTAAATGTACATTATATTTTATAAAAATAATTTAAATACTAAGTATTATCAATCAAGTTTTTAACCAGATGATCAATATGTCTAATTTAGTTTTGAAATTAGAATTTAGAGAAAAAATTATTCCCTAAATTAATTAATATTTAGGCATGTATTTCAAAGCCCAATTAATAGCAGGCATTTTGTTGTTGTATTTTTAAATTTAAAGTAAACTAGGGGTTGTTATTTCGAATGGGATTTTTTTTTAAATTTAATTAATATCCAGTATTATTAATTGGTTAAAAATAATTGACATGATCAATTTAAATTTAAAATTATTTCTTTTAGGAAAACAATTATCTCAATCTTAAATAAAATTTAAGCATTTATCATTGTATTTTTAAATTTAAAATATAATAAAAGTTGTTACGATAAGAAAAGTTAAAATTTTAAATTTTTATCATTGTATTCAATTAACCGACTCCACCTAATAGGAAAAAGTTGGTTTAGTTTGATTTGACTTGGTTTAGTTAACTAATATTCAATAAAATTTAAATCATTTTTCTAATCCAAACTAATTTTTCATCTAAGGACCTCATGCGTTCACTTTACTTTAATGAAAATTACATATCACAACTATAGTACTTTTTAGACCAAAAAAAATGTAGAGTTGTGACATCTACTGATATGGGATAAAAAAAATAAAGATTTTATTAATTAAAAGAAAAATATTGAAAAAATGAGAAGAGATTTTTTTATTCAAAGATTTGTAAGAATAGAAAAAGCAAAATAGTGAATGGGAAGAGTGTACATAGAATTTGTAATAATTTTTTGATTTATTTTATAAAAATATATTAAATAAAAATTGATATTAATCGTATGTTATACTTGATAAAAAGATATGGTCAACATTATTATTAATTGTACATTGTATTTTATACAAAAATATGATCAACATGTCCAATTTAAATTTAAAATTACAATTTTTAAAGGAAATTACTCGCAAACACGATTTTATTCAAAGATTTATAAAAATAGAAAAAAATAGAATGTTGACTATGGAGAGTACCACGTACATAAGATTTTGTAACAATTTTTTGAATATATAAAAATAATTTAAATTAAAAGTATTATTTTTAATCATACATGCTTTATAAAAACAATATGGTCAATGTGACCCATTTAAATTTAAAATTAAAATTTAGAAAAATAATTACTCCCAAACTTAATTAATATTTAAGTGTTTTTAAATTCATAATTAATATTTAAATTTTTTTAGATTTGAAAACTACTAAGAGTTGTAATTATGAGAGAAATAATTTTTGAATATTTTTCCAAACTTAATTATTATTTAAGCATTTTTTCTTTGTCTATTAAATTTAATATTGTAATACATTTGAAATATGTAAACTTTACAACTGTAATTAATTAATAAGCAAGTAGGTTCCCTGTAAAAATTCATGTTTTAACTTTTAAATCTGTTAAAATTACATGCCATGACTCTAGTAATTTTATATGTAAAAAAGAAAATAAAATTGTGATTATCCAATAATGTGGGGCAACAAAAAACATAAGTATAAATTTTGTGAATGAGAAGAAACAAAAAATTGAAAAGGAATAAAGGAGAATAATGTCACCTAATTAAAATTGGAATGAAAGAAAAGTGGGAAGAAAAAAAAATATTTTTTTTTTAATACGAGATATAGATATGTAGCAAATCTATCGGTCATGATCATAGGACAACTATAATCATCATCACCAGATGTATTGTGGCAAACGGAATCGGAGAGGTAGACACGCTTGCAAGTTTTCTAATTATAAAAAATTAACTTATCTTTGTTTCTTTTCCAAGCATTAGTTGGAACAGAAGTTGTTTGATGGTCTGATTTCGCTTAGGGGTGAAGTAATGAGCTGGAAAGTATATGTAATACATTTTAGGGAAAATTTGTTTTATCTGAAATTCTACATTTGAACTGG
>JAVXUM010000023.1:13752421-13780179 GCA_035590655.1 Pouteria glomerata
GGCCTTACTGCCACCTTATAATACTTTCCTTTCACCTTGAGGGGGACTTTTCGATCACACAAGACACCTGAAGCACTTAGCCGTTTGGTTCACCTGGCCTGAATCTTATGACTTACATCAAACTCAATCCCTCTATCCTGTTGAATTATAGATTCAAGGTATCTAAAGTTTTCTTTTTCTACAATCTTTTGAGTTCCCAAACTTACTTCTATACTACTATCAATCCTATTTTGACTAACTTACATTCCATATATTCTGTCTTACAACGACTTAACCTCAACCCTTTTGTCTCTAACGTTTTTCGCCACAATTCTAACTTAGTATTCACCCCTCTCTCGTCTCATCTACTAAAATAATGTCATCTGTAAAAAAAAAAATTTGTGCAATGGGTTCGGGGTAATTCATCTAAATAAAATACTCTGTTAATTCAGATGTTGTACTATTAGAAAACAACGCAATAGAACTTATGCAAGTATGAAGATCTAAAAAATACGATAAACTAGGAACTCTGGCTCTTATATCCGTCCTGCCCTCTATCTGTACAGCTTTGTTTCTCGTTGTATGGACTTGTAATTGATATGATTTGATTTCTGGTTCGTATTTCAGGCGCAAGATTTTAGACAGCAGGGGACTCAGTTGAGGAGGAAGATGTGGTACCAGAATATGAAGATAAAGTTGATTGTTTTGGGTATCATCATTCTTTTGATTTTCATCATTTTTCTGTCTGCCTGCGGTGGCTTCAAATGCTTGTGATCGCGATTGTCCTGCTTGATTGGTTTTGCCTTGTATCTGTCCGTGCTTTTCCAAATTTTCTTGTTCTAGGTACCTTTCCCATTTGCTAGTGTTTTTAAGGACCTGTAATTTGCATTGGTTGTATAGACGATAGATAAATGCAGGAATTCTTGTTTTACATATTATTTGACATTTGTTTAGAATTTTATGGAGGGGGAATGCAGGGAAGACTACGGATTTTGTTTGCTCTTTTATCTTCTTTACATAAAGCAGGATTTCTCAAAAAAAGCTTCTCCTGTTTTCACCAGTTTTTCCAAGTTTATACTGTATTTTTATACTGTATTTTTCATATACTCACATGTTGCTCATTAATAAATAGGGTAAATTATATATTTATATATATATATATATTTTTTTTAACATTTGAGTAATTAAATTTACTATTCTGCAATATTTAAAAATTTTATTTATCTCTTTTATTTTGAAAATTTCTGGATCCTGATTTTCTTCGTTAGTTTGCTATTAGACATTGGCTGAAAAATGATGGCATCTTCACTGGGGTAATCAACTTAAAAAGGGCTACCACATGCTAAGAGTTCTCCTCGCTCCATTTGCTACTTTGGTAATTTTTTTTCATTAACATTAGCAAAACAAACACAACAATATACATACATATATCTATTTAATAAAATATAAATTTTAAATATTTGATTTGATATTTGTTTGCCTGTTAAGGAGTGAGAGGGGAAGGGAGGGGGCATGGGAGGGGGAACGAGAGAGGGGGAGGGGGTTTGTTGGTGAAGGGGGGAGAGAGAGAGGGTGAGAAAATGGGAGTTAGGCTTGCAGGTGGGCGTAGGGAGTAAAGGAAGAGAGAGGAAAAAAGAGAGAGGAAGAGAGAGAGGAAAGGAGAGAGAAAGAAGGGGGCGTTGGGGTGAAAAAATGGGGGCGAGTGAGAGAGGAAGGAAGAGAGATTTTTTTTTTTAAATTAGTTAATAGAGGTGAAAGAGAGGAAGGGAGAGAATTTTTTTTTTAAATTAGTTAAATTTTTTATTTAAAATAAATATAAATATATAAATAAAAATAATTAATTTATTATATAATTAATTTTAAATACGTATATTTTTACATTTTAATTTATTATATAATTAATTTAAAATACGTATACTTTTACATTTTAGTTATTTGTTAAGTCATTTTATATAAAAGACAGTCTCTTATTTTTTTATAAATATTTTTAAGTTAAATTTTTTATTGAAAATAAATTTAAATAAATAAATGAAATTAATTAATTTAATATATGATAATTAATAATTAATTGTAAATACAAATATATCTATTTAATAAAATATAACCTTTTGATTTAATAATTGCCTGCGTCTTCAATTAAAAATAATATTCTTTAAAATTTAAATTTTAAAGAATAAATATTTTAATTAAAAATTTAATTTTTTATAAAAAAATTTAATTTTAATGTATTTAAAACTTAAAATTTTAAATACACACACTTTTTTATTCTTTGTGACAGAATTTGAGATATGTAAGATAAAAAAAGCTAATTGTTTGTTAAATGGAGTAAAAGTTTGTTTTAAATAAGTTAAAATTTTTATTTAAAATAAATATAAATAAATAAATTAAAATAATTAATTTAATTAGTATATGGTAAATATTAAATTTAAAAAAATCTTAAAACTAAATTAAGAAATGAATAATTCTTACTTTACATAGCTATTTGTTAGTGTATAAATGTAGTTAGAAAAAAAAAAAAAAAAAAAAAAAAAAAAAAACGGAAAACGGAGGGATGGAAGGGAAGATGGAGCGCCTGTACTCATCAGGGATCTTGCGATTTTCCTTGTATGGCTTTACAATCACAGAGCATCACATATAAAATGAGTGTTCCTTTTGGCAAGAATGAGCTTGACAGTTTCTGGGTACACGAAAGTGACAAAACCAAACATTCTCTTTCGTTGATATGAAATTCTCACACCTTGAACTAATCCAAAATTCCTTTTTCTTTTTTTTCTTTTTTTTTTTTTTGACAA
This sequence comes from Pouteria glomerata, assembly GCA_035590655.1. Taxonomy (NCBI): domain Eukaryota; kingdom Viridiplantae; phylum Streptophyta; class Magnoliopsida; order Ericales; family Sapotaceae; genus Pouteria; species Pouteria glomerata. The sequence goes on from JAVXUM010000023.1 coordinate 13,755,193, forward strand.
CCAACCCAAAATCACTTTAAAAAGGGGAAATTTTCTTAAAAATTTTAAAATAAAAAGGTTCCCAGTTTAAAACCCATTTTGAATAAGTAACTCTATCGTCAAGAAGCCTTTGATCATATATATATATCTGAGCATTCTATTTAGAAATATTTTTTTTTTTTTTACAATTGATTAAATTTTAAAATAAAGCAGTAATTTGATTTGATTTACAAGGTACGGGAATTAATGATGACAAGCAAAGCTCAATGCCAACAGTGCGGTGGAATTAACTAATGGCTTTTTGGGTGAGTCGATTAAGAATGAACCCCATTCTTGAATAATAATAATAATAATAATTGAGAGATATTCAAAGAAAATTTTATATTTTGAATATATATCTAAATTTAAGAATTAAATTAAACTGATTTAAGAAAAATATCAAATTTCACTACATTAGTGGAAATGAAATATGATAAATATAATATATAAGAATAAATTTGTCCATTTACTTATATAACTTAAAATTTTTTATTAAATTCTATTATTTTTGTTTGAACTTCAAATGATATAGAAATCTCAAAATTTAATTTATAAAATAAAATTAAATTCTATTAATAAAAAAATTTATAAAATTTATAACAATTTTTATAAAAAAATCAAATCTCAATTGATCGTTTTAAAGGCTTTACAACATTGGCATAGGAGATGCTATGCTCTTCCTTTCCCAAGTAGTGGCACCGCCAACTGGGAGGTGCCATGAACAGCTCGCCCTACTAGTAGAGTTGCTTAGTGAACGATAAAGGTCCTAGCATCCCAGTTCAGGGGCATAGGTCAAAACCCTGTCTCTACTATGCTAGAGGCTATTGTAAGAACGAAAATAGCTATAGGTTACTATTCCACGCAACGTCTGTCGTCCATAGCTAGATTGCTGATCTAGTTAAAGACAATCGAAAAGTTGTCAGAAGTTAATCTGCAATTTTCTAGAAGTATGAAGAGTCTTGTAAAGGGTCTAGAAAATGCTAGAATTAATTAAGTCTTATCTAGAAGTTGGAAGGTTAAGGGTCAATCTTATGCAGTATTTCAGCAAGTATAAATGGGGGTTTTTGATGTAATATTTGGTAATAAGCACCCAAGAATATAAGTTAGAAAATAGTTCTCTTTGCTGCGCCAAAATACTAGCAAAATCTTGGGCTAATCCATCGATAAGCTTTCTGTTGCGCTAACAAATTTGATAGCAGAGCCTCTTAGTAGCCGCTATTGATGGCAACAATTTCAGCCCCTACCATATTTAAATATTCTCTAAGCCCAGTCCCTATCTTCGAAGGAGAACACTTTGGCTACTAGAAGAGTAAAATGCAGAATTTCTTTGTATTCAAAGATGTATGGGAAGCTGTTGAAAATAGTATGCCAGATTAACCAGAAGCAGGGACACAAGCAGCACAAAAGCAGATCAATAAAATAAGAAAAAAGATGAAACTGTACTTCGCTATATCAAACAAGGGGTGAGTAAATCAATCTATCTCATAATTTTCAATGCAAAGTGTGCAGAAGAAGCATGGGACGTATTGAAAGACAAGTTTCAAGGAAATTGTTGGTGTAAAATAATGATGGGACACGTGGTACTATTTCAAAAAATAGTTTGCCGAGCAAAGTAAAATGTAACACGATACCTCTCGACCACACACGTGGATCCCAATTATTTGCTTGGATACGGAATAGTGGGCTTAATATGTTTATGGCCATCTAGTTCATTTTTAACTGAATTGCCGCATTTAGCTATTTGTTAATCATTCGATTGGCAGGTTGATGTGACGACAAAGTAAACTTATTGTCAAAATGGTTCAACTAGAACTAGCTCATGCTATACTTGCATTAAATGTAACATGATATGCATTAAATGTTGAACAGGAACTTACACAAATGAGACACCTAAATCGAGAAGATCATGATTTCACTTTATAAAGATAATATTATTTTATTAATTCATTCCATACTATAAATACCATATTTAGTCTCAAATTCAGGTACGCACTCTCTACTATCCACTACTTAACTACTAAGCTTCTGCTATCTCTTTCGAACCAGCACTGACTTAAGCATCGAAGGGGTTTTGGTTAGGGATCCTCCTCGGCCTCTCCCTCTAATTCTCACTTGCCTTGCAGGTTCATTTTACTTCATCCCAGTGGAAGTGGAGGGTATTCTTAGTATAATTTTCTATTGCTGAACATTTGGCGCCTTCTGTGGGAATCAATTTCTAGGTTCCTCACGTTGTTTTGCAAATTACTTCATTTCTTTTATGTTAATTAATTTGAAAAATGGCCACCGAAGAAAGTTTGACTCCAGTACAATCTATCCCGATTGAAGATGAAACAACATCATTGAGGCAAAAATAGGCAATCTCACTATACGTACTCCAGCCTTGGAATTAGGCAAGAGGCGTAGAATGAAGGACCCTGAGGCTGCACAACGCAAACGGGAGTTTCAAGCTTTAGCTGATGAAAACAAGCTGAACAAGAGGAAATCCTCCTAAAGCTAAATCAGGAGAAAGGAAAAATGGTGGCTGTAGAACAAGATCAATCAGAGGACTGCTCAGATAACGATTATGACCCCTATTATGATGGTTCATATGAGCAAGGGAATGTAAGTGAAGCTGAAGAATAAGAAACCTAACAAGGAAAGAGGCTCGGTGTTAAACAGGGGGCTGTCCCCGGGGCTCGACGTCAGGGTACTCATTCTGCTCACGTCATGCATCTAGAGGTTACCTTACGTTCAAAAGAGAGAGCCTTTGGTCCTAATCGGCAATGAGAAGAAGCTAGGAAGGGAAATCATATGCAGCTGAGAAAGTGAGAAGATATAGACAATTCCTTCAACGAGGGTGATGACCAACTGATAGAGAAAAATAAAGGTGGAATGCAACTGGTAGAAGCACCATCACTCCTGGAGTGGGAGAGCCACGACCAGAGTACTAGAATGATGGCTCGAAGGGCCTTGAGTAAAATATCAGCTTCACCTTTCTCTGACGATATCTCTGAGGCTGAATCACCTAAAAAGTTCGTGACTCTGAGGTTTACTCTCTATGATGGCAAGATGGAACCTTTGACACATTACAGACACTGCATGCAGGCGATGACTCTATGGAGCTGGAATGACAAACTTATTTATCGTGTTTTGCGGTCCAACTTGGGAGATACGACCCTCTAATGGTTTCATAAGCTGCCATCACGGGGCATTAGATGTTGGAGATAGCTTACCGAGGAGTTTGTCACGAGGTTTTTGGCTAATACAAAACAGCTAAAGACAACCGACATTCTTCTCACAATGAAGAAGAAAAATGATGAAAGCTTGAGAAACTATTCCAGAAGATATTTGGAGCTGTATAATGAGGTGGAAGGGTGCTCCGAGCAACTAGCAGTGACATCATTCAAGTTAGGGCTTAAGAAGGAGGATAAGTTATGGCTTTCTCTGACCAAAAAGCCAGCAGTGAATATGTTTGAGTTAATTTGTCGAATAGAGAAGTATGCTAAAGTTGAAGATGAAACAAAGCTAGCCGAGCAAAAAGAGCAAAAGTTGACGAGATCTAGAGGTGATGGGCAAAAGGGAAAGACTGACGATGAGCGAAGGAGGAGGACAGTCTTTGAGGCCGTGAATATAGTCTTCAAAGAGCCGATCTTTAAGATCCTACCTAAGATAAAGAATGAGCCCTATTTTTAGAAGGCTCAGGAAGCTGCCAGATTACCCGGAGAAATAAGACAAGAAAAATTATTGTATTTACCACCAAGACAAGGGGCATTGTACAGGGGATTGTCGTTTCTTGAGATTTTTTCTTGAAGACCTAGTAAAAGAGGGCCATCTGAAGGAGTACATAGATGAAGGCAGAAATAAAGCCGTGGATGACCACCCCCGAGCTCTACTGGGGGGACAACGAAGAAGGGAAGACAATCAAGACAATGATAAGGCGCAATTGCCACCCCAAGCAAGGCCGAAAAGGAAAGTCCAACGTCCCGCGGTGATACATGTTATTCATATGGACACTCGCTCTTCGTAAGGAAGCATGGGCACCCAAATGAGAGGGCAGTCAAAAGCTCGGGAGGTTGAAGTTTTTGAGGTTTCTGCTGTCCGAACTAGAAAGAGGAAGCAGGGTGAGTCCCGAGGAATATCATTTTATGAGAGTGAGGAAGCAGGAGTAAAGCAGCCCTATAACAATGCTCTTGTAATTACCTTGGGAATGTTCAGCTCAAAGGTAAGGAGGATATTGGTGGACGCGGGAAGTTCCACCGAAGTTATGTTTTTAAGCTTATTTCAAAAATTAGGGCTGACGGAGGAAGACCTGGAGCCAATTGATTATCCCCTCATCGGATTTAATGCTGCTCTGGTGTGGCCGTTTGGCAAAGGGATTGTTCTAGTCCGAGCAGGCTCGACTGAGTACGATGTTGAGTTTATTGTAGTCGATGTCCCTTTCTCGTATAATGCCATTATGGCGAGGACATGGATCCATATGTTGAAAGTCGCCCCTTCAACATATCATCAAGTGATCAAATTTTCCTTTGGAGGAAATGTGGTAGAAATAAGAGATGAGCAAGACCTCTCAAGGAGATGTTTCAGTGCAGCGTTGAAGTCAAAGCCTCTCCCCAAGCAGGTCCAGCTTATCGAGATGCCTCTGGATACACCAAAGATAGATGATGTAGGAGGTGATCCTGAGCAGAAGGCCGTTGAATAGCTAAAGAAGATCTTCACTGGGGATCCAAAGGATGATAAATACTTTCTAATCAGTTCCAACCTTTCTGCCAAGGAAAAATTAGAACTGTCAAACCTGTTAATAAAGAACGTGTGTAATTTCACGTGGAACCCCCAAGAGATGCCAAGTATTCACCCGGATATTATGTGTCATAAATTAAGTGTAAAGCCTGGCGCAAAGCCTGTGGTTTAAAAACCTAGAAGATCTGCGTTGTAGCATGTTGAAGCTGTCATTTAGGAGCTCGGCAAATTGTTAAACGCCGATGCCATCAGATAGGTTTCTTATCAGGAGTGGTTGGCGAATACGGTTGTGGTCAAGAAGAAGAATGGTAACTGGAAGGTCTGTATAGATTACACGGACTTGAACAAAGCATGTCCCAAAGATCCATTCCCATTGCCCAAGATTGACCAGCTTGTTGACTCGACAGTAGGGAGCGCCAGAATGTCATTCCTTGACGCTTACCGAGGATATCATCAGATACCTATGTACAAGCCTGATGAAGAGAAGATGTCATTCATCACTCCGAAAGGGATCTATTGTTACAAAGTGACGCCCTTTGGTTTGAAGAACGTGAGGGCGACGTACTAGAGGTTAGTAATGAAGATTTTTAAAGAAGACCTTGGTTGGCGCATGGAAGTTTAGATAGACGATATGGTTGTGAAAATGAAAGAGTTAACTAGCCACACGGACAATTTGCAGCACGTATTCTCCACACTAAGCAGGTATGGCTTGAAACTTAATTCTGCAAAATGTACCTTTGGTGTGAGCTTGGGAAAGTTTTGGGGTTATTTAGTTACCAGAAGAGGAATTGAGGTCGACCCAGTTCAGATCAAGGCCATCCAAGCCATAACCACCTCGACCACGAAGAAGGAAGTCCAGAAACTCATTGGAATGGTAGTTGCGCTCAATAGATTCATAAGTAGGGCGTCTGACAAATGCCAATCATTCTTCAAGCTATTGAAAGTGGTGAATAACATGACATGGGATGCCAAGACTGATGTAGCATTAACAAAATTGAAAGAGTATTTGGTTACTGCTCCAATCTTGTCCACTCTAGAGCCTAGAGAGGAGCTCCAGATTTATTTGGCCGTGTCTGACCACGTGATAAGTGCCATACTCTTGAGGGAAGAAGATAAGGTACAGAAGCCTATTTATTACGCAAGTAAAACTCTGTAAGGGGCAGAAATAAGGTATCTTCCTTTGGAGAAATTTGTGCTGGCCCTTGTAGTGGCATCGAGAAAACTAGCTCATTACTTCCATTCTCATATTATTCGAGTGATTACTGACCAACCGATCAGCCAAGTATTGAAGAAAGTTGACATAACTGGAAGATTGGCTAAGTGGTCTGCTGAGTTGGGTGTATACGACATAAAATTTGTCCCAAGGACAACCATTGAAGCCCAGGTCCGGGCAGATTTTGTAGTAGAGTTTTCTCATCCTCTTTTCAAGCAAGTACATGAAGTTTGGTCGCTGGAAGTCTGATCAAAAAAGCAGGTCACTTCTCCCGCATAACAGATAGAAGTAGATAGTTTTTCCTCTAAAAAGAGGTCAGGAGTAACTACCCTAAAGGTGTCACAATAGAATATGCTATTAAGTTAGGGTTCGAAGCAACGAACAACGTCACTGAATACGAAGCTCTGATCGCTGGTCTCGACATTTCTCGGCAGTTGTTTGTAAGAAACATATTGATAAAAACGGACTCCCAACTGGTGGCGAACCAATTGAAAGGAGAATATGTTGCAAGAAGTGAAAAAATGGCCAACTATTTAACCCTGGCCAGGCGAAAGCTTATGGATTTCAATGTCACTGGAATAGACCTGGTGGGCTGGAACCATAACGCTCATGCAAACGCTTGAGCAACTCTAGCAGCATTCCCGAGCACAAGGCTGAGTAACTCAGTTTTCATTGAAGTTTTGGACAGGCCGAGATAGCCGACTGTGAAGGGGTTAACTGTATTGAAATGAGCCCTTCTTAGATGGATCCTATTATTTGCTACCTTAAGGATGGAAACCTTCTCGGGGATACAAGAAATTTGAAGATGAAGGCAATAAGATTCTGGCTATCTCCTGATGGTAAGCTATACAAGCGTTCTTTCACCGGGGCATATCTTTTGTGTGTACATCTGGACATGGTATAAAAGTTTCTTCGCGAATTGCATGAAGGGGTCTGCGGGGCTCATACTGGGGGTAGGTCCTTAGCCCATAGGGCCATTACTTAGGGTTATTGGTGGCTAAAAATGGAAGGGATGCCCACGCTTTCGTCCAAAAGTGCAAGAAATGTTAAAAGTTCTCTCCCATCTCCCATCTGCCTGCTCGGTATCTCAGCCCGCTCACCAGCCCCTGGCTATTTGCACAATGGGGGTTGGATATGGTGGGGCCACTTTTGATAGCTGCTGGAAATCGGAAGTGGCTCGTGGTCGGCACGGACTATTTCACTAAGTGGATAGAGGTTGAGCCTTTGGCCCATATCAGGGATGCCCATACGATTTGTTTTGTCTGGAAGAATATAATAACAAGATATGGCATCCTGAGGACTTTGGTTTCAGACAACGGCACTTAGTTCGACAATACTCTTTTCAAAAACTATTGCTCGGGATATGGCATTAAGAACATCTATTCCATGCTGGCGTGCCCAAGGCAATAGATAAGTCGAAACCTCTAATAATGTCATTCTCGGGGGAATAAAGAAGAGACTGGAAGCAGCTAAAGAAAGGTGGGTCAACGAGTTGCCTTCGGTTTTGTGGACTTACAGAATAACGCCCAGAAGATCGACGGAAAAGATGTCTTTCTCACTTACCTATGGAATGGAAGCTGTTATCCCCTCAGAAGTTGGCATCCCGACCATCGGTACTACATCTTAATCGCGAGGAGAACGACAAAGCAATGGGGGTCGCCTTAGACATACTCGAGGAAAAAGATAAGAAGTAGCCATCAGGTTGGCAGCGTATCAACAAGAAACCAGGAGGAAGTTCAACAAAAGGGTAAACCCGTGGGAATTCAAGGTCAGCAACTACATTCTGAGAAAGCTAATGGTGGCATGGAGAGACCTTACTGAAGGAAAGCTCAGAGCTAATTGGGAAGGACCATTCTGAATAATAGGGGCACTCGGCAATGGTGCATATAAGCTAAAAGATTCAGAAGGGAAGCCAGTAAAGAGACCATGGAATGCCATACATTTAAGGTTATTTTATATTTAGTTTATCAATTTTTTCTGTTATATAAGCATTCTTTGTAAAGCACATATAACGAATGCCTAAGTTGAGGAAGCGAAATAATGAAAGCTTTGTATCTATACGAATTCAGCCACGTGGTTCCTTCCGTGGTAATCAACACAAGCATGAGATTGCCCCACTATATTCTGTCTAGTAGCAGAAACATGACCCCACGGGTTACATTCCCTGGCAGTTTATACAAGCACGAGATTTACCCTAATAGGTTCTGTCCGGTGGTAGAAGCATGACCCCACGGGTTATATCTTGTGGTGGTTCATATAAGCACGAGATTGCTCCACTTGGTTTTGTCCGATGGTGGAAGCATATTTTCACACGATTTTTCTTGTGATGGTTCATGAAAGTATAAGATTGTCCTACCTAGCTCTGCCCGGTGGTCGAAGTCTATGCAAACGAGCTCGCTTATAGCAACGGCGAGTACACATTAATTTTGGTCCATAAGGTGCTTGTTGCACTCCCTATGTGACGTTTCAATTAGAAGCTGAGCAACAACTATTCTTTCTATTTAGTTTCACTATTTCTCACATTCTTTCGATATGAAAAAAAGTTAAGAGTGTCCCGATTTTCATTAAGTTACAGAAAATTCTATGCCTAGCTGAACAAATCTCACTTGGTCAGCCTCGAGAAAACCTTTTAATGACTAAAGAGACAGCAAATGAATATATGATAACTACAAAAGCAGTCGAACTTAGGATTAGCTCATTTTGTAATAACGAGAATTTCAAACAGATGTGAAGTTTAAAATTACAACTGTCGAGGAAATTCATTATATCTGATTTAAGGACACAACTTTCTAGCACTACAATACTCTCAAAATTACAAAAAACAAGATTCAATCATGTGATGTTAGCTAAGAATTTGAATGAGTTAATGCCGAGGAGAAAGAGAGTCTTTCACCATAACTTCATCTGCAATCTTCTCAATCATATCTCTTACAGCTTCGTACAAGATTTCTGCAGCAATCGATTCTATCATCTGCTCGGGCGTTATTGAGAAAGTATCACTGAGGACGTAAAAGTTAACCATAGTGAGGAATTAATAACTTAAAAAGCAGAACTGTAATAAACAAAGTAGTGAAAATACTGAGACAAATGGAAAGAGGGAGGAGCAAGGTAAATCGAGAACATGTTCATTTAATTCAAGGTAGTTTGGAATATATTCAAGCAAATGTTTAGTACAAGGAGTTAAGCAAATTTAAAAGAAGAGGCCGAAGCAAAAAGTGGAAGAACGATCTCGGAGCCTCACTCCTCAACGTCTTGTTCTTGGCCAGACTAGGAAGTGGGAGTGTTCCTCGCTGATTCCATTATGCTTCTCAGCGTCTCCCCGTCCTTGTTAGTCTGATTAGTTTCCTTGGGGATCTCCTCTCGAAGATTTTGAACTTCAACCTCGGTGCCCTCTTCATCTTTATCCCTATCACCCTGTTCATCCTCTTCAATGCGTTCGAAACTGAACGGAGGTATCGTCCCGTCGGAATTCCAAAAAGGAACATCCCTGTATGTATCTGAGAAAGGTTCAACACCGAGCTTTGGCATGGCCGCATCCCAGCCATTCAGGAAGTCTACATTCATATTTTTTGTGACTTGCCCCACGAAGTCTAAGTATTGGTCGTTAAAATCCTTCTTCAACTTTTCTTCGACAGACTTTAATGCCAAGTCTTTTTGGTCCAGAGCATCGTTCTTACTCTTCTGCTCTTGTTTCAAGCTCATGGATTCGTCAACGACATTGAAGTATTCCAATTTGGTCACGGCCAGCTCGGTGTTTATTTTTTCTTGCTCAACGCTGGCAGCCTTAAGTTGTTGTGATATTTCTGTGAATTCTGTATTCCTTTCAGCTAGGCGAGCTTCCAATTCTCCTAAACGAGACGTGGCCCCTTCAAGCTCTTTTTCCATTTTTCTCCTTTCATTTTCAACCTCCCAGACCTTGGATTTTAGACCTTTAATTTCACCATCGTCGGTCTCTGATTTGGAATGGTTTGCTCGGCACTTTTTAATGAGCTTGAAAGAGTACAGAGTCATCTGTATTAGGAGAAAGAAATACCAAATCAGCAATAAACTTAGGCAAGAGAAAGTAAGAATTGATCGCGAGAATACTTTCGGCAATGGTATTCTTCATCACATTTTTGTAAAGATCGTCCAACGTACTCTTTTGAACATCTCGACGGTCCCTTGGGGTGAAGATTCCCTTCAAGAACTCCTCAGGATGCTTTAGCACCAAATTTTTAATCGAAATTTGTTGTACTCCCGAGAGGTTAAGACTTTGAATTTGGATGTCGGGGAAGAATAGCGATGAATCTCTTAGCAAACACGGGGAAAGAATCGTCTGTTTGGGGAATTGCTGTGAACTTGTATCTTGAATGGGAGGGGGAGTGAGCTCTCGGGTGAGAGAAATATCCTTTAGACCCTTAGAGGTGCTCGGGTAGGTGGCAAAGTTAGATGAGGTATCACCTGTTTCCACGGTCTTTTGCTTATTCGCCTGAGGCCCCTCTTCCTCAGCTCCTCTATGATACTTGGAAATGTCTTGAACATGAGTCTCTTTTTTTCCTCTCTTCTTCGTAGTTTCTTATTTCCTTTTCCTTATCTTTTCTAGGGCAGCTTTCCTTAAATCTTTCTTTGGCCCCATTTCCTCGAGCTCCATGAGATCTTTAAATTGTTCTTCTACTTGGTGTATTGAAGAAACTGCAATTTCAGCGGGAGGCGCTGAAGGTCAGACAATGGAAATTGGAATGGCAGTGCTCAGTGGCAGGTTCCACACAAGGTGGTGCGTGTGGTAAAAGTTCTACTTCTCCTGCTCACTCCAGTTGAACCAACGATGAAGGGTATCACTAGTGCTTGCTGCCAAGAGGACTGGGGGATGTGGTATGAAGAATTTGTAGTACAGGACGAAGTTGAATAAGATCAGGGCCGACCTTACAAATGGAAACTTGTCAGGGCCGCCAAGGAACTTCAACACCTTGGCTATGTGCTTTTGGTCAGCGTAGCTGCCACGAGCCCAAGCCTTTTTAGCATGTTCGTCTGTAAGACCAAGTAGAGGATTAGAATGATGGGAAGAAAATAAATTAAGACTAAATTCACAGTAAATATATAAAGGCAATAACTGATTTTTAACCTAGGCCAAATGACCTTGCAGTGATTGGGGGAAAGGGATCTTTATCAGGACCGTGCAACCAACATCCGGAGATAACATAGAAGTCATCTTCCATGCCCTTAACGTTATCCAGAAGCATATGGACTAGTGCTTTGTCCCGACAAGATTTAAAGTACCACTTGTTCTCGTCCTTCATCTCCTTCTAAATACTGTAGCAAATATAACAAATCGTACTCGGAGAGGTGAAATCCATGCCTCTTATTCATGTCGTTTACCCCATTTACAATTCGGTAAAAATTATGCGAAACGTATTTGGGAGAGAGGTCGACAAGTTGGAAAACCAAGTGAAGAAAATGAGGAATGAGAAACCTAAGCCCTCCTTCAGTTATGGCAACCAAAGGGAAGACGCCTACTTCGTGTTCTAAGTCTCTAGCTAGTCTGATATGTATGTTTGCAGGAATACTATAGCGTTGTTTGAAACTTTCGATCCCTTTCCTCCTTATTTCATCTGTTAGTTTACCCATTTCTCGAACATGAGAAAGAAGAGGGACACTCACCTATGGAGAATGAGAAACTAGACGAGGAAGTGAAGATGCATAGAAAGTAGGTCAAAATCGAGTAAGGATCTAGAAGATTGAAAAGCTTTGGAAAGTTGTAATAGTCGAAGTGAAATTCGATATATATGTATATGTGCAAAGACAAAAAAGAAAAAGAGAGGGAAAAATCGATGCTTCCGTATTCATTACGGCTGGCGCAGTTGGCGTTTAGGGTTTTGAGAATACGCAATTATGTCGTGCACGTAAGGAAGTGAAAGGTCAACGAATTACGAGTCGACGTGTCAGCGATGAGAGCTGCAACGAGATACGATTGGATTGTCTTTAGGGAAATAACTTAAATGTTTTTATTATTACTCTGCTCGGGCAAAAATTTACCCGACCAGAGTGGGGGCATAAGTGTTGGTGTAAAATAATGATGGGACACGTGGCATTATTTCCAAAAATAGCTTGCCGAGCAAAGTGAAATGTGACACGATGCCTCTCTGCAAACAAGTGAATCCCACTTATTTGCTTGGATACAGAATAATGAGCTTAATATGTTCATGACCATCGAGTTTATTTTTAACTGAATTGCCCCATTTAGCTAGTTGTTAATCATTTGATTAGCAGGTCGATGTGACAGCAAAGTATACTTATTGTCAAAATGGTTCGACTAGAACTAGTTCACGCCATACTTGCATTAAATGCAACTTGATGTGCATTAAATGCTGAATAAGAGCTTACACGAGTGGGGCACCTAAATCTGGAAGATCATGATTTCACTTTATAAAGATAATATTATTTTATTGATTCATTCCATACTATAAATGCCACACTTAGTCTCAAATTCAGGTATGTACTCTCTACTATCCACTACTTAACTACTAAGCTTCTGCTATCTCTTTCGAACCAGCACTGACTTAAGCATTGGAGGGGTTCTGGTTGGGGACCCTCCTCGGCCTCTCCCTCTAATTCTCACTTGCCTTGCAGGTTCATTTTACTTCATCCCAATGGAAGTGGAGGGTATTCTCAGTATAATTTTCTATTGCCGAACAAAAATGAAAAGTTGTTTCCATAAAGCTCTGATATTTATGGAGAGATTTTGATGACTTATTAATGAAAGAAAGTGAAAACATTAAGGATTTTCACTCTAGAGTGGCTGAGATTATCAATCAAATTAAAAGCTATGGTGAAGCCATTCAAGATAAGAAGGTGGTCGAGAAAATACTTAGGAGTTTACCTCCTAAATTTGATCATTGTGTTGCTGCCTTAGAATAAGCTAAAGACCTATCAAAAAATGACAATGTTTGAATTGATGCACGCAAGTAGAGAATTAACAGATCTTTAACTCAGCCAACTAAGCCAATAAAACAAGCATTTCAATCCAAACTCAATATTTTAGAGGGAAAGAACAAGTCTTTGCAAGTTCAAGAGCAGAGAAAAGGTTTGTACCAAGGCAATGGTCAACATACAAGAAGACATCAATTCCAATACAATAGAGACAACAAATGGAAAAGCGGTGGAGGAAATTGGCAACAAAATATAGGTAACTCTAACCCTCACTGCATTATTTGCAAAAAATTAAATCACGAATCAAACAGTTGTCGTTATAAATGCACCAAATGCAAAACCCCTAATCACCACAAAAAGATTAATGGTTCCAGAAGGGAAAAAAAAGGATAAGGCAAATTTCACAGAAGAAAGTCAAAAAGAGCAATTATTTTACTCTTACATGGCTACTAATCATGAATCACAGCATATATGGTACTTGGACAGTGGTTGTGGCAACCATATGGTAGGAAATCGAGATTTCTTCGTTGAGCTAGACAACAAATTCCATTCGCAAGTGAAACTTGGCGATGGAAAAATGCAAAGTGCTGAAGGAAAGAGAGTAATTGCTAGTCATATGAAGGGATGTAATAACAAGCTTATCAGTGATGGTCTCCATGTTCCAAACTTAACTTAAAATGTCTTAAATGTTGGGCAATTGCTGCAAAGAGGTTTTTCACTATTTTTTGATGGAGGAAAATGTTAAATAGTATACAAAAAGAACAATCTCACTGTGACAAATGTTTATATGACATCAAACAAAGTTTTCCCCCTCATTTTTCCACTCCAAGAGGATGCTACTTTTAAGAGTAAATGCCTAGATAAAACATACTTGTAGTATTTGAGATATAGGCATTTGAATAGTAGGGGTTTGCAACTATTAAAGAAAAAGCAAATGGTCATTGGACTTCCTTTCATAGAGGCACATGAAAAAATTTGTGAGGGCTATATCGATGGTAAATGCATAGATTTCTTTTTCCCAAAACTTCTTGGCATGCTTTAAAATTGGTTTATGTTGATGTATTTGGCCCTATAAGGACTCATTCTCTTAACAACAAAAGATATTTTATTCTTTTTGTTGATGACTTTACTAGAATGATGTGGCTATATTTTTTAAGTAAAAAGTCAAAAACTTTCTTGAATTTGCTCCAATTTAAAGCCTTGGTGAAGAGGTAAAGCGGATGTCAGATGAAAACCCTCTAGATAGATCGTGGAAGAGAATTTATTTATACTTTCTTTATAGATCTTTGCAAGGAAATTGGTATTCAAAGGTACCTTACTGTCCGGTATACCCCTCAACAAAATGGTGTCGCTAAAAGAAAAAATTGCACCATTGTAGAAATGGCTAGGAGCATGATGAAAGGAAAAGGTTTGTCGAAAAAATTATGGGTTGAAGCAGTTCATACTATTGTCTACATTCTGAATCAATCTCCTATAAAGGTAATGCTTAATAGAACTCTATTTGAAACATGGACCAAGAGGAAGCCATTAGTTGATCACTTTAGAGTATTTGGCAGCACTACCTATGCTCTAAATTAATCTAAAAATAGGGATAAGTTCGACGAGAAAAGGCCAAAGTATGTCTTTATCGGCTATAGTGATGAATCCAAAGGCTATCAGCTTTTCAATCCTTCAACCAATCAGCTTGTGATCTCAAGAGATGTCATTTTTGATGAGATGGCAGCATGGCAATGGACTTTTGAGACGACTCAAGTACCTACTACCTATGATCTTATCGAGCCAATGACAACTCCAAATGAAACTCTTCATTAACATTCTCAACAAACTAATGCTAGTGCAAGATCACCAAGTTCAAGCTCTTTAAATCCTGAAGATTATGATTCATATTTTACATCAAGCAAGGTATGTGCGATGATAGATATCTATAAATCATGTGATGTCGCATTTTTTGCTTGTGAACCTCAGAATTTTGAGGAGGAAACTCAATAAGAGGCATGGATGCAAACAATGAATGAGAAAATAGTAATGATAAAGAAGAACAACACATGGGAACTTGCATATTTATCAAAAAGCAAACAAGTGATTAGTTTGAAGGGGATATACAAAACCAAGTACAAGGAAGATAGTTCTATCTAGAAGCATAAAGCTCGACTGGTCGCAAAAAGGCAATTCACAACCGCTAGGTGTTGGCTACAATGAAACATTTGCTCCTATTGCACGATGCAAACTATACAGATCGTTCTTATTTTGGCAGCTCAACATAAACTGAATATATTCCAACTAGACGTTAAATCTGCATTCTTAAATAAAGAGTTAGAAGAAGAGATATATGTAGAGAACCCTAAGGATATAAAGTGAAAGGGAAAAAAGAAAAAGTCTATTGACTTCAGAAGGCATTATATTGCTTAAAGCTGCATTCCGGGGCATGGAACAACAAGATTGATGGTTACTTTTTGCAGAAAGGGGTTCCAAAGAAGCTTTAGTGAACCATCTCTTTATGTGAAGTAAGAAGATTCGGATATTTTGGTAGTGTGTTTAAATGTTGATGACTTGACTTATTTTGACACAAACACAACCGTGGCTATAGATTTTAAAAATCAAATGATAAAAGGAATTTGAGATGACATATTTAGGTTTTAAAAATCAAATGATAAAAGGAATTTGAGATGACATATTTAGGTCTTATGCGATACCTTTTGGGAATGCAAGTTAAGCAAGCCAAAAGGGAAATTTTCTTATCTCAACAAAAGTATATTGAAGACTTGCTTAAAAAATTCCACATGCAAAAGAAAAAAATTAGTAACTACACCTATGGTTCCAAATGAAAAGCTACTGCAAAATGATGAAGCAACTATGGTGGATGCAAAGAGATATAGAAGTCTGGTTGGTTCTTTAATTTATCTAACAAATGCTAGACCAGGCATTATGTTTTCTGTAAACTTGATTCCTAGGTACGTGAATCAACTAAGTAGGAACCATTATGCAGTAGCGAAAAGGATAGCGTTGTATCTACAAGGAAGTAAGAAGCATGGCATTAAGTTGGTGAAAGAATCAGAATGTAAGTTAGTTGGATAGACCAATAGTGACTAGACAGGCTCTCTTGATGATCGTAAGAGCACATCTGGTTATGTTTTTTGCTTAGGCTCAAATGTGATTTCATGGAGTTCAAAAAAACAGAAATCTATGGCATTATTTTCATCTGAAGTAGAGTACGTAGCAGTAGCAGAAGCCATATGTGAAGTAGTTTTGTTGAGAAGACTACTTAACAATTTGTAGCTGGAGTAAAGAGAGCTAACAAGAGTATTCATCGATAACATGTCAGCAATTGTGATAAGCAAAAATCCAGTCTTTTATGCTCGGTCAAAACATATTGAGTTTCACCATCATTTCATTCGAGATTTGATCAGTAAAAGAGAAATTGTTCTGGAGTTCATCAGTACCAATGACCAGCCAGCAGATATTCTTGCCAAAGCAGTGACCTCAGAGAAGTTTGATAAGTTCAAGAAAAAATTGAAAATTACAAATTAAGAAGGGGTGTCAGAAGGTCATTTGCAATTTTGTAGAAGTATAAAGAGTCTTGTAAAAGGTTTGGAATATGCTAGAATTAATTAAGTCTTATTTAGAAGTTAGAAGGTCAAGGGTCAATCTTACGTAGTATTTCAGCAAGTATAAATAGGGGTTTTTGGTATAATCTTTGGTCAGAAAATACTTCTCTTTACTGTACCAAAATACTAGCAAAATCTTGGACTAATCCATTGATACGCTTTTTGTTATGCTAAAAATGGTCCAGAAGTCTTCAAAAGTATATATCAACCTTATTTTCAATTTTGAATGTTACTTAAATTGAGCCTTGCTTGGTTTCATGCTTAGTAGAATTTTGATTTGAAAAATTGAACATATCGTTATCTGGCAGAGAATATGGTTCCAACCCTTCATTCATAGACTTTGTAAATGCTGTAAATGGCTTCTTTATAATACCCATTTGATAGGAGTATATATATGTGCGTGTGTGTATGTATTTTTCTTTTTTTTTTTTTTTCAGGAACAAGACTAATAAAAGGGGTCGAGTTAATAACCTTTTAAAAAAGGATATAAATGTAATATTTAAATTTTGAGGGGTAAACAAATATAATTACTCAAATATTGAAGGGAGATAATTGTCATTTGTCCCAATAAATATAATATATTAATTTTAGATTTTTTTATGTGTGATAGATTATACCTAGTTTTGTGATTTTTATATTAATTTTTTAAATACATATGTATACTTAAGCATTAATTTTACTTTAATACTTGTAATTTAAGACTTTGTCCTACATATATTTTAATTGTCTCACTTTACTCTCGTCAAATTTATTGATTGAAATGTTACACGTTCATTTCATGAGTTAGACATGGTATTTTTTTTTTATTATTTTTTCTTTGATAACTAATGGAATGAAAAAAATGGGAATCGATTAGATGTATAGGAGACATAGAGATGATTTAAATTATAAGTCCTAAAATAAAATTTGTGATAAAAATAAATTTGAGTCTGACGACTTTATTTTTTATATTGATTTATAATTATCATTAATACTATTAGTTTTTCTTTTATAATAGTTTGTTAGTTTTCTTTTCTAAAGTTACTTTCAACTGCAATAGAAATAAATTATTCAGGCGCAATCTCAACTATGCTTTTATATTTTCAGCATCTCCTGTCTTTATTTATTTTTAACATTGGGGACAATATTCATATAAGGTTAGGGGATGCAACAATAAATGTATATATAAATGATAATATATATATATAATATTATATAAATAAATTTAATAATCATAATAACATTATAATAATGAGTACGCATTGATTCTTTTATATACTAATATAAGTAGAGAAATTAAAATTAATTAATCATAGGTTTCACAAAGACCCAAAATAATAATTTCTTGATATTAATTAAATCTTCTAATTAGAATTAGACCAGTTTATTCTATAATAAGACAGTTTGGAGTATAATATTATTTGATATTTAGAGTGAATATTTACTTAGGAAGTGAAACTCTTGAGTCATTATAACTAGTAGATATTTTTAACCAGGGGGAGATCTAAGATTTTTACCACATGAGCACTGAGCACCAAGTATCTAGTAAGAGGAAAACGAGAAGAGAACAATGAGTTACATCAGGATTAGGAATAGAAAGAAACAATGTTATCTTTTATGGAGAGATAAATTGTTATTGGACATTAATTAGGTGAATATACTTTTCGTAATTTAATAGTTCAACTGGTCCTTCTGGCAGAACCTGAGATTTAATAAAAATGTTACTAGTTATTAAAAAATATAATTATTATTAAGTTTTCTTATTTACAAAATTTATTATTTTATATTTTTTAATATTATGTACAAAAGTATACAATAGTATAGTGAGAGAATACACCTTTTTTCATGCAAAATACTTGGGTTCAATTCTTGTACACTCATTTTATACTAAAATTTTTTTTGTTAATCTTAATTTTTTAATAAAGAAAAAATACCGTAATTTTAAATTAATTAATTTTTTAATAAAATTAAAATACCAAGGGTATTTTGGTAATTTTATGTTTAAAACTAAGGAGAGTCACTTGCCCTATCTTACTTCTATATAGGTATGCCCTTGCTTATAACCCAGCCTATTTGAAAAGTTGCAAGCCTAATTTCCATCTTTCTTAACATTTTCTTAGGAGTCAACTTGAAACCTATAAATAAGTATAAAATAATTGTGTTTCTTTCTCTTAAACCCTCGATACGAATTTTTGTCCCTTTAGCCAAGATAAAAGGCCTCATTTTTGTCTTCTCAAAATGTCATCTCAAAAAGAACATGTTCTATTGACTACTTGGAAGTAAGAGGCAAAAGTGAAAGAGAGGAAAGTGTTACTTAATTTCTTTTGAAAAAAAAATAAATTTAGATTCAAGTTGTGAATGAAGTAAAATAAAATAGCAATAAAGTATAGGAAAAAAGTAAATTCAAATCAAGTTAGCTTGTTCTAGAGATAATCTTTGAATTCCTTCATTCATTTGGAACCAATTACTCTAGCCAAATTATAACCTATGAAAAAATCTAGTTGATAATAAGTGAAAATTCCCCAACCAAACCAAGCACATACAAGCAAAAAATAAATCACACCAAGAATTAAAGAGGAACCCCTTTCACAGAGAGAAAAACTTCTATAAACAACAATCCTACTATCAACGGGTTACAAGACTTTACTAGGACTCTCTATGACTCACTCGCACGAATCTATTCAACGCTCTTGCTAGACTCACTTGATGAATCCTAGAAGTAGGGCTTTCTGCTTCACACAAAAAGTTAAGAATACAAAGAACAAATCAAGAGAAAGAACGCTCAAGCTTACCAGAATAAAATTTCTCTCTCTCTAGTTCTCTATAATATGTCCTGTACCCTTGGTCATCAGGGATTGGTTTATATTTATAGAGTTATACATAAAATTGCCCTAAATTGGCAAAATGGGAAATTAAAATCGAATAGGAATGTCACGCCCCTAACTTAATTTGTCCGGGACGGACGGTATGGGAAAATAGGGACTAATAAAAAAATAAAATAACCTGTACCAAGGTCAAATCATAACATAATAATTACCATCAGTGTATCTAATACCGTCCTTCATTCCCATATTAAATAAATATAACACATCATAAACTTCGACACAGCCACATCTCAGTGACATTGTCCAAAATTTACGTAATCAGAACCAACATCAATCACGGGCCTTCACCCCGGGCCACATAATTATAAACCCAATAGACAAATTCTCATTTAAGAGAACAACTATAATTATTACCATCGACATTATAGACTGGATTTACGCTACTCACACTTAAGCTGCCTACGTATCCCACCTCGGGAATCAGGTCTCCGTACTTCCAATTTTGTCATTTAGATTTCGCATCTTATACATTGACAATAAATCAAAAATTAACATCATTCACAATATCTATATCCATATCTAAATATAAATAACAATCATACATGCAGTCTTTTGCAATCTCATGTCATAGGTATGATGGAATGCAATGACCCATTCATCCTATATCTTCTATCTACCTCTAACCTTATTCAGGGATGGGTGACACTTAGCAAGGCTTTCAGCTAAGACATGTGCGGTCACCAAACACACCGTTTCAGCGCTCACGACAAATGCATATACATATATATATATCATATTCTTTTGGGGAACCGAGTTATAACGCCACAAGTGTAAGACTCAGGGGCTCCGTGTTACATCCCCTGACCCTTCTGCTAGAAAACTGAGTTACACCTCTAGTCAAGCATCTACCTATCTCAAGCAGGCATCCGCTATTTCAAGTAGGCAACCGGATGCAGTCCGGAAAAATATCCAATCCATGAATCCCATATTAACGTCCCAACTCAAATTGCTAAGCTCTAGCCACGGTTATAAATTCTGGGGATCATTCGGTGTTATAACAATCCATTTTCTCAATTTTATAAAATCATTATATCATAATCGTGCCTCGGCAAGTCACAATCTATGGCTCTCTCGGCTAATCCATACACATCATTTCCACCGGATCAAACCACCCCAAATCCCAATGCACATGATATGCTCAATCATGGAATTAAACATTAACTCAATATAAAACATATTCACATTCATCTAACCCTTGATTTGGAATCTATTTAACACCTATAATTTGCAAATAAACAAGTTCAGAGGGACAAAACAAGTATCAGGGGTCAAAACTACCCAAATTGGACAAAATGGCTCACGGTTTCGGACCACCCACTTAGCCGGTCCAGAACACCCCTGGTCCAGACCACCTGACTGCCTGGTCTGGACCACCGAGACCTGGAACCTATTTTTGGGTTCGTTCCGAACATGAACCAATCCCGAATTCGTCCAATCCAAGCCTCAATTCACTCAAAACTCAATTATAAATGTTCACACATGTATATATCATGTTTCTACAACTTCAATTCAAGGAATAACTCAAAAATATACGAGATCCATCAACATATATGTATATATATGAAATATATGCATATATATATACATAACTTCATATATATACATATATATACAACATTTTTCATATTTCACTAAAACATGCGTATATATATACTAAAATGCTCCCTACGACGTCTAGAACACGAATCTAAGTCCCACCTACCTCGACTCTGAAGAGAATGGAGAAAAACGAAGAAAACTGTTTTGAACTCCGAACTTCAAACTCCGATTTCTCCATCCTCGCTTCGAATCTTGTGAAATGGAGCACACCACGACGATCATCGCGTCGAGATTTCTCTAGATCGACTATTCTTTTTCCCCGAAAGTCTCTTTTTCCTCTTTCTCTCCATTCTTTCTTTCTCTCTTCTCTGGTTTAGCTGAAAACGAACAAAAAAGGAAAACCGGGGAAGAAAGAAAAAAAAGGAAATAAAAGGAAGATGCTCGACCCTTGGCCCACTTTGTCCAACCCAATATAACTTCGGGCTCAACCCAGCCCGGAAAAAATAAGATAATTCATTTAAACTAAAAAATATCCTAAATTAACACAAAATAACAAAAATATATCCCAAATTAAAATGCCGGGTGTTACATACGCCCATCCTTATAAGAATTTCGTCCTCGAAATTTATAATACGCTATTCAATCCTCAAACAAAGATGGGTGTCTCACTCTCATTACCGACTCACGCTCCGATTTCTCCCTGTTCACACCTATGCTCAATCCGAACTAGCATATTCTCTATACTCATGTCCTCCTCAATGTCCAATTCTTCCCAACTAACGACATGAGAAGGGTCCGGTATATACTTCCGGAGCATAGAAATGTGGAATGCATTATGAACCCGAGCTAATTGTAGAGGAAACGCTAATCGATACCCCACCTCACCAATTCTAGCAACAATTTCAAAAGGTCCACTATATCGTGGAGAAAGCTTTCCACGATTCCCGAAACGTACCACACCTTGCCTTGGTGAAATTCTCAAAAATACAAAATCACCGACCTGAAACTTCAACGGCCGCCTCCGTTTATCTGCATTACTTTTCTGTCTACTCTGAGCCCTCAACAGTCTCTGTCGGATGACTTGAATCCTCTTTGATGCTTGTCTCACCAAGTCAGGACCAACTGTTATAGGTTATCCAGCTTCAGCCCAGCATAATGGAGATTTACAAGGTCATCCATATAAAGCTTCATAGGGAGCCATACCAATGCTTGCTTGATAATTGTTGTTGTACACAAATTCCACCAATTGTTGATGGCTCTCCCAATTCTCTCCTGAAGTTAGCACGCAGGATCTCAACATATCCTCCAAAATCTAAATTGTCCATTCAGATTGCCCATCTGTTTGTGGATGAAATGCTGTACTGAAACAAAATTGAGTCCTAAGTGCCTCCTGCTCACTCTGCCAAAATTGAGCCATGAACACCGAATCTCGGTCCGACACAATCGATAACGGTGTCCCATGCAACTAAATGATCTCCTGGATATAGAGCTGACACTGCTCCTCTATGGAATTCTTATTCCTTACGGGTAGAAAATGAGCTGACTTTGTCAATCGGTCCACAATTACCCAAATAGCATTGTGCCTTCTTCTAGTCCTCGGTAACCCTGTCACAAAGTCTATGGTCACATGGTCCCACTTCCACTGTGCCACGGGAAATGGCTGTAACAATCTAGCCGGCCTCTGGTGCTCGGCTTTCACCTACTGACAAGTCAGGTAGACACAAATTCTGCCACATCCTTCTTCATGCCACTCCATCAGTATTGTCGCCCCAAGTCCTTATACATCTTAGTTCATTCGGGATGAACAACAAATCTCGAATGATGAAACTCTCGGAGTACTTCTTCTCTGATCCCATCCACATCAGGCACAAAAATATTATCTGTAAGCTTTAAATGTCCGTCTGTGGATAAACTCCAACCTTCTACTTCCTGTCCTGAAGACAGATAATATTTTATGTTCTGACAATACTGGTCCTTCTGTTGGGCTTCAACGTGTCACTAACATCGGCACCACTTGTAAACAATTCACGCTAGAGTACGTAGTGCCATTTTTATCATCATCTTCCCACCAAAATGCAAATCCGCTAATGTCTTCCTGAAGACACCACTGGGAATGAATCATTACTGCCGTCAAATTCTGTGACTTTCTGCTCAAAGCATCGGCCACCACGTTAGCTTTCCCTGGATGATAATGAAGACAAAAGTCATAATCCTCCAGGTACTCCATCCATCGTCTCTGCCTCATATTCAAATCACGTTGAGTGAATAAATACTTCAAACTCTTGTGATCTGAATACACATTAAACTGTTCCCCATGCAAATAATGCCGCCACGTCTTCAAAGTAAAAACTATCGTGACCAATTTTAAGTCGTGCGTAGGGTAATTCTTCTCGTGTGGTTTCAACTGCCTAGACCCGTATGCCACCACCTGCTCATTCTGCATCAATACGCACCCCAAACCTTCACGTGAAGCATCACAATACACCGAATAGCCCTTTCCACGTTCAGGTATTATCAACACCGGAGCCTCAGTCAACCTCCTCTTCAATTCATTAAAAAGCATGTTCGCAAGCATCATTCCATTCAAAATTTGCTCATTTTTAAGTCAACTAAGTCAATAAACCTGCTAACCAAGAGAAATCCTGAATGAAATAGCGGTAATAACCAGCCAATCCCAAGAAACTATAGATTTCAAAAACAGACCTCGGTCACGCCCAATCCATCACAGCCGAAACCTCAGATGGATCCGTTGCAATTCCTTACCCAGAAACTACATGTCCCAAAAACTTCACCTCGAACAATTAAAATTCACATTTGCTAGCCTTAGCATATAACTTGTGGTCCCGAAGTATCTGCAATACTGCCCTCAGATGTTGCTCGTGTTCACGTTCATTACGAGAATAAATCAAAATATCGTCAGTGAACACTACCACGAACCAATTCAGAAATGGTCAGAAAACTCTATTCATCAAGTTCATAAACACTGCAGGAGCATTCGTCAACCCAAATGGCATAACCATAAACTCAAAGTGACCATACCAGGTACGAAATGCGGTCTTGGGAATATCTTCCTCCCGAATTCTCAATTGATGGTATCCCGGCCGAAAATCAATCTTGGAGAAACAAGCAAAACCCCTCAATTGATCAAACAAATCATTTATCTTGGGCAACGGATATTTATTCTTAATCGTTACCGAATTCAACAATCGGTAATCCACATATAATCTCAAAGTCTTATCCTTTTTCTTTGCAAAAACTGCCGATGCTCCCACGGCGATGTATTAGGTTGGATAAAATCTCGAGAATACAAATCATTTAACTGTACCTTCAATTCCTTCAACTCTGCTGGTGCCATACGATACGGTGTCACTGAAATATGTGTCACCCCCAGTATCAGTTCTTTTTAAAATTCTACCTCTCTCTGCGGAAGTTGTTCCAACAATTCATCCGGAAACACATCTTCATACTCACAGACAACTTTTGGAAGAAAGTGTCTGGAGTCTTTCTCATTTAATCTTAAGCTCGCAAGCGCACCTGAAAACTTTCCAACATACTTTGTATCAAGTAATGGGGAAGGCAATACTGCCCTAGCCTCACCCCGAATCTTCACCATCGTGTCATCTGGAAGGATAGCCGTCATCAACTTACGATGACAATCAATCGTCACTCGATAAGTGGACAGCCATTCCATCCCCAAAATGACATCAAATTCTTTCATTTTTAATACTCTCAAATCGATCCACAGCTGAACATCTCCCAACTGTAGAACATAATTTTCACAAACCCAATTCACCGATGAACTACCGTCCATCAGAGAATCTACACACATTGGCTCTTCGAGCCTTTCGAATTTGAATCTAAATTCTTCACTATTCACATAATTTCCTCTAACCACCGTTCCTGCTTTTAGAATCATCTCTGCACTATTTGTACTTCTCACGTTTAGGCTCGTCGAGCCATTTCAATCCTCTAGATTTTTCCATTAATTACGATGCCTCTCCAAGCTTTCACACCAACGCCTGACATGGTCACAACATAAGCGATAATCCTGGTCTTCACCGTACCCACAAACAACCACAACACAGTATATCACAGTATTTAGATTTCAACTCACATAACAAATACT
>JAVXUM010000023.1:13784622-13801101 GCA_035590655.1 Pouteria glomerata
AAGAAAGGTTTGAGGCAAGGTGATCCATTATCTCCATATCTATTTGTTATTTGTATGGAGGTTTTATCTCGTATTATCCAGAAGAAGGTTATGGGGGATGATCATTATCGATTTCATTGGCGTTGTGGGAAGACCTCTCTCACTCACTTGATCTTTGCTGATGATTTGATGCTATTTTCATATGGGAATCTTCATTCGGTGGGTGTTTTGAAGGAGAGTCTTACTCTCTTTTCTTCATTCTCTGGTTTGATTCCTAATCCTGATAAAAGTGATATGTTTATTTCTGGTGTTACTGTCGGGGTCAAAGAAGCCATTGCAACGGTGATGGGGTTTAAGTTTAGTTCTTTGCCAATGAAGTATTTGGGTGTTCCTTTGTTATCATCCAAATTACGGGCTTCTGATTGCCTTGAGCTGGAAAATAGAATTTCAAAGCGATTGAAAACGTGGACTAATAAGTTTCTTTCTTATGCCGGGCGGTTACAATTGATTCAATCTGTGCTATTTAGTATCCAGTCTTATTGGTGTTATCATTTTATTCTTCCAGCAAAATTTATAAAGTCCATTGAAGCTAGGATGAGAGCATTCCTTTGGAAGGGCACCTCTTTATCTTCTACTGGTTCTAAAGTGGCTTGGGGGGAGATTACAAGACCAAAGAAGGAAGGTGGACTTGGGATAAAAAAGATTAAGGACTGAAATCGTGCTGCAATCTCCAGGTACATTTGGCTATTATGTGATCCTTCTACAACCTCCTTATGGGCCAAATGGGTTCGTGCGAACTTACTAGTGAGGAGTCAGTTTTGGATTGCAAAAGTTCCCTGGGATTGTTCCTGGTCTTGGAGGAAGATTTTGCAACTAAGGCCTTTCATTCGGCCTTATATTTCTTATAAGGTAGGGAATGGCCAGCATTTATCTCTATGGTTTGATCCTTGGCTGCCTCATGGTTCTATTTGTACCTCTATGGATGCAAGGGTCATTTATGATTCGGGTCTGACCAAATCTGCTAAGGTTGCAGATATTATAGTTGATGGAAGGTGGGCTTGGCCTGGGGTAAATGCACATGAGTTGATGGAGCTCAGGGCAATTACTTCTGTTATGTCCCAACCGGATGTTACTTCTTGTGATCGAATTATTTGGAGATCTTCACATGGTCATACTTTCACGGTTCGTGCGGCGTGGGAAACATTCCGGACTCATTATGAAGAGGTGAATTGGTATTCAATTGTGTGGTTTAAGTTTCATATCCCTCGGCACTCTTTTATCTTATGGTTGGCTATCCGACAAAGGCTCTCAACCCAAGATCGGCTTCAGCATCAAGGAGTTATGCAACCCTCTCGGTGTTTCTTGTGTAAGGCTGATTCTGAGACACATGATCATCTGTTCTTTCATTGTTCCTTCTCTACTAGATTATGGTATGATCTTCTACGCAAACTTGGTTTGCAATGTTCTGCATCTTCCTGGGAAGCTATTGTCTCGTGGTGTGTCACTTCATTCTCTGGATCCTTTTTGATTCATGTTCTGGGTAGGCTAGCTTTTGCGGCGTTGGTTTATGTTATTTGGAGAGAGAGGAATGCTAGATTGTTTGATGGCACTTCTTCTAATGTTATTACTTTGTGGAAGAATGTGGAGACTATAGTTCGCTTGCGAATCATGTCGTGCAAGCCTTTTCCTAGGACTGAGACTAATAGGCATTTGGTGCAAGTGTGGTCTTTATCGCCTTCTATTTTAATGGAGTAATTCTTTTGATTAGTTCATAAGAGTTTTTGGACTTGTGATGGTGATTGATTCATGAGCCGGGGGTATGCCCCTGTGTAGTTGTACATTTACAGTTGATTAATAAAATACTTTATTTACCTTTCAAAAAAAAAAAAAATAAGGATTTTCGGCCTATCTCTTGCTGTAACACAATTTATAAGTGCATAACTAAGATTTTGGCAGAAATGGTGAAAAAGGTCCTCCCACCTATCATTGACCCTTTGCATTCGTTATTAGTCATCAAATCTCTGATAATATTCTGCTTGCCCAAGAGTTGATGACAGGTTATCATCGTAGCAGTGGTCCTCCACGATGTGCTTTCAAAGTAGACATCATGAAAGCTTTTGATTCTGTAAGATGGGAATTCTTATGGGATGCAATAGCTCTTCTGGGGTTTCCTGCTAAACTTATTTGGTGGATCAAGGCATGTGTCTCTACTCCAAAGTTCTCAGTAAGTATCAATGGAGCTCTTCATGGTTACTTTCCTGGGCAGAAAGGTCTTCGCCAAGGCGATCCCCTCTCTCCTTATCTTTTTGTGCTCTGTATGGAGGTTTTATCTTGGATTCTTAATAAGAAGATAGCTTCATCTGATGGCTTTAGATTTCATTGGAGATGTGGTAAAACTAGCCTTTCTCATCTATGCTTTGCTGATGACCTCATCCTATTTTGTCATGGTGACCTTGCCTCAGCTCAGTTACTCAAAGATGCATTTGATACTTTCTCTTCTTTCTCTGGTCTAGTTCCTAATCTCTCCAAAAGTGATATGTTTATAGCAGGGATAGATGAGAATACTGAGACTGCTATTGCTGACTTAATGGGATTCAAGAGAGGTTCGCTGCCTTTAAGATATTTGGGAGTTCCCTTGATTTCTTTGAAGTTGCGAGCTAATGACTGTATAGAACTTGAGAACCGTATTTTGAGGAAGCTCAAGACCTGGACCAATAAGTTTTTATCTTTCTCTGGGCGATTACAACTTATACAATCTATTCTTTTCAGTATCCAGTCATTTTGGTGCTTTCATTTCATTTTACCCCCTAAGGTCATCAAATCTATAGAAGCCAAGCTCCGTGCATTTCTTTGGAAAGGTACTTCCTTAGCTACTACTGGAGCTAAAGTATCTTGGGAGATGGTTACTCGACCCAAAAAAGAGGGTGGTTTAGGTATAAAGAAAATTAAGGATTGGAATCGAGCTGCAATGGCCAGATTTGTGTGGTTATTATGTGATCCTAATACTCTTTCTTTATGGGCTGCTTGGGTTCGTGTAAATCTTCTTGGTCATTCCCAATTTTGGATAGCTAAGGTCCCTTGGGATTGCTCTTAGACATGGAGGAAACTTCTACACTTACGACCCCTTTTGAAGCCACACTTATCCTACAAAGTTGGTAATGGCCAATTCATCTCATTATGGTTCGATCCTTGGATGCCAACTGGTTCTATTTGCTCTTCTTTGGGTGCTAGGGTGATCTATGATTTTGGTCTCCCTAAATTTGCTAAGATTGCAGCTATTATTCGCAATGGTGCTTGGGCATGGCCAGGGACAAATACTATGGAGCTAACGGAGCTTCGGGAACGTACGTCTACTTTGCTTCCTCCTAATGCTGCACATAAAGACAAGTTGCTTTGGAATTCAATTCCAAAATTTATAGTTTGGCAAGCTTGGAATACTATAAGGGAACACCATCCAGAGGTTCCTTGGCACTCCCTGGTATGGTTTAAATCTCATGTTCCCCGTTACTCCTTCATGTTATGGTTGGCAGTTCTTCACAAGCTCCCCACACAGGATCAGTTTCCTTTTTGTGGAATGTTTCAACCTTCTCGATGTTATTTATGTGAGCATGCCTCAGAAAGTCATGATCATCTGTTCTTTCAGTGCTCTTACTCTCAGCGAATTTGGGTAAGTTTGATGCAGAAATTGGGCTTGCAATGCTTTGAGACTACTTGGAATACTACTGTCCAGTGGTGTGCTGACACTTTTTCTACACAGTCGTTATTGCACTTGCTTGGGCGACTAAGAGTTGCGGCTATTGTGTATTACATATAGCGTGAGAGGAATGCTAGACTTCATGATAAAGCTTTTATGGATGCTCCCCTTTTACTGAAGCGCATCATGTCTATGGTTTGTCTTCGAGTCATGTCCTGTAAGCCCTTTGAAAGAACTGACTCTAATAGGCATTTAATTAGAGTATGGTCCCTCCCTTCTAATGTACTGAAAGATTAATTTCTTGAATGAGTAGGCTACAGCCAAGTCATTAAGGGGTATGCCCCTTTTGTTTTGTACTTCATCTATTTTTCATTAATACAATTACTCTTTTACCTTTCAAAAAAAAAAATAAGCCATACGCTATCTTCATGACTACTACCACCATCAAACTAGTTTAGAGACACATGCAAGGTCCAATCATGCTAAGTCAAGATCACTTTAAATTGCCCAAATATTATTTTTTTTTTTTTTATGCATCTCAAATTAATTCATTATACAAACCCTACCCTCCAACTTAAAATTCACATTGTCCTCAATGTGAAACCATGAAGCATATATAGGTTCGTAGTGTGCAATAGTGAGCATGATGAATACTATAATCACAAAGGGCATAAATAAAAGCAAAATACAAAATAACCCAAGCATGCAATTTTTTTTCTCGAAACTTAAGGCATAGCCTAATATATCCCCCCAACTTAGATTTTACAGCACTCCCAACAACATTATGTATAAAGGAAAAACTAAGTGGAAGTGAAAATTAAAATAAAAAGAAAGAAAGGATATTATCTCAAAAGCTTCCTTATTTGACTAAAAATGAAAGAGCTAGACAAGAAAATTGTTAGAAATTCTTTTTTTTTCTTAAGTAAGAATTTTAGAATAAAAAGAGAATAAAAAGAAAAGGAAAATAAAGTAAAAAATAATGAAAGTTAGTAGAAAAATAAAAGAAAAGAGAATAAACAAAGAAAATCTAAACTAACAAAAATAACAAAAGAAAAAACTAATCTACTATGTACAAATAAAATAAAGAAAAAGAGTGGTTATCCAATACCTTTCTTATCCCACACATCCAAAAATGGTTTAAGAAATAAAAGGTTCTCTTCGAACTTACAAGACACTGAAAGTGGACGCTTTTCAGGTGTTAGACACACCGAGGGATAAAATGCCAAATGAGGTTCATGAAAACTCAAATTGGCCTTTTTTTTTTTTTTTTGGTAAGTAAGAAAATTTGGATTAATGGGAGAAAACTTTACAAAATTAAAGAGGGCATTCCCTCATAAACAAAAACAAAAGGCTATACATGAGAGGGTATTCCCCAGTTTTTACAAATGTCACTGCTAGTACCAACTCTAGCTCTCATCAGCTGCAAAATCTTAGTTTTAACATCATACTTGATCTTGCTCATAACAATTTTGGCATCCGAGGACACTCGCTGGAAGACCCTTGCATTTCTTTCAATCCATAAATGATAGATAAGAGCAGCCCAAGCTATTTTGGAGATGGTGTTAGCAAAGGGTTAGGTGTTGTTCTTTTCTTCTAGGTTCGTTTCAGATTTCTTATTTAGTAGATTAGTTTATTTCGATCTTAGAATTTTGAATGGTTGAAGTTTAATGTTTTAGTCTTGATTAAAGATATTTATGTTCATGCATACGTAGTATCATCTAAGGTTTCTTTGTCCCTTGGTTTCTTAATCTTTTAGGTTTATCTATTGTCAATTATTTTCAATTTTAATTTCAGACTGCTGATTATGAATTTTACAATCATGCTAGGCTAGGGTGTAATATTTTGGTTTCGAGATTCAAAGTAGGGTAAGTAAGTTTAGTTAATCCAAAACCCTAATTTTCGTTGGAATTAATTTTAATTTGCGTAAAGACTTCAGAAAACGAAGAAGTTTTGTTCAAATTCCTAGAATCACTGAAAAATCGTTTTGGCACTTTAAAGTATTCTTTGAAACATTGACGTAATTAAATTTAATTCGAAAACCAACGATTTAATAAAAGAATATTTTTCGGTTTCGTAATCCAAATTACATGAATCGAAGTTGAGTAGGGTAATTCAAAAATTTTCATGAAATATTTTTCGATTCAGATTTCTCCTTATTTTAATAAGAAACGTGAAATTTGAATCGAGGTTAGAAAAATGAGTTTTGATAATTAAGTTTCACTTCACCCGAAAAAACTGAATACCAAACCAAGATTCATTTTATTATTTGAATTTAGAAAGTTATCTATTAGACATTTTTAATTATCGTTAGAAATAATCAAGTTTACTTTTAATATTTAGAAAAATTAGAACAGCTCTTAATCATCAAAATCCTACCAAATTTATTTTTTAGCATCATGGAATTAGAACCTAGAAGAAACAACTTAGAAATAGAAATTTTAGGATTCCCTACGGAGACGAACCTATACTCACTAGGTAAAGTTATACCACACAACTTTATACTTGATGGTTGGATTTAGACGCAATTTCTAGACGCGGTCAAGTTTTTGGTGCCGTTGTCGGGGGAATTCAATCTTAGTTTCTATTTATTTTGAAAAAATAATATTTAAAATTTAAAATTTAAAATTTTAAAAGCTTTTATTTCAAATTCTTCTAGTAATTTTCTTAAGCCTTTGGTCTAAACACTCTTTTCAAACTTCCAAATATTCCTCTAGTGCATGAGTGGTTAGGTTTATGGATAAGACGGTAGGTTGAAATGTCCCAAGTGTTTAGAATCCTCTCCTGTCATTAGGAATTTTTCTTTAGCACCTTAAACTTCACACTCTTCTCCTCATACTTTAGAAATGGCTAACAATCAAACCGAAAATCAAGAGGTAGTCCTTAGATGTTTCATGAGGGACATTTTACAGTATGATATGCAAACACCTTAGTCCTACATAGTTTAGCCAGAACCCTAAAAACCTTTCAATTTTAAGCCTGGCATGATACACTTGTTGCTACATTCCACAGTATGGATTTTGAAAATCCATATAACCATCTTACAAGGTTTAAAAATATCTGTGTCACTATAAAGGATCAATGATGTCCCATAGATTTCGTGTTTCTTAAGCTTTTCCCATTTTTATTGAAAGATAAAGTTGCTAGATGGTTTGAATTCTTACCATCTAATTCTATTTATTCATGGGATGAAATGTAGGTAAAATTTTTGAAAAAATTCTTTCCACCTCATAAAACTGATGCTATTCAGCATGAGATTTTGAATTTTTCCCCTTAATCTAGTGAAACCTTCTACCAGAGTTAGAAGAGGTTTAAAACTCTTCTGCATTCATGCCTACATCATGGTTTTGAGGTTTGGCATTTAGCCAATATATTTTACGGGCCTTTAACTCCCCAGTTAAAGCAATTTGTAGAAACCATGTGTAATGGGCAGTTTTACGACAAAACTCCTCAAGAAACTTATGAATATTTTGAGTTTTTAGCTGACAATGCTTAAACATGGGATAATTCAGGCTCTCAAGTCAATACACCAGTTACTAGAGTGAATCCAAGTAAAAGCATACACCAGTTGAGCGAGGTCGATGACCTTAGGGCTAAGATAGCAACCCTTACTAGAGAGATTGAGAGTTTGAAAGTTTGAAAGTCAAGAAGGATACACACATTATCAAAGAACCTATTGCAAGTTTATATTACATAATGTGTGACAGTCAGACTCACAAGATTGATGATTGTCCTAGCATACCTATTTGTAGAGAATTTGTACAAGACCAATCATCGAATGAACTCTCTGTAGCTGCCATAAACCAATTCTGACCTCCTTATTGGGGTCCAAATCCAGCAGGAAATCCATATGGGGAAACATACAACTCATCTTGGAGAAATCACCCAAACTTTAGTTGGAGGGATGAGGGGGCTAAATTTTCGCAATTTTATCAAGTTGGAGGGATGATGGGGCTCAGTTTTTGCAATTTTATTAAGCTCCACCTCCTCTTGTTTCACAAGCTTTAGTTCCTAATCAGGGATTTCCTCCAAATGTTGGAACAAACTCTAATGTTTATATCCTTCCAAATAAAAAGTCCACTGAAGATACCTTTCACCAGTTCATGAACAATCAATCCGCATTGTGGGCTCAAAATAATAGAAATATGGACGAAATCAAAAGCCAACTGACCATGTTAACTCAAGCTTTGAATGCTCAACCAAAAGGTCAGTTTCCTACTCAACCTCATCCAAATCCTGTAGGCCAAGCCAAATAGGTTGAAGGATCTTCTAGTGCACCTGGAAATGTGGAACAAGTGCAAAACATTACTACACTTAGAAGCGGGAAAGTAATAGATAAAACTATTCATCCTAGGGATAGTGAAATGAGGGAGGAATTGGAATCTAAAAGAAAATAGAGGAGGATAAGAAAGCCAGAAAACAGCCCATTATCATAGAGGATGGAGGAGTAGGACGAGGGAAGTGTGTAAAAAAGAAAGGAGATATGGAAGAGGTGAAAGAAAGGGAAAATCGTGAAGTGTCTAAGGAATATGTTCCCAGAAGCATCTTTTCCCCAAAGATTCCTTAAGGCTAAGAAAGAAGTTTAGGCAACTGAATTGCTAGAGGGGTTTAAACAGGTGAAAATTAACATCCCACTTCTCGATGCAATTAAACAATTGCCGGCTTATGCTAAATTTTTAAAAGAATTGTGCACTGTGAAAAGGAAGCTGAATGTTAAAGAAAAAGCATTCCTTACTGAGTAAGCAAGTGCAATTTTACAATGCCGTACTCCACCAAAGTATAAGGACCCTGGTTGTCCTACTATTTCTTACTATATAGGGGAGTACTATATTAGTAGAGCACTACTTGACTTACGAGTGAGTGTAAATTTACTACCTTATTTGGTGTATAAGCAACTGAGCTTAGGAGAATTAAAACCTATCTGTGTGATGTTACAACTTGCAGATAGATCTATTAAGGTTCCATGAGGTATAATGGAAGATGTACTGGTTCAGGTGGAGAACTTTTACTTATCAGTTGATTTTATCATACTGGACACGCAACCACTGACCAGTCTATCAGCTCCAGATCAGACTCCTGTTATTCTAGGACATCATTTCTTAGCAACTTCAAATGCTCTCATCAATTGTAGGAATGGCTCTATGAAGATGTCATTTGGAAATATCGAATTCGAAACCAACATTTTTCATGTTATGAAACAACCAAAGAAAGAGTATGATATTCAAGAAATTGCCCAGTAGAAGGCATAGTTCAAGACTATATTGATCGAGAGTTCGTAGAGGACCCTTTAGAAAGGGTAATTCATTTTAGTGAGGAAAGCTCCGATTCCTCAATTCTAAGTATTAACGTAGAACGGATGTTTGAATGGTTAGAAGTTTGTCTATTAATGTCCGTCGGTAGCTGGGCTCCTATTTTTGAGGACTTGGGACCACTTTTAAATAAAGCGAAATCATCTGAAACAAAAGCTCCACGTCTTGATAGAAAACCTTTACCTCACAACCTAAAGTATCTTAGGTGAATGAGAGACTTATCTGGTAGTTATTTCTTCAGAATTGGCCACCACACAAGAAAGCATATCAGTTGATTTACTCAAAATTCATAAGTAAGCTTTAGGATGCTCAGTAGCTGACCTGATAGGTATAAGTCCACTCCTTCGCACACATCGAATTGATTTAGAAGAAGATGCTAAGCCAGTTCGTCAAATGCAAATGCGACTCAATCCGAACATGAAAGAAGTAGTAAGAGCTGAAGTGCTTAAATTACTTGATGTAGGTATTATATATCCAATTTCTGATTCCAAATGGGTAAGTCCCACACAAGTAGTTCCTAAAACGTCTGGAGTGACTATAGTTCAGAATGAGAATAATGAATTAGTTCTAATTAGAATCCAAACTGGCTGGCGAGTCTGCATTAACTATAGAAAACTCAATGCAGTTACTAGGAAAGATCATATTCCTCTTTTTTTTTCTGGATTAAGTTTTGGAGAGAGTAGCAGGACATGTTTATTACTATTTTCTTGACAGTTATTCAAGGTATAACTAAATAGAGGTGGCTTTAGAGGATTAATCCAAAACGACATTTACATGTCCCTTTGGCACATTTGCGTATAAGAGAATGCCCTTTGGCCTATGTAATGCACTTGCTACATTTCAATGCTGCATGATCAACATATTCAATGAAATAGTAGAAGGGATCGTTAAAGTATTTATGGACGATTTTTCTGTTTATGGTGATTCATTCAAACAATGCCTGAAAAATCTTGATTTGGTGTTATCCCGATATGAAGAAAAGAATCTAGTTTTAAATTGGGAAAAATGCCATTTTATGGTGACACAAGGTATCGTGTTAGGTCACATAGTTTCTAAAGATGGCATCTAAGTAGATAAAGCTAAAGTAGACCTAATTCAAAAGCTTCCCACTCCACATTCGGTTAAAGATATAAGGTCATTTTTAGGGCATGCTAGTTTCTATTGGTGGTTCATTCAGTCTTTTAGTGAAATCTCTAAGCCTTTGTGTCAATTATTAACATAGGACACACCCTTTGAATGGACGCCCTAGTGCCAAAAGGCCTTTGATACACTTAAGGGTTGCCTAACTACAACCCCTATTCTCCAATCCCCTAATTGGTCACTTTCTTTTGAACTTATGTGTGATGCTAATGACCATGCTATTGGAGCTGTGTTAGGGTAAAGGAAGGATAAAAAGGCGCATGTCATTTATTACGCTAGTAAAACTTTGAATGACGCACAGAAAAATTACACAACAACTGAAAAAAAAAACTCCTAGCAATTGTCTTTGCCCTTGAGAAGTTTCGCTCCTCTTTTGTTGGTTCAACAGTGATTGTGTTCACTGATCATTCTACCCTTAAGTATCTATTGACCAAACAAGAGGCCAAACTACGGTTAATACGTTGGATACTTCTTTTACAAGAGTTTGATCTCGAAATACGAGATAAAAAGGGAGTCAAAAACGTCATAGTGGATCATCTGTCGCAGTTACCGGTAGAAGCTATCCCTTGAGATGGAACTCAAATCAATGATAGTTTCCCGGATGAACAATTGTTCTAAGTACAAGCAATGGAAGCTTCAAGCCTTCCCTGGTACGCTGATATTGCGAATTATTTAGTGACTGGGCAGATCCCAAAGGAATGGACTGCTAAAGATAAAAAAAAATTCCTACGGAATGTTAAAGTTTTCTTTTGGGATGATCCGTACTTGGTTAAATATTGCCTTGATCAGATGATTAGACAATGTATTCCTGAGTAAGAAGCCCCAGGTATAATTAAGTATAATTGAGTTCTGCCATTCTCATGCCTATGGTGGCCATTTCTGCATAAATAAAACAGCCACTAAAATTTTACAATGTGGATTTTATTGGCTAACCTTATTTAAAGACGTACATCACTTTTACAGTAGTTGTGATAGATGTCAATGTTTATGAAGCTTAACACGTAGAAATATAATGCCCCTATCTCCTATTCTCGTTTTAGAAGTCTTTGAATTTTGGGGTATTAATTTCATGGGTCTATTCTCTATCTCATCCGGACATGAATATATTTTAGTAGGGGTGGATTATGTGTCAAAATAGGTTGAGGCAATTGCCACAAGAACCAATGGTCATAAAGTCGTGATGAAATTCCTCCACGAAAATATTTTCTCCTGTTTTGGCATACCTCGAGCAATTATTAGTGATGGGGAAAAACACTTCTGCAATCGACCAGTGGGTACAGTACTGCTTAAATATGGAGTAGTGCATAAAGTAGGCACTTCCTGTCATCCTAAAACAAGTGGCCAAGTTGAGCTAGCCAATAGAAAAATCAAGCAAATCTTAGAGAAAACGGTTAATCCAAACCACAAGGATTAGTCACTGCGGTTGGTTGATTCCTTATGGGCCTATCGTACGGTATACAAAACGACACTGGGAATGTCACCTTATAGTCTCATTTATGGAAAACCTTGCCACCTGCCCGTTGAATTAGAACACAAGGCCTATTAGGCGATTAAACAATTCAATGTCAACATAGATGAGGCAGGCTTGCACCGCAAACTTTAGATTGCAGAATTGGAGGAATTAAGAAATAATGCGTATGAAAACACAATAATCTCAAAAGATAAGATGAAGAAAGTACACGACCAACACATTTCGCGTCGCTCGTTTTATGAGGGTCAGAAAGTATTTCTTTCTCGATCACGACTTTATCTCTTTCCAGGCAAATTGCAATCCAAATGATTAGGGCCTTTCATCGTTACATATGTTTCGGACCACAGAGTGATAGAAATAGAAAACCTAAAGAACCGGAATAGATTCACAGTAAACGGACATAGGCTGAAGCCTTATCTGGACCAGTTCGTGGAATTACTGGAATCAGAGGATCTTTTAGATCCCCCTCCCTGTGAGTAAGTTCCCGATAAGATGAGTTCCCTTGTTGTATATAAATAGTTTAGGATTAAATTGCATTAGTTGAGGAGTAGTCAATTAGGGGTTATGCTAGCAAGTTTTTTTTTGTAAAAAAAAAAAACCCAAAAATAACTATCGTTCGGATGCCCGAGAGTTGCACGATTCAGAAATATGAATAAATTGGGCATCGTCCAGACGCTCGATTGTACCGTCTAGATGGTCGACTGGTTTTAAATACCCCTGTTTCTAGAAATCTTTATTTCGTCCGAGCTTTCTACATCGTTTTTGCTTCTCCTAGTGGTAACTCTTCTCCAATGCTCCAAAGGTTGAGTCAAGCTTCAAACTAGTCCTCAAATTCCTTTGTTCAACACAAGGAGTCTTCAATCTTGCCTCCATTACATTCCAATTCGTGTTTAGTAAGTTCCCTATCCCTTTCATTTCGAGCCTGAGTTTATTCGTGTTGTTTTCTTTGAGTGCAATTAATCCATGGCTAGCAGCTGGGTTATGATATTTTGGCTTCAAACATCTTCTATTTACATTTCAAAATAAAATAATGAAGGTTGGGTGTTGTAATCTTTATATGGTACTTCGGTGGACTTAGTATTTCAAAGAAATAAAAATATCCCCAACCAACTTGATAATGGCCAAAGTTCGTCCTAAACTTTTAGATTTCAAAGGTCCACCAAAGTTTTTCACCAAAATCCAAATGTGGCATCTTCCTCTTTGGAACCTAATGCTTGTCGGATTGAACACTGGTGGGACCCCTATGTTATGTTAGGTTGATTAGTGCTTAAATTTTATTAGTAACACAACAAAGAGGGTTGGAAAGTTTTTAATATATGTTTTTTCGATTTCACTTTCCAACAGAGACAACCCTCCCCCCAGAACCATGGGTGTGATAGTTTATTTCATCTTCGTTAACTTTCTTTGCACTATTAGTGGGGCCACCACTTTTGGGTAGACATAGGCGGCTGTTTTTAATTGTTTCAATTGTGGTAATTACTTTTTGGTAGACAAATGGGACCAAAGAAACAGTGTGCCAATAGACAAATGGGATCTACATCCTTTGATAGACATAGATTTTGGAAGGAAGCTACAGAGGAAATATTTGATGCATTCTGGACTCATCGGCCTATAGTCATTGAACGATTTTGGGCGGTTAAGCAGTTTCATAATGAGGACTTGACGTTGTTTCAGAATTTTAAAGGGCGACTATGGATACACCTTGCACATTTCCGTGCTTATTGTGTCATAGACTTAGTACATGAATTTTTTGCTAACATTCAAACTAATTCAATCAACTGGAGTAAAGGTCAAGAGAAGATTATCAGTTATGTACGAGGGATTGATATTGAGTTTACACCAACTGACCTCGCATCCATATTTCAATTGTCCCCGAGTCTAGAATCTATAATTCACTTACCCTGATTAAAGTGGCCCACCACTTCCTCTTGTAGGTGCTAAAATTCTAGTAGAAGGCCATGCATGGGAAGATAATGTCAGGAGACTTATTTCTATGTTGATTGAGAAATACTAGGCTCTCCATATGTTTTCATGCACCAATATTCTTCCTCAAAATAGAACTT
The DNA here is from genome assembly GCA_035590655.1 of Pouteria glomerata. Classification (NCBI taxonomy): domain Eukaryota; kingdom Viridiplantae; phylum Streptophyta; class Magnoliopsida; order Ericales; family Sapotaceae; genus Pouteria; species Pouteria glomerata. The sequence goes on from JAVXUM010000023.1 coordinate 13,798,276, forward strand.
CTAAGTGCGTTCTTCTGGAGCCAAACTCATCCATGCTATTGGTACTAAGTTGTCTATTGACCTACCATCTTACATGTGCCGAATATGACCGAGGGCAGGCGTCTATCCCATTTGGTGGTGCTCTAACAGAAATATTGCACCGTAAAGGTGTTGACATCCTTATAGATTTACCTATAGCTCCTAGCCATCAAGATTTCACTCTTACTGCTTATGCTAAGTCCAGAGGTACCCTTACTTGGATTCAAAAGAAAAAGGCAGTTTCTTTACGAAGGGAGGCTAACAGTAGTTCTTCTTCTCAGTCGTCACATGAGCATGCACAGCCTCCACCTGCACCATATTAGGACGTTTCAAATGCTGAGCTCGTGGCCTAGATGCGTTCTTTAGCTAAACAAATGACTCACATTCAACAGTCTTAGCAATTTCAAGGCCACTTACTACATAGTATCATGGATTACTTGCGAGATTCGCACCCTTCACTACTTCCGTTATGATGGGTACACCTAGCTTTCCAGTTTATTTTTGCTAGTTCTATTTTGGTTTTCATTTCTAGAGTTTAGGAGTGATTATCTTGGTCACCTTATGTAATCCTAAAACTCTTCTAAGTATTTGATGTTCTCTAACTTGTCTTTTGTTACGACTTTCTTTGTTTGGCTTTTGTTATGCTATTAATGTCAGTTTTTCACTTTCAATTGAGTACATACCTCATTTGAGATTCTATTGTTTCGTGTGTATGATATGAATGTACATGTTGCTACTTAATGAATTGAATGCTGAATTTGATAAGGAAGAAAGTGTTAAAAGCTTAATTGGTTATAAACGTAAATGGGAATATATTGAAGATTGTGCTAGCTCTAATGATGAATTTCATTCTATAAGCTATACGGATAGCTATGGTAATTGGCCCAATGAGTCTTTTGAAGAGGGTTTACCTATCTCACCACCTATTAAGTATCCTCCCCTTATTTTTTGGCTTCCCCATCAATTACTCGACAACCCATGGTGGGATGAGATAGATATGGAGATTTTAATATGGATGGAATGGGCTGAAGTCAATATGACACTCCAATGATTGGATGCATCAATTTATGCCACAGACACGGAATCTGAAAATGCATCTTGTTCCACTTTTGATGATATGCTATTCCTTGAGGATGTCTTTTCTTATGATAATGATATTGGAGATGATTATAATTACCATGTTATTGCCTTTTCTGATGAATTCCCATATTATTATGATCAACCTGACGTTGATGTTTTTAATAGCCGCACTACATATTTTCTTTGTGAGGCCAGCTTGAGGTATGTCTTTAACATTATTCTTTTATTTTCCAGTTTTATTTCATTTTAGTTATGTGATAATTTTAATTGTATTAATTTTTAGTCATGAAACACGTTTACATTCAATTAGGAGGGTTATCTTTCACTCCCACATCTCTTCTCTCACTTGGTTCACACATGGCACACACATTGAGGACAATGTGCCTTTTAAGTTGGGGAGGGGGAATAGCAAATTAGGAAAACCTACCTTAGATACATTAAAAGTGATTTGTCTTGAGTATTAGTGGTGGTAGTATTCTTGAAAGTAACGATTGACTTATTTTCAATAGAGAAATAGGGAATAAAAATTGAAATTAGGTATAAACTTTTCTAATGTACTAATAACTTGTAACTTTAAACTGTTAGAAATGAAGGTGTGTTAAGGATTGGACTTTATGAGACTTACTGAAACAATTACACCTAGATAAATGTGGACACTTAAATACCCTACATTTTGTGAGATTTGAGCCATAAACATTGTTTCTAGAGCGTTTGTGTGTTTAAAAGATCCATATATATATATATATATATTTTCATCTTACTTTCATTTGAATAGCTTCATCACAATAATTTGTTTTGGTGTTAAATGCACAAGAGGATACTGTTAATTTTCATAAGTGGATCAATATCTCTGATTATTGTTATTAACCTAGGGAGTGATGTTAGGCCCTCATTCATATGTTTGAAAACCTAAAACTTTTTTTTGTTCACATCACATTTGGAGGCACTTTGAAGCCTAAGAAAAAAAAAATAAGAATGTATGAAATAAAGCCACAGTTACAACCCTATTAGCCTTTGAAATTTAGGTAAGCCAACCCTTGCATGTCATGGGATATTAGTGCAAATTGTGGAATATGGTATGTAAGGGAGGAGCCAGTGAAAAAAAAAAAAAAAAAAAAAAGAGAAAACCTTCAATGTTGGTATTCAAGGTGTGAAAAGAGAAAAGTTAAGGGAAGAAATACTTTGCACAATTATCCCTGAACATGCATTTTAAATTATCCCATCTGTCGTTTGTTCAGCTATTACCCCCGACCAAGTTAACACCTAGGAAAGACCTAATGGACTCTAGGTAAAAGATACTTAGAGAAGTTTTGATCCATCTTATGTAATTGGTAGTGGCACTTTTGTTATACATTAATACATTCTTTCCATGACGCTATGTAATATTACACATGATTTACTCCTTTCAGTCCATTTTTATGTTGGGTTCATTGTTCTTATTTGTTTTGCACTTCTGCATGAACCAATAGAGAGTAAACATGTTCTGAGTGAATTCTTTCAAGAGTGAACAACCTGGTGAGATTTGAAGTCAAAGCTATGATCTTTGAGTACATTTGTTAGCTAGGTTGACTGAATGACATGAATTGATACACCTGAATTAAAATGATTAAAAAGTTTAGTGAGTTTGAAGCACATTGGAGAAATTTATGCTATAATTTTGAAATTCAATTACTTATTTCCTATTTATTATAAGTTGAAAGTTATTGGATTGAATATTGCCACTCATTG
>JAVXUM010000023.1:13815244-13826999 GCA_035590655.1 Pouteria glomerata
AACCCCTAGGTTCCCCCTAGTGGACGAGTAAGGTCTCGTGAGGGTTTGCAGTGATGCTACCCACAAACATCTATGGTATAGTCTCAAAGTGACAAAGAATGATTAAGTTCAAAAACGAATCAAGTGTAAACTCAACAAGTCACAAAACTCAAGTATCATGTGCAAATCCCAAGTGCTAACCATGTATACATCACTCATCGAGCATGTAGTACCTAAGTACCTAGGTATTTCATTCATTGCACAAAGGTTTCAAGAGCATAACTGGAGCTAAGTTTTGACTTCAAATTCTCACAAGTTATATCACTCATAGAAAGAAATTCACTCATCATGGGTTTTCTCATTCCTAATAGCATGGAATGCTTCTCTAATTGCACATAACCCATCAAGCAAATGAGTGAAATGCATTGATGCTCAATTTGACAGCTCATAACCTTGTTCCAATGCAAGAAATCACACAACGACCTACATAATCACCACGACATGCATCATATAAGAGTTGCTCACTTAGAATCCACTAGGTCTTTATTTTGGTTGTAACTTGGCTAAGGGTAATGGTTACCAAAGGAAGATATGGAGTTCAAAGCACAAGTCTTGGTAAACAATGGTCAAATGCCTACAATGTCCTCAAAATATCCATTTCTTGCTCAACCCCACAATAATTCCAACAAGATTTTTTTTTTTTTTTTTTTTTTTTTTTTTTTTTTTTTTTTTTTATGAATATACATATGAATTCATACCCCCAATCTTTCTCATGATGCTCACAAAAGCCTGCCTGCTTCCCCACCATATTGAACCTAGACCTTAAAGCACTTTCACATCCCAAGACATGTGAGGGTAAAGCATATATGTTATGAATGGGTGTAGGGAATATCATATGAGGTGTAAATCAAGAAAATTAAAATTTACTATAAAAGGCTTCAAGTTGGCTCCTAGGGCAATTTCATATCAAAGAAAAGACACATAGGCTCAAAATAACAAACAGGGCCTAGCATCACGTCCTAAGCTTGCAAACAACTCATATGTGCCATGTGATAATCATGCAAGTGTGTGGTACATTTATTGCATTGAGAACAACCATAAAGAGCTGTGGTTAAGTGCAACCCCTCAAGAAAGAAAAATAAAGGCTCAAAAGCTCACTATAAGGGGTATAAATCTCCACCTAGTCCAGAAATGCTCAATTAACCAATGTTAAATAAAATTCACACCCAAGCACCTTCACTCCATAACTTGATGATAAAAATTTCACCAGAACAACACATTCAACTTGAGCTAAGTTTCCTATAAAGACTCACACTAGACTCACTCATCACTTGCTCACTCAATATCCCCCATCAACCAAACCATAAGAATAGTTTTTTTTTTTTTTTTTATTATTATTGGGTATCATGCAAGCAATCATCATGCGAACTCTACCCCCCAACCTAAACTAAACATTGTCCTCAATGCGAGAATCATGAAAAACTAGTGGGTCTGTAATGTGCACAGTGAGCATGATGATGATGAGCATAAAAATCAATAAATTTGAAAGACATAGGCTAAGCATGCACCCAAAATGAAAACCCTGCAACAAATAAACAATACCCCCCAACCTAGTTTCTACAATGCCCAAAATATCACCAAATGTTATGCTGTAGAAACCAAAGGTAAAGAGGAAGGATATTACCGCAGCACTTTCATTATTTGAAGCAAATAAAACGCTACAAGAAAGAAAACAATTAGAACACAACTAAAAAGAAAAGCAAAATGAAGAGAAAAACAACACAGACTAATAAAAGCAAGACAGGGACATGAACTATTAAAAGTAATATAACCAGAAACTTCATTAGTTCAAACATGACATGACAGGAGAGGTTTACAGTGCTTGACATATCATTCAAAAGCTACATTAAAAAGATCCACAAAATTTGCCAAGCAAACACCCCACAACTTGTCCCAAAAGAAAACATCAGTTATAGGTCTATCCTATGTAATAGCATCAAAATTTAGACCTAACTGATGCAAGCCTAAGACAACGAAAACAAAGCAAAGTCCGATCCTAAATAGTAATCGGAAGATTCTAGTCCTCAGCTGGTGGTGGTGGTGGGCGGACTGCAGCAAGGATGGACTCCAAAATCTCTCTCTGAGCACGCTGTTCGGCCTCTATGCCATCTAACCGCGTCCCCAAGGTTTGAATCTCAGAACGGATAGTGGGTAACACAGGATGACGGGCTGGAGGAAGTGGAGCAGCAGGAGCAGTAGATGTGCTACCCCGATGCTGAGTCTGAGCGAAACTCCGAGCAGAAGTAGAACTCGAGAGCATCGCTAGTGGTCTCACAGTCCGGAAATTAGCGTCGATATGAACATGACGCTTCTCTAGCATCCTCATGATAAGGCCAGCAAACGGAAGACTATTGGTAGCGCGATGTTGTTGCAGTCTCACTTTCAACGCTGTCATTACCAACGAGGCCAAATCAATAGAAACTCCTGTGGTCAATGCGTACATCAATTTGGGTCGGTCCGGACTTACAAAATCATCATGCGTCACAGGTAGAATTTGAGAGCAGATGAGGTCATGGAGAATATAGAAATTGCTGCTCAATTTGTTCTTAGGAAACTGACGTCGAACTCCCCAAGAACGTGCCTCCCCTTCAGATAAATGACGTGCAAGCACTGGAAGTGGAGGTTCCTGATCCGCCGGATAAGGGTAACCGGGTCTACTGACTTTCGGGACATTGAGGAGTACCCGGATGCTGCGTTTGTGAATTACCAATTCACAACCCCGAACCATAGAACTGATATACTCCTTACCGGACTCCTCATCCTTCTCTAAAGTGGCATTGGCATAAAACTCCCTGATGAGGGTGGGATCAGCAGTTGCTCTGAAAGCCATGGCATTGGACCATCCCCTTGCAATCATGATGGACTTGAAATTCATAGGTTCTTCATTGAAGTGATTCAGATTGATGCCCCTTTCACACAAAATAGCCCGCTTGCTCCAATAAGAATCAAAGGCATCTTGAACAACTTTGCTACGAAACCTGTGGGGACCATAGTCCAATTCATCATCTTCTTCCTCTTCATTGTCCTCTCCTTCTTCAATTTCCTCTCATTCTTCAATTTTCTCCCCAACTTGCTCGTTAGTTGCAATCTCAGTTTCCAATCCTTCATCGTTTCCACTGTCTAAGTCTTCTGTATAATCAGGGACATAATCACTCTCTTCATTTGAGGAAGTAGGCGAAGGACGGCCCCGACGTTTGTTTGAAGTACGGCCCATGACAATTGCCAAATTAACCCTTAAAATCACTAAGCGCTTGAACTTACCCCACAGCTTGGAAATCTTATGTCTCCCTCAACTTCCAAACCTTAGAACTACAACTGTGCCTAGGAAAGCCTTAGTGGCATTTTATCAAACACTTTAAGTGCACACATTCAACTTCTTACCATTCATGTGCATTTCATGCCTCATTAACCACCAACTATCCTCAATCAAATAAGACACCCGCAGTAGTCCCCGTTATACTACCAATTGTATCCAAACTTGTGCACAAAGTGTCACACGCAATTCATCAAACATGTGGTGTGCAACAACTAAATTGTTTCCTCACAGGTGATAGCTTTCAATGGAATCCAACTACCATTACACAATCTCACAATCTTACTTCAAAATGCCCAAATCAAATGAGAATTGGAAGTCAAAACCCAACCTTTGTCTTACCTCCTTGACTACATGAACCCTAACCTCCCTTTAGACTCATGGCTGGGTGGTGACCATGCTGAATTTCTGCAAGGAAGCTGTCCCTACTGATAAAATGTCGAGATGCCAAGACAAAGTAGCCCGGAATTGAGATAGGATGAAAATGCTAAGATGAGAAGTTGGTTCGGTTGTGACTTGGAGTGCAAAAGATGTTCCAATGTTCAAAAAGTGAGTAACACAACATAAATGCTTCAGGTCTAGGGGAGTCACGTGACTCCTTAAGTAGTACATGGGCACTCGGCGGGCGCACGCTGGCACCCCAGGCGGGCGCACACCAAGGCGGGTGCACGCCAGAATATTTTTTTTTTTTAATTTTTTTTTATATATATAGAGAGAATGAACAAGAAAACTATGTACAAAATTTACAACCGGATGTTCTAAATGTTTACTCAATAGGAGGTGGGTCCGTGAGTTCCCACGTTTCAATCTCGACCACAAAGTTTTCCATGTAGGGTTTAAGCCGATGGCCATTCACTTTGAAAGTGGTGTTGTTACGTGGATTGTGCACTTCGCACACACCCTGCTCCGAGACCTTGGTAACAATCAATGGACCAGACCATCTAGACCTAAGTTTGCCCGGGAAGAGATGTAACCTTGAATTGTACAATAGAACTTTCTGGCCGACGTAAAAGGACTTTCTAGCAATATGCTTGTCATGCAATTCCTTCATCTTAGCCTTGGCAATTTTTGCATTCTCAAAAGCATCGTTCCTCAACTCCTCAAGCTCATTCATTTGAAGCTTTCTAAGAATGCCGTCATCATCTAAACTCTCATTGAATTGCCGGATTGCCCAGTAAGCTCTATGTTCCATTTCTACAGGTAGGTGACAAGCCTTGCCATAGATAAGCCGGTAGGGAGACATACCCAAAATTGTCTTATATGCTGTCCGGTATGCCCACAACGCATCCACTAATCGCAAAGAACAATCTTTACGTGTGGGGTTGACAGTCTTTTCGAGAATTCTCTTTATCTCCCTATTTGCCAACTCAACTTGCCCACTATTTTGAGGATGGTAGGAAGTACCCACCTTATGAGTCACACCATAATTACGTAATAGGATTCCCACAGGCCTGTTACAAAAATGTTTTCCTTCATCACTAATGATGGCCCTAGGCATCCCAAAACGTGAAAAAATGTGTTCTTTCAAAAATTTGACCACCACACGATGGTCATTGGTGCGAGTGGCAATGGCCTCTACCCATTTGGAAACATAGTCGATGGCCACCAAGATATACTCAAAACCGAAAGATATAGGAAACGGCCCCATAAAGTCAATGCCCCAACAATCAAAGATTTCCAAAATCATCACGGGGTGTTGTGGCATCTCATTACGTTTGGAAAGGGCTCCTAATCTTTGGCATCGGTCACATCTCACACAAAAGTTATGCACGTCCTTAAACATGGAAGGCCAATAAAAACCGCTTTGAAGAATCTTAGCGGTTGTTTTCTTTGAGGAAAAGTGGCCTCCACAAGCTAAGGTATGGCAAAACTCTATCACACTTAGGATGTCATGATCGGGGATGCAACGCCTCACAATTTGGTCTGAGCAATACTTGTAAAGGTAAGGCTCATCCCAAAAGAAACTACGCACATTGCGTAAGAACTTCCCTTTGTCTAACTTAGTCCAATGTTATGGCATATGGCCAGTCACTAGAAAATTGCAATGTCCGCATACCAAGGTGATTGAATTTGAGCACTGGTGTTAACAGTCATGATGTGCTCATCAGGAAAATGCTCATTTATTGGTAGGTTACTCAAATTGGACTCATGGTGTGGTAACCTAGACAAGTGAGCGGCTACCATATTTTTTACTCCCTTTTTATCTTTTATCTCCAAGTCAAACTCTTGTAGGAGTAGTAAACACCTAATCAAATAAGGTTTGGCCTCCTTATTGGAAAGAAGGTATTTCAAGGCTGTATGGTCTGTGAACACTGTGACATGTGAACCTACCAAATATGACCAAAACTTATCTAGGGCAAATACTACCGCTAAAAGCTCTTTTTCAGTTGTGGTGTAGTTCATTTGAGCCTCATTAAGAGTCTTACTAGCGTAGCATATGACAAAGGGTTTCCCCTCTTTCCTTTGCCCCAAGACTGCCCCAACCGCATAATCACTAGCATCACACATAAGCTCGAATGGTAGAGACCAATCTGGGCTTTAGACAATTGGTGCGATGGTAAGCAAATGCTTAAGTCGGTCAAATGCTTTTTGGCATGATTTTGTCCATTCAAATGGGTATTGTCAGACAATAATGAGCATGGGTAATAGTACTAAAGGACTGAATAAATTGTGGATAAAAACTGGCATGACCTAGAAATGATCTAATGTTCTTTACACACTGGGGAGTAGGTAGATTTTAGATTAAATCCACTTTTGCGTTATCAACCTCTATCCCACGATGTGACACTATATGCCCCAAAACTATCCTTTGTTGTACCATGAAATGGCACTTTTCCCAATTGAGCACCAACTTGCTCTCCTCACACCAGACTAGAACCTTCTTGAGGTTATTCAAGCACTCATCAAAATTTTTTCTATAGACGGAGAAATCATCCATGAAAACTTCCAAGAATCTCTCAACCATATCACTGAAAATGCTTATCACACACATTTGAAAAGTCGCAGGTGCGTTACATAACCCAAATGGCATGCGTCTATATGCAAAGGTGCCAAAAGGGCATGTAAAAGTGGTCTTATCTTGATTCTCAAGTGCTATCTCAATCTAATTGTACCCCGAGTACCCATCAAGGAAACAATAAAAGACTTCCCCACTACTCTCTCAAGCACTTGATCTAAGAAGGGAAGGGGAAAGTGGTCCTTTCGGGTCACTGCATTCAACCTCCTGTAGTCAATGCATATACGCCACCTAGTTTGGGTGCGTTGTGGCACTAACTCTCCCTTTTCATTCTCAACCATGGTGACACCCGATTTTTTTGGAACCACTTGGGTGGGACTCACCCACTTAGAATCAGAAATGGGGTAAATGATACCCGCATCAAGCAATTTTAAAACCTCCCATTTCACAACTTCTTTCATGTTAGGGTTTAGCCTCCTTTGCATTTGCCTCATAGGTTTGGCATCTTCTTCGAGGTAAATATGATGTGAACATACCAAAGGGCTTATGCCTCGAAGGTCTGCCACAGTCCATCCAGTGGCTCTATAGTGCACTCTCAAAACCGCCAAAAGTCTTTCCTCTTGTCCTCTCTCTAACTTAGACGACACCACGACAGGGATTGTTTCATCCTCTCCTAGGAACGCATACTTAAGCTCACTTGGTAATGGTTTTCCAGGAGGGTAGGGAGAACACTCCACAGATGGCATGGGCTTACTCACAGATGACTCTAAGTGTTCAAAGATAGGCACCCAGCCACCCATAGCCATGACTTGCTTTTTAAAATTCACAATTTTCTCTCCATCCCTAAAAGTTACTCCATCAAGAGTCTCACATCTTTCCCCTCTCACCAACGCTTTCTTTAACTTATCCTCAATGCATGCCCTCTCAAAGTACTCCTCACTCAAAGTCTGAATCAAGTCCACCTCCCTAATGTCCTCAAACTCTCCTATTTGTTTCCTTACCCAGAAAATGTTCATCTCTATGGTCATGTTCCCAAAAGAAATTTTCATCACCCCATTCCTATAGTTAATTACCACATTGGAAGTAGCTAAGAAGGGTCTACCTAAGATGACCGAAACAGATTAGGTAGGATTAGTAATGGGTTGGGTGTCCAAAATAATGACATTCACGGGAAAGTGGAACTTGTCTACTTGAACTAACACATCCTCCACTAGACCTCTTGGCATTTTTACCGAACGATCGGCCAATTGCAATGTCACACGAGTGGGTTTAAGCTCACTTAAGCCTAGTTGTTGGTAAACAGTGTAAGGCAATAGGTTGACACTAGCACCTAAGTCAATAAGAGTTTTGTCTATGATGTGGTCCCCTATGACACATGAGATGGTGGGACACCCAGGATCTTTATACTTAAGAGGTGTGTCTCTTTGGATAATGGCACTTACTTGTTCAGTCAAGAAAGCTTTTTCTTTGACATTAAGCTTTCGCTTCACAGTGCACATATCCTTGAGGAACTTGGCATAAGAGGGATTTTGTTTGATTGCCTTAAGCAATGGGATGTTAATTCTTACTTGCTTGAAAGTCTCGTAAATTTCAAAATTTAACATCTCATTTTTGCCTTTAGCCAATCTCTGAGGGAAGGGTGGCCTAAGTGTGTGTTCTACCTGTTGGTCTACTTGCCTACCCAAAGTCTCCACTCTTGGCTCCTCCTCCTTCTCTCTCTCTTTTCCTTTTTCTACCTCTTTCTCTTTCAACTCTTTTTCTCTCAACTCTTTTTCTCTCAACTTATTTTTCTCTATACTCCCATGTGACTCTATCTTATCCTCAGGTTCAGTGACTCTAGGGTCAATGGGTTTTTGAATGACTTTACCACTTCTCAAAGTGGTGACAGCTTGTACTTGCTCATGTGAAGTGGTACCTGATGAGGATGACTCAGTCAAATTCACTTGGCCTTTTGGATTGGGAAAGGTTTGTGCTAGGAGTTTACCACTCTGAGTGGTACTCAGAGCTTGAGTCAACTTGGTCACTTGCCCCCTAATGTTATCTAAAGCTCTGGTCACCTGATTATTGATGTTCAACTGCTGTTGCATGAATTGATTAAGAGTGTCCTCAAGAGGCCTCTTTTGAGCAGGTTGCTATGCAACAGGGTTGGGCTGCTGGTATTGAGGAGGTGGGGGAGGTTGGTATTGGTTGTCATTTTTCCATGGAATCTCGGGTGGATTTCTCCACCCTTGAGGTTGAGAATTGAAAGATTGATTTCCCTTTTGATAGGGGACATTTCCTCCTTGTCCCTTATTTTGAATTAAACGGTTTTGGGTTTGGGGATTGTTAACATAGGCCTGGCCATATGCAATCTCTCTAAGCAAAGGCAATTTAGGACACGAGTTGGTATCATGCCCAGGTTGGTCACAAGCCACACAAATCATTTTTGCCTCATTCACTTTCTCCTTGTTCTTAAGCTCTAAAGACTCTAGCTTATATTGCATTGCAATTAACCTAGCCCGCAATCATCATTCTCACTCAATGCAAATTGGCTACTCTGTACGGGGTGTCTATGTTCAGAAGAAGAGAGGGTTCCAATTTCCCAATCATTTGAGTCCTCGGCTACCATGTCGAAGAAGTCCATGGTATCCTCCGCAGTCTTGTCAAATAATGTACCATTATACATAGTAAAGACAAGTTGTTTCAGACAAGGAGTTAAAGACTCATGAAAGATACTCACTAGTCTCCACAGTTTAAAACCGTGGTGAGGACAGGCCATCAAAAGATCCTTAAATCTTTCCCATGCTCGACAAAAATTTTCATTGGGTTTACACGAGAAAGTAGTGATATGTCTCCTAAATTGCTGAGTTTTCTAGGTTGAAAAGTATTTCTTTAAAAACTCAGTCTACATTTCACGCCAAGTCCCTGTGGAACGAGGGCGGAGGGAACTAAGCCAAAACTTGGCCTTATCCTTAAGTGAGAAAGAGAATAGTTGGAGTCGGACAACATCCTCATTGGCATTTGGGCCGACACATGTATTCGATACTTCCTCAAACTACCTCAAGTGGGTGTAAGGGGTCTCCGACTCAATGCCATGAAAGGTTGGTAGGAGTTGAATGATCCCTGGTCTTAGAGTGAAATTTTCCCTATTAAGTGGCAAAATCATACACGAAGGTGTGGTCTGCCTAACAGGGTTAAGGTGGTCTCTAAGTCTCCTAAGAGCTGGGGGTCCATCGTCCCCGTGAACACTCTCCTTACCGTCAGCCATTGATTCAGATGTATGTGAAGTGCTGAGTGAGATTGAGGAATATGTGTCAAAGAATTCAGGACTATAAAGAGGGTTTTCGTGATCAAATTCTGGAACAATTACCCTACCCGACCTCAAAATCATGCAAGAAACTCAGAACTCCTAAATTCCTAACAAATAAAAACAAATTATATACAAAAATAAAAATAAAAAGCAACAATAAAAAGAAAAATTTACAAAAGATCAACAATGGAACAATATCACCTAGAAGTCCAAATGAGACTGTAGAAATGATGGAAGCAAGCACGTCCCGCTACGAGCTCTCTAATTCCGTCACTACTAAACCGATGCTCTCCAGCAACGGCGCCAAAAACTTGACTCTCTCTTTTTTATGTAGAGGCTACTCTCAAGTATAAGAGGTCAGTTGTTATAGGGTTACGGTAAGTCCCAAGTCAATTCCGCAGGGAGCTTACTTGATTTAAAATCAAGGGTTTGGTCTTTTCCTCTTTTGAAACTCGGTTTTGGGAAATACACTTGCCAATGATTAAAAGGAAAACACAAATTCTTTTTGTTTTTGCTTTGTTTTTAATTACAATGAACAAAATAAACTAAGGATGAAATAAACTAAAGATGTTGGAATTTTGAATGAAATTTCTAAAGTGATTTTAAAAGGGACTTGACTTCTCACCAATCCAGTGGTGATATGGTATAGAATATTTCGAACTCAGAGATATAAACTAAGATTCACAATAACCAAGCATTTTATCAAACAGTTTACGTACAAACACACAAAGACAGTGAAACATGCACTCGGACTTGGCATCCTCATGTAGGTTATGTCACAAGTGTTTCGTTTTCTAAGGAAACTTGGTTATGGTTTCATGTTGGAAAAATGAAGTTCACTCTTTACAGGGACATGGAATCAAAGTTTAAATTACTAAGAATTCCTTCTACAAATCTAACTTCGACTTTATCACAAGCAAAGGTTTTTTTTATGGAAACCAATTATCATAAAAATTCCATTTTATTGCAATTCAAAGTATTATCTAAAATTCCTCTTCTCATGAGTTCGAGATTCTAATACCGGCATCACCACCTTCAAGGGTTTGAAGCCAGGAAGGTGATTTAGCTTACCATGGCTGAAGATAAATCAAACACAAATATCCAATTGTAAAGCAAAAGAAATTGAACAAAATCAAGAAATAAAGAAACAGAAATTCAAATTAAGAATGAACAAAGTAAATTCACTTACAAGGAAATCAAATATGTAAACCCTAGCCGGAATAACTTGAACTCCCTATCATGAACAAGTGAAAAGGGCCTTTAGATATGTCAGGACAGGTATTTATAGAAGTACAAAACGTAGGGGTATAAAGGTCTTTGTACAGAGCAAAAGAAAGCGAAGGGTCACCTAGGTCGGGCACCCGAGGTCCATGGTTGGGCGCTCGAGCTACTGTTCACCAAGTGTTCGATGAAGTTCTGACTGAATCCTCCAAAAATCATGTCTCTGGGGGCGCCTAAGCTCCGAGGTGGGGCGCCCGAGGTCTGAGGTGGGGCCCTAGAGGTCTGAGGTGGGGCGCCCGAGCTTCGAGGTGGGGCGCCCAAGGTCTGTTCCTCAGCTTCCAACTTCAGTTCTTCTCTGCTTTTGTATGTATTCTTCTGTTCCTTAGCACATTGAACCTCATTTCCTACACAATTCGATAGGTGTGTCAAAACCATGATATAATCAAGCACTTGTAAAGATAAAACACTTATTAAACATGCATATGATCATGGTATAAAGACAAAAATGATGCACGATCAACCACTTACTCAACTTCGTACTCACGTCAAATGGATTATGAAGTCAGAAAATTTTCTTTTAAAAAGTTCGTGGTTTCAAATCCAACTTGTTTACGTCAAAGGTTTGAAAATCAATTTTAAAGTTTCAAAATCCTTTTCCAGTGATTTCAGAGAATATAAACAAAGAACTTTGCTTTTGAAATTCTTCTCGTAAAACAAAATAAATCCAAAAGAAAATATATATACGTCTACGTATACACGTTACGTATATACACTTAGGATTTTCAGTTATTTAGATTTCCTTCGCCCTACTTTGAAAACCAACCAAGGCTATGGAGATTCTAGCCTAACATTCTAGTAACAAACATCATCAATCGAGAATAACAATAACCTAAAACGATTACGCAAGAAAACTAGAAAACACCAAAACAAATAATGC
>JAVXUM010000023.1:13908763-13945537 GCA_035590655.1 Pouteria glomerata
TATATGGGGATTGGGACGATTGTAGTTGCTCTGATTATGTTGTTGTGTATGGACTTGACCTTGGCACAGGTTTATTTAATTGTTTAATTTTGTTTAAAATTGTCCCTATTTTCCCATACCGTCCGTCCCGAACAAATTAAGTTAGGGGCGTGACACCTAATTTATTCACAAATGACTTGACTCATAACATATTTATTTTTAATATTTATTTAACCAATTAAATGTTGAAAAAAGTAATAAATTGCACAAAAATAAGCTTACATTTCCTTTGTAAAATTGTTAGAAGTAAGCAAGTATCAATGGAGATATTTAATCACATCAATTGGGCCGACATGTGACAATGAAATTGGTCTTGAAAGATGGTAGAGTATGACAACAGAGACACCAATACTCTCTCCTTAATTATCTTTAAGTAATTTAGGCATTCCAACATTTTATGAATGCATCAAATAAAAGAATGTAAATTGATGGGGATACATGTACATTACAATAATTATCCTTTTATTTGAATTAGTAATTGTTGGTAATTAAAGAATGTTTGAATTCTCAAAAAAAAAATAAGAACTTTTAATTCTTACTAATTCTTTTAATTTTTTTTAATTAAAATTTGTCACGTATCACTTTTACATCATTTATTTTTTTTTTTTTTAATTTTTTAACAAATCAAACATTATCTAACAAATATTAGTGAAATATATTCTTATTTTTTATAAAACAAAATATTTATCATTTTAGCTGTCAAAATAAAACATATATACATATATATATATATATTATAAGAAGATTTATAAATTCTCGCATTGCGACTATTTAGAACTAATCGATGCATTTATATTTTGAGGGTCAAGTACATTTGTTTTTACCGCCAATTATTGTTTCAACAACACAAATTATTTGAGAGATACGTCACTTTAAAAGAGGTGAGACAAATTAGTAAATTAGAATAGAAAAAATATCAAATAAATTTAACATACTCGAGAATACATAAATTAATTCTTTGATTAATATTTTTATTCCATGAACAATAAATTGAAATGCAAAAAACAAAATATCAATGGTCGTTTATAAGTTGAGAGAACAAGTGTTACAAACTAACTAATTGAAAAAAGTGATCTTGATTTTGAAAGTAATAAAATGGAATTTATTTAATATATGTATATATATACACACATAATCTTAATATATAAATTAAAATAATATATTAATGTTATTTAATTTTAGGTATTTCTTTCATATTTTCAAAGGAACTACTGCAAAATAGAGGCATAGGCCAATCCGGAAAATGGCTCAAAAAAGTTAAAAAACAAAAAATAAAATGTGAGAAACAATTCCGCTGCCGGGAGTCGAACCCGGATCACCGAGCCACGAGGGCCAATTTTAAACTCTGAATGTCGAGCTACAGCGGATTTTTTAACCTTACAGGCGATATAAAATTATTTGAAAGTAAAAAAATTACATGCAAAAGAGCTTTTTTTTAAGTATTTTGAAATTTTTGTTAAACATGGAAAGGCTTAAATTGAGAAAAACAAAAAGGTTATTTGAGTGGACATACAGCTTGTTGTAGCCGAACCTAAACATAATGACATTAATTCCATTTTTAAATTTAATTGTCCATTCTCCTAACCATTTTCATTGATACTTCCAACTCTTTCTCCATTGCAACAATGATTTGTCATCTCAAACTTGAGTAATAGGTCAATTAGCTAGATCTTGAATTAATTAACAATTAAGTACTATGTTGTTCAGTAGCAAAAATTTCCACCGAGCGTGCTCACCACGTACACTGGAAAGAGAAAAAATTAAATTTGCAAGACAAAGCAAATTAGAAGGATGGGTTAGGGAGGGTCCCGACCACTATCTCTCCAATGCTTAAATCAGTCTATGTTTAAGAAAATACAAAGAAAGGAAAAGAGAGTTCAGTGATCAATAGTAAGCGTACCTGAATTCGTGACTAAGTGATATATTTATAATAAGAGAGATGTAATAAAGTAATATTATCTTTAGAAAATGTAATAATTCTTTCCCCATTTGGCTGCTTGGCACAAGTATTCATTTTCTTTTTCATTTAATACCAGTCATATAGTATTAAATAAGGGTAAGATGGGAATGGACTTTGGAGACTTATTCAGAGAAGGAGAGTGTCTAAATGACACATCACTGTTCCACGTGTATGGGTAAAAGGCAATGAGTCAAAGATTTCTTGTTGTAAATGAACTAAATCATTATAAATAAATCGGATTTATTATTACATGCTTCTCATTATACGTGAGGTCCAATATTTGTGGTCGGCTAGGTGTTTAATTTATTGCTTTTATGCTTAGCTTACTAATTTGTTCAGCAATCTTTATTTTGGAAACAACCACGTGTCTCTTTTGGGTGACTTCCACGTATTATGATATTTTTTGTACCAACATTATGCTCCCACTCTGGTCGGGTAAGGGATTACTCAAGCAGAGTAGTAACGCAACTTAAAAATTTAAATCATATCCTTCCAATAAGTAACACGTGGATGACTTTTTACCTTCTCATAAGCTTTCCTCTTCTCAAAACCCTAAAAAAACGGCCTTAACAGCCCCATTAATTTGTATTTCAAATTGAATAGAAAAATAATAATGACTAAGTAAAAACCTAACTGCTTCCCTCCTCTTCATTTGGTTTCTACGTATACATACCACTGTCACTCATCCTTATTAATTTTTCTGGATTTGCCTGAATTTCTTTGCTCCTGACTTGAAATTGTTTTCGTTTTCATCGTATCGGTTCACGATCTGCGCCTCAACTTTGTCTAGGGTGAATGATTCCTTTCTTCTGATTCACTTTCACTTCTTCTATTTTCTTGTTTTGGTCCATAAAATGGGTAGACTAGCTGAAGAAATTAAGAGGGAGGGGATTGAATCTTTCAAGCAGAGATATAATATCCCTGCAAATGTGGGTTTCAAGTTAGCAGGGGATTTAGAGCTTAATGTTGGAGTGTTTCCACTGATTACTATGACCGAGGGGGGTCTTAGGTTTTCGGTCTCCCATTTTCTTCGTCACATGTTCCTTAGGTTGAATCTCTCCCCCAAAAACGTTTCCCACAATTTTTATAGGATAGTAAATGGGGTAGATGCAATAAATCATAACTATAGGTTCCACCTCACCAAGTGGGACCTTTTATACTGCTATAGTACTCAACGAGTTGGAAAGAAGGAAAATAGGTGGTACTTATAATCCCGAGCTGATAAAGCCCTCGTGTATATGCTCCCAGACAACATCAAAGGGATGGAGGAAGACTTTTGCGTTGTCTCGGGACATTAGATGCATAGCCTCGAGGAAGATCCTTTTCCTCCGATTATGGTTCGGTTATTTGGACCAGGTTATTTGACCTTCCCATTCTTTGGATATCATTTCCTTATTGAACTATAAGTATTTGATTTCCTAACTTCATTTTTTCTATGCAAACGACTGAGAGAAGAAAATTTGGGCAAAGGGGACTTTCGTTGACCAAAAACACATTAACAAAGCGCTAAAGTTTTTGGGAGGTCCTAATACTTTCCCTTTTGCGAGGTCAGCGCCAATTCTTCTGAACTACAACCCAGCATACAAATCATTTGTTGCTCTCCCTCAAGGATTTGGGATTGGAGAAGCCACTGACGTTCTACACAAATGGTTCGCTTGACCAGCGGATCAAAAGTGGAACTTCTATTGTAAACATCATCTAGCTTGGAACCCAGCGCCGAGTATTGCTCTGACGGTTGCTGATCCCCTTACTATTCCAGTTGCAACGGCAATCATTCCTGCTCGTTTATCCAAGCAACTCAGTGAGGAGCAAGAGAGAGAAGAGGAAAGAAGAGTAAGAGAAATAATTGAGCCGATTTTTACTGAAATTTTTGAAAAGGAGATGGCTTCCAAACAAAGCCTTAAACAAATAGTGCTCGAGAGGAGGAAAAAAACCAGGGAGAACGCTAAAAAAGAAACTATTGAAGTGGTTCTCAAGAAATTTCTATCGCCGAGCAAACCAGAATATTGGAGGAAGAAACATTCTCCTCCAAAAAGAAGCAAATAATAGAAGATGAGGCTATTGTTTCATCTCAGTCACTTCAGTCATCTCAGGAAGAGTCAGGGGAACTTTCTCAAGAGTTCGTCTCAATTTCTCAGGAAGCTGTTTCCTCACACATCCCAACTGAGACTTCTTTTCCCTCCTGTCTATCGAGTGATACTGTACCTTTTATTCCAAACATCCGAGTACCATGCTCCAAATCCTGATCTGGACATCCTCTAACAGCCCAAGACTCAACGCTTAATTATCCTAAGAAATTCCTTAGGAGCGTTTTCACTCCAAAGGATATCCAAAATGTTAAAAAGCAAAGGGCCGATGATCTGTATCCAACGTTGATGAAGAGCCTCCTCACGGTATATTCCTTTATTCATTTGTTCCTTTGATTCAAGTTTTTCGATTTGTTTTTCCTCATTATCATTTATCTGATTATTGCAGTCAAGCTTCCACTCTTTTGAGCTCATCAATCGATGCTGTTCCTACCACAATCAGGTCGGCAGAGATGATAATGAGCTCCGTGACCTCAGATCCAAAGCCAGAACTTTGGAGAAAGAGAAGAGAAAGATGGAAAAAAACTTAGAGGCTGCATGAAGGCAGACTGAAGATATGACAACTTTTTTGGTTGCCAAAGATGCTGAGCTGATTGATAAGTCCATCCACCTTATAGAGGCCAAAGGTGAAGTTTCCAAACTCAAGACCGATCATGAGAGGACGTCTGCCGAGCTTACAAAGGTTCAGTTGGAATATTTTAATTCGATGAGTGAAATTTCTAAGTTGAAACAGGAAATTAGAAGCTCCTCTGAAGCTCCGAAAGCTTGTGATGAGAAATTTTCTAAGGTCCTGGAGGATCAATTTCAAGATTTCCTTAATCAAATGGAGAATGCGATGAATGAGAATTTTCTAGAGGGATGGGAGGCTGCTATGAAATAGTTGGATATTGAGCCGACTTTCAAACTTATAGGGATGTTCTATTCCCTATCCCAGACGACAAGATTTCCCTATTCAGCTTCGAGAAGGAAGAGGGAGAAGCATCTGGAACAGGAAAGATAGAAGAAGGAAAAGCTCCTGAGCACACAAAAAGAGAAAATCTATTTGCTCCGTCTAACATTGACAATGAAACTTTAAGGAGCATGATGACAGCTGCCAAGGCACTCTCCTCCACCGATCACCCTTTTTACTTTTTAAATCTCAAATCTTTTATTTTAAGATTATGTATTTATTCATTTGTAAGACATATCTCGAGATTAATGAATGAACTTTTCTTTTCTTTATAACTTTGCTTGCTCAAGTGAATATATCATCTATCTTTATTCAGCTTGAATTGATTTTGCTTTTCAGTGACCTTTACTTGCCAACTGTTGATCAACTTGTAGAATTTTATAGAGATACCTTTTTGGTTACTGAAGAACAAAAGATGGAATCTTTCCTTAATGAGGTGTTCGTCAAGGTTTATGAAGACCTGATAGAGAATATTGCTGACAAAGTGGTGTCCCAAGACAAACATCCTCCTCAGCATTAATTATTTTCTAAGTCATGTAATTAGTAACATGTAATCAAGATTTCTCAATGTACAGCAGAACCTTTATAAATTTTCAAAAGATTAATGGAATGATCCGTTTCTTTCTGTATGATTACCTTATGTACTGTTTGCAATTCTCTCTTACTAATATCTTCCTTTATGCCAAGCTCAAGTAGTATCAAACAGATTAATTGAGAAATTTTCTTCTAACAAGTGAACAACTTTTTAATCAGTTAATAAAATTCTTTTAACTTTTCCCTTCCCCTACCTTATAGAATTTCTCAGTCATTGTTCTGTGTTCATAAAAAATTCTTAATCTCAATGGAATACTTTACCAAATCAAACATTCATCTTGCATGTTTTTCTTTTTAGTTAACTTTTGCCAGAACAATCAAAGACAGATCTTTTTCAACGTACTTAATAAGTAGCCGACCGCGTCAAATGTGGTCGGCAGGACTTTATCCCTCATTTAGAAGTACTTTTCTAAAACCTCGATGGGAGAAAAAGCTCAATGAAGCTTTCTCGTTCTGCATTCTTACTAAGAAGAGAACCAAGTAGGACATTTCTTATAGGATTTTACCGGGTAGGGAACCTGGTAATACATTCCTTTTGTGATTCCTTGCTGAGGATAAAACCCAGGAAAGTATTCCTTTATGAAAACTTACCGAGGAGAAAACCTAGTAAGGCATTCCTTTATGATACTTTATTGAGAAGAAAACCCAGCAAGGCGTTCCTTTATGATACCTTACTGGGAAGAAAACTCAACAAGGCGTTCTTTTATGATACCTTACTGGGAAGAAAACCCAGCAAGGCATTCCTTTATTATACTTTATTGGGAAAAAAATTCAGTAAGGTGTTTCTTTTTTGTACATCATCTTAGACAACCTGTTATGAAAATACTTCATTAATGAACAAATATATTTAACAAAACTAAAAACTTACATATAAAATAACTTTAAGTGAGCTGAATTCCAAGGCCTCTTGACAGGAATACCCTCCAAATTAGTAAGCTTATATGCTCCGTTGACAAGCACTTCTGATACTTGGAATGGTTCTTCCCAGTTTGCGCCGAGCTTCCCTTCAGTGGGATCTTTCCTTGCCCCCAGCAGTTTTCTCAGTACAAAATCACCAACCCTAAATTCTCTTGATCTGACTTTCTGATTATATCTCATTTTTGCCTCTTGCTGATAGTTGGCCAACCTTAGTACAACTATTTTCCTATATTCTTCAAGTAAATCCAAGCTCTCTCTCATTGCTTGGTCGTTTCTCTTTGATCAAATGCTTGGGTATGAATGGTCAGCATACCCACCTCCAAATGAATAACTACTTCCATTCCATAAGTAAGCAGAAATAGTGACTCACCAGTTGATCTTCTAGGTGTAGTTCTATAAGTCTATAGGACGGATGGAAGTTCTTCTACCCATTTACCCTTAACAGTTTCCAGCTTTCTCTTTATCCCATTTAGGATGACATTGTTTGATGCCCCAGCTTGCCCATTGCTCTGACGATAGGCTGGTGAGGAATATACATTCTTGATTTCATATCTAGAGCAATACTCCCTGAACGGTTTACTATCAAACTGTGTTCCATTGTCGGAGATCAATACCCTAGGGATGCCATACCTTGTAATAATGCTCTTCCATACAAAACGCCTCGTGTCAACATCTTTGATCTGTGCTAATGGCTCAACTTCAACCCATTTAGTAAAATAATCAGTACCGACCACGAGCCACTTTCTATTTCCTGTTGCTGTAGGGAGTGTACCAACTATATCAAGGCCCCATTGTGCAAAGGGCCACGGACTTGTCAAGGCACTCAACTCTTGTGCCACTTGATGAGGAATTGAAGCAAATAACTGACACTTCTTACACTTTCTAACATAAGCATATGCATCATTTCCCATTTTTGGGCACCAATATCCTTATGTGATTGCTCTATGGGTCAATGACCTGCCTCTAGTATGTGCACCACAAACGCCTTCATGTGTTTCATATGAGAAATCTAGCACTCGATCTGGATGTACACAAAGAAGGTAAGGACCAGTAAAGGATTTCTTGTACAGCTTCTGGTCTGGAGAAAATCAAAATCTAGAAGTCTTTATTCTTATCTTTTTTACTTCAATCTTGTCTTCAGGGAGGGTGCCATCCTTTAAATAAGCAACGATTGGATCCATCCAAGAAGGACCCAAGTTTGTGCAAGCTATCATTTCTGACTTTATGATACTTGGTTTCTCCAGTTCCTCGAGAAATACAGTATCTGTCACTCTTGCACTCGGATCTGAAGCCAGGGTAGCTAGAGCATCTGCATGCGAGTTGTGATCCCTCCCGACCAAATCTATGCTAATAAAATTAAATTTCTTTAGCTCATCCCTGGATAGTTCTAAGTATTCAACCATCTTCTGACTTCGTGCCACATAATCTCCCTTTAATTGATTCACCACAAGTTGGGAATCAGTTTGGATGATTAAGTTCTGAGCAAACAAGCGTCGAGCAATCTTGAGCCTAGCCAATAAAGCTTCATATCCGTTTCATTGTTGGTAGCTTGAAAACCGAGCTTTATTGCGTATTCTATTATTACCCCTTCTGGGGTAGTTAAAACAACACCCATACCTGCTCCTTTTTTGGTTGAAGATCCATCAACCTCAATCTTCCAAGGGTAAAGGACTTATTCTTCAGGGATTTTTTCTGTATTAACTTCAAGCTGCCACACTTCTCAAGTTTGCTCGGGAACAGAAGCTGTAATATCCCGTACTTTCAAATACATGTATGTGAAGAAGTTCGATATGTCGTTGACGCTGATTTCAATTCTAAGTTAGGGAATGATACTAGAAAGGTTCCTAATTAAAGTAAATGGAAATTAGAACCTCTTAGGAGCCTAAATTGAGTTAGGATACCATTGAGTTAAAGATTAGTAAATTAAATTCCCTAATCTTCTAAATTAAGCTAAATGGTTGGAAGACTAAGTTCTAAGTACACAAAGTAAGTTTATTTTGCCTTAAGTGCTAAGAATTTAATTTAAGTGAAAAAAGGACATTAAAATTTAGATGTAGGAGAGTTGTTTGGAATTTACTAGACCAAGGAAACATCAAAACTTAGAAGTAGCCGGTTGGTGGGAAGAAGCTAGCAAGGTTTTACCAAGTCAAAATTCCATAAAAATGACTTGGAAACCATTCAAATTTTAACCAACAAAAAGATAAATGGCTTAGTGACATGGAAGGGTGACTTGGCCGGCCAATGGAAGAGGGGAAAGGTCTTGAAGTCGGTTGGGACTTGGGAGAAAAAGGCATTGGCCGAATGGCTTAGAGGATGGAATGAATTTTGTTTCCAAATTTTTGTTTGTTAGTGTTTCAAACTCAACTTAGTAGGTTCCACACCATTTACTTTGGGAAGATTTAGGTGTAAATAAATTAATAAATGGAAGACCAAGTGTAGTAATTCTCATTGGCCAATTGAATTCAAAGCTTGGAAAAAGGAAATCAATTCACCGGGGTGGCCTTAAGGCCATTCGGCCAAACTAGTTAGTGTAAATGGTGTATTCGGCCAAGCTGAATTTAGAGAAGAATTTGAAGAGAAAAAGAGGAGAAAAAGGAGAAGAAGAAGGAAAAGGAAGAGAATAAGAGAAATAGGAAGAAGAGGAAGAAGAAGAAGATGAGAAGAAGAAGAATTGAAGAAGAAAAACTAAGAAAGGTAAGTGTTGTTCTTCAATTGTTTGAAGAAATTTTGAATAAACTTAAGCTTAAGTTTGGAGAGAAATTAAAGAAGAAATCTGAAATTTCTTGAAGGAAATTTTGAAGAGTTGAAATCAAGGAGAAAGGAGTTGAAGGAGGATCTCAAATCATCAAAGTAGGGAGCTTGAAACCTCTTGAAGATTTTTGGAACTTTGTTGAAGCTTTTGGCCTAATTTGAGGTAGGGATTTTCTTGCTCCCTCTAATATGTCTATATGTGTATTAGGAGAGTTCAAGGATGATATATATGTATTATCTATGGGTAGGAATTGAAAGGTTGAGAAAGATAATGAATTGGAAGAAAACTTGGCAAAGAGTTATCTTGTTATGTACCAAATTTTGGCTAGAAATATACTTGAACCAAGAGCTGTATTTTTAGGAATTAAGGGGCTGAAAATAGGGGAAAAACAGGGGATTTTAGTGAATAAAGACCTAGGTTTCAATTAAAAATTGGTTCCATAAGATTTGGTACAAAATTGTGTGAAATATTGACATATTTAGTGACTTGGAACACCAAAAAGTAACTAGTTTAGTTTTCATTTTGCAAGCTGTATTTCCAGCACTTTGGGGACTGTTTTGGGACCTTAGTTTCTTGTAAAAACTTCATTTAAAAGTATAAGAAAGAGCTCCCAATGGTGTGCACAAAATTGAATAGTTTACTTGGTCAATTGAAGTAACTAAGGTAATGGTTTGTGAGCAACATCACAAAGAAAAATTCTGCACTTTTACTTCATGTAAATTCTGAATTTTTGATGAGCTTATGTTGAGATATTCATGTTGGAAATGATGTTATTGAATTGGCATTATGTCATATACTTGTTACATGCAAACTTGTGCCATAATTTGAGAACTACTGTGTTAATTGTGACTAGTATTGCCAGTGGGAGCTATGGAACTTAATATGGATTTGATAGCAAGAAATGAAATGGTTGTTTGATTGTTTGGCCAGAGTTTAGGTGCGGAAAATACGAAGGGTCTTGAGATACCCTCGGGTCGAAAGTCCCGGAACCTGCACAGGGTTGGTTTTCATGCCAGTAGATTAGTAGCCTACAAAATGATTTGTATACGTAAGACGTATCGTCTCCCTGGACCACAAATCCTAAAGCACAATTTTTTATATTTTGGTGTGGCATTTCGTCGCCCTGGGCTGAGACCCCAAAGCACGATTTGTTAGGTACCCGATCCACGAAGATTGTGTGAAAGAATGATGTGAAATGGAAACACTAATAGAGAACAACTAAGTTGCCAATTCCAAAATAATAAGATGTTACAAATTGCTTAAATGGAATTATATGTGATGTGGATATATGGAACTCTGATACACCATAGCTTTTCATCTATTTCCTTGAATTATGCGTGACATATTGTAAATGTGCATTATATTGCATCATATACATGTTGTTATGGAGTAGCGTGAGCACATGCCGTCTGTGCTCACGTCCCTACAGATTTTCATGTAGGACCCGCACAAGAAAATTAAAGGTGACCAAGTGCAAGGATAGGGGATTGTATATCAATTTCCAGAGCTAGCTCATTTTGGGATTTTTGTTGTAATTTAATAATGTAGGTGTTGTAAAGGAAATGTATATTTTATAATGAGATGTATAAATTTTAGATTCCTTTTTGGGTTGGTAATGTAATGGCCATAAGGCCTTAAGTTGTAATCCTGGTGTCATAGTCACTTACGGTTAATTACTTGTGCATGTTACCTATCATGGGTCCGATTACATGGCCCTTAAATGCTTTAATGATTTTATCTAGTAGAATGGAATGATATTATGTGACTCCATTGCATAAAATAGGTACCCTTTATAACAGGTTTAGGCCCTCATATAATAGGGGAAGTTTTGCGGGTCCATTGCGTGAATGCTGTGTTGCTCTGATACTTTTACCTCATTTATTCATGCTTTGTGTGTTTATCACTCACCTCTCGGGTCCCCGTACTCGGGGCGTGACATAAGTAGATCAATCTAAAATGGAATTAATTCGAAAGCTTCCTACTTCACAATCTATGTAGGACATCATATTATTTCTGGACATGTTAGTTTTTACCAGCGATTCATTCAATAATTTAGTAAGATTTTAAAATCCTTGTGCCAATTATTGACACAAGATGCACCTTTTGAATGTACACACCAGTGTTAGAAAGCATTTGAAAAGCTTATGGGTTGCTTAACTAT
Organism: Pouteria glomerata; assembly: GCA_035590655.1. Lineage (NCBI taxonomy): Eukaryota > Viridiplantae > Streptophyta > Magnoliopsida > Ericales > Sapotaceae > Pouteria > Pouteria glomerata. The sequence continues at coordinate 13,920,224 of JAVXUM010000023.1, forward strand.
TACCTTAATTCTTTAATCTCCTGACTAGCCACTCCTATTTGAACTCGTGTGATACAAGTGACCATGCTACAGGTGCTGTATTAGGGTAAAAGAAAGATAAAAAGGCATATGTCATTTATTACGTAAGCAAAACTCTTACTAAAAAGGAATCATTAACAGTTATCTTTGCCCTTAAGAAGTTTTGCTCTTATCTCATTGGTTCAAAAATTATAGTATTTACGGATCATTCAACACTTAAATACCTATTGACCAAATAAAAAGCCAAAGCGCATTTAATTCATTAGATATTACTTTTATTAGAATTTAAGCTCAAAATAAGAGAAAAGAGGGGTGTTGAAAATGTTGTAGACGATCACCTATCACATTTATCGGTAGAAGCTTACTCTAAAGATGAAACTCAAATAAATGATAGTTTCCCGAATGAACAATTGTTTGATGTAGAGGCAATAATAGCTTTTACTCATCTGTGTTATGCTGATATTGCCAATTACTTAGTGACAGGACAAATTCCAAATGAATAGAGTACCAAGGACAAGAAGAAATTCTTGCTGAATGTTTGAGTTTTCTTTTGAGATGATTCTTACTTATTGAAATATTACCTTGATCTAGTAATATGATATTGTATTCCTAAGTGGTAAGTACTGAGCATATTTAAATTTTGTCATTTCCAAGCTTGTGGTGGCCATTTTTTCATAAACAAAACAGCAGTTAAAATCCTTCAATGTGGATTTTATTGGCCTACACTTTTCAAAGATGTTCATCATTTCTGCACCATATGTGATAAATACCAACGTTTAGGAAGTTTAACGCGTAGAAACATGATGCTTCTATCTCGTATTCTCGTATTGGAAGTATTCGACTGTTAGGGAATAGATTTTATAAGCCATTTTCCGGTTTCATTTGGTTATGAATACATCTTAGTAGGGGTTGACTACATTTCTAAATGGGTTGATGTAGTAGCCACGAGAACTAATGGTCACAAAGTCGTGATTGAATTCCTCCATGAGAATATATCCTCACGTTTCAGGATGCACTGAGCAATTATAAGTGATGGAGGGTAACATTTCTATAATTGTCAAATAAGAACATTATTGCTCAAATATGGTATGGTTCATAAGGTAGGCACATCGTGTCACCCACAAATAAGTGGTCAAGTGGAGCTTGCTAATAGAGAAATTAAGCAAATACTTGAGAAAATGGTTAACCTAAATTGCAAAGATTCGTCACTATTATTGGTCAACTCGTTATGGGCATGTCGTACAGCTTACAAAACAACCCTAGGATGTCTCCATATAGATTAGTTTATGAAAATTCGTGCCACTTTCCTGTTGAATTAAAGCATAAAGCTTATTGGGCCATTAAACAATTCAATGCCAATATTGATAAGGCCAGACTTCACCGAAAAATTCAAATTGCATAAATAGATGAATTAAGGAATGATTTATATGAAAATGCACAAATTTCAAAGGAAAAATGAAGAAATTGCACGAACAATATATTACACGATGTTTATTTCACGAAGCTCAAAAAGTACTTCTCTATCATTCACGACTTCATCTATTCCTGGTTAAATTGCAATCCAGATGGTCTGGGCCATTCATTATGAAGTATGCTTCTAGACATGGTGCAATTGAGATAGAAAATCCAAAGGACAAGAACCGATTCAAAGTGAATGGCCATTGGTTAAAGCTGTATTTTGAAAATTTTGTTGGAGTTGTGAAGTTGTGGGATTTTTCAGATCCTCTTCTATACGAATGATTCATGATTACTTTCCAAATACCATATGTACATTACTATATTAATTAATTTTCTTTTAATTTTTATTTTTTCATTCTACTTTAAGTTTGAATAAGTTTTGTTACATTTCATTTCCTCTCAAATTCTTATCTTTTTGGTGACTACTATCCGATCCGGGCACCTCGATGCCAGTCTGGCCACCTTAAATGGTATCTAAATTTTCTAAAAATCTTCTTTCACTATAGTTCAGACACCCCAATAGTGCCAGTTTAGACACCAGATCTATAACCTCTGTTTAAATGGTTTTTCTCCTTTCTATTGTTCAGACTCACCTGGGGTAGTTCGGACACTATAACCTAACAAAGCAATTTAAGTATCCCTAATTCAAATCCTTGATTCACACACTTTCAATTTATCTCAAAATCCCTCATTCTCAGGTCTAAATCATCCAAGAAATCTTTGTCTTCAAGCTTATTAGAATCACATTCAAGGAATTCTCAACATTTACATTAATTATCTTTGCTTTTAGGTGACTCCAACTTCTCCGTGTACCTACTAGAAAAAGAAAAGCTTCTTCGTGTGAAACCCTTGATTTGGGATTTTTCCTCTCCAAGCCCTAAAATTTCAACTCCATTCTAGAATTAAGTTTTGGTTATAAATTAGTTTCTAATGCTTTTTTTTTTTTTCCTAAAAACTATTTACACTCTAGGCTTAAATACCTGTGGGTTTCAACTTTCTTCATTTGACTCCAGATGTGTGCTTTTATTAGCATCTGCCATCATTTGTTTTGGCAAATTCTGCCTCGACGTTGAAATTATGAGGTTTTGATTCCAAATCTCAATTTTAAATAACTCCATAATAGACTTCATTGTGTTGGTCTACGAATTATGCTAAGAGAATTCCAATTTCAAACTTGAATGTGAGGTTTTGGAATTAAAATGTTAGATGTCAGATTTTATTCAATTTCTACAAATTTATTTATTGTTTTTCACATCTAGCATTACCCTGGATTCGATTGTGAGATCCAAGATGTTCTATTTCTTGACAATTTTGTTTGGAAAACTTCTTTAACATTAAATTAGAGGTTGTTGACATTTTGATTTTCATACTCAATTTAAATGACATTGGCATTTTCCAAATCAAAATTGTTTTCATCATTTGGTTCGAATTGAGTATTTTTCTTTGTTTGTCAATTCTTTAACCTTCAAATACACATTTTGTTAAATCATGCTATTCAAAACCAAGTTGAAGGCTGTGTGGTTTTTAAGACAACATATCCGTGACATGGCCATATTTTTTCGATTTTTGCAGTTCATCTTAGCTTTTTACACTGTTAGCATAGGCCATTGAACTTATGTGGACATAGTGGTTATGTTATTGCTTATTCAATTCAAATACTCTTGTAGTGTAGTGTGCATTGGCCCCTTGTGTGAAGTATGCTATTGGTAGAATCGTTGATGCATCCTATTTTGATAGTGACTGATTTTGGGGTAAGAGGCTTGAAACCTCATACGATGACGTATGGGTTTACAAACCCGTAGTAGTTGAGCGACAGTGGCAAATAGAGCATTTTAAGAATGAAGAGTTCTTTTTACTCCAAAATTTTGAGGGTCGATAATGGCTATACGTTATTAGGTTCCGCCCTGGTTATATGGTAGATGTAATTAGGGAATCCTTTGCCAACGTCAAGGAAAATTCAATCAATAGGCGTAGAGGGAAAGAAACCATATTTAGCTGGGTTAAGGGATTGACATCAGCATTACCCCAGACAATTTTGCACAAATTTTCAATTACTTGGAGGCCAAAATCTTGAATTTTTCTATCCTTTTGAAATTGTTTCTCGCATGCCCACTATAGCTTCTAAAATTCTTTAGAAAGGCCAAGAATGGCTTGGGGATTATAGGAAATCTGTGTCAGACCTTAATAATAAATATTAGGCTTTACATATATTTGTTTGCACCAATCTCTTTCCCTAAAATTGTAGCTTTAATTGTAGTCCACTTTGAGCCAAACTTATTTATGCCATAGGTTTAGGGATGACCATAGATCTGCTAGCTTATGTGTGGCAGCAAGTTCTCTACACTTTTGAGCATCGTAGTGCCCAAATTAGGTTACCATTTGGGGGGCATTGACTAAGATTTTTAAGAGAAAATGTGCTCTAATTTCTAGCGATTTGCCCATAGCCACTTTCCTCTAGCAATTTAATTTTATCTTTTACTCCAAATCACGTGGACACATTTTCTTCAACAAGAAAACAAAGCCCAAGCCCACTCTAGTTGAAGAAGGTATTAATTTCTGGTGATTTGCCCATAACCACTATCCTTTAGCCATTTAATTTCACCTTTTACTCCAAATCACGTGGACACCTTTTCTTCAACAAGAAAAGAAAGCCCAAGCCCACTCTAATTGAAGAAGGTACTAGTTTTGTAGCCCCAACAAAGGAAAATAAGGAAATTACAAATGCTAAATTGGCTAACATGCTTCAAGACATACAAGCAGCTATTAGAGATTTAGCTGAGATAGTGATAAATGTAGAGCAATATAAGGAAGACAACCGCATAGTAATTCAAAAAATCCTTAAGAACCAGGAGGAGCAGGGTAGATGGCTTTTAGTTTCTTTAGCTAGTTCCTAGATTTTAAGCTACCTTACCTTTCTCCACAATGGTGCATAGATAGATTTTGATTTTTGTTTTTATTTTTGAGATGTATGTATTAAGTGAGTTTGGGATGTGAGCTAATTTTCCCTATTATATACTCCTAAAACTCTTAATTTTTTTTATTTTTTTGATATTTTGATAGTGTCAATATCAACATAATATTTTGAGTTTATAATTTTAAATTTTTATTTCTCTTTCATTGTTTACTTTCATCTTGTTCATTTGTGTTTCATTATTGTTTATTTACTTTCTTTTCTATTAAATATATGTCATTGTTAGCTATTATTTTGTTCAGTAGTTTTTAAGATCGCTTTTAATTTACTGAAAAGCATAGGTCCATCATGTCTAACAAATCTAAACCAAGGCATCTGGACTAAGAGATAGAGATTTATATTAATAATCCTAGTAGTGATGGTGAGTTAGATAGTTCAGAGTTTAACGTCGATGAGTGGCTTGATGAATATTTTGAAGAGGGTATCTTCTTGCCTCTCCTACTTGTCTTTCTACTTTTAATCCTTATAACCCCATACCCGTTTCTTGAGGGATAAGGGTGGGATGATGTTGACTTAGAAATTTTAGTTAGGGTAGAATGGGTGGAAGTCGACATAGCTATTGAATGGCTTGATGCACCTAATTACAGTATTAATGATGAGACCACCCTAACTACTGGGGAATCACCACCTTCTAATTGTTATAATATGCCACCACTTGAGGTCATTCTATCCCTGCTACTAATACCGACGATAGTAATGAGACTTACACCACTTCAAATTATGACGATCAACCCCTACACACTTTTGAGCTTTTTGTTGAAGTTATTAAACATGCATCAGCTAAGTATTAGGCTAGCATGAGGTATTATTTACCCTTTTTATGTCTATTGATCGGATTTCAATTGTTACTCATTTATCCATTTAAATACATTTTTACATAACACATAAATGATATAAAAACTATGTTTTGTGGAAAGTTCATCTCCATTACTCAAATGTGAAGGATGTGTGGATTATACTCATAAAGGAAAGCAATTTGAGGCACATTGAGGATACAAAGGAAGAAGACATGAAAGAATACTTACTACATTGAAGGGCAATATATCAGTTGGTCAATGTCTTTTAAGAAGATAAAGATATTTTATTTGAATTCAACAACAAAAGAATTGAAATCTTCAATTTGAAAAGTCTAAAAGCAGGAAATGGTATTCAGATATGTAGATGACATATTCAAATATGGTTGGTGATTGAATCAAATTTTAGAGGGAAGAGCATATTTGAATACAATCCTAAAGCATTCAAATGAAAAGGTTATATCTCAACAACTGCTTCCATGTGACCTCAACTTCCTCATGTGACGAAGACCTGAAATCAAGAGATGACAAATCTGTAATTATGGGATGAATTACATAATAGAATGAGGAATTTTCAGGAAGAATAAGTAAGGGGAGAAAAAAAAGAGCTGACATCATGACCCACACACATATACACCAGAGAATTCTGTAGCGAAGGAGAAAGCCAATTTGAGAAAGAAGAAACCAATTATGTAGAGAGAGAAGAGAAATTCAACAGGAAAGAGAGAGCTATGTTTTTCTATTTTTCTGCTATAGCTTAAGATTAGAGTCTTCAATTTTGATTTCAATTTAAAACCTACTGTAATTAGATTTCAATTTTGAGGAAATTTCAATTTTAGGTTTCGATATTTCCAATTTAGATTTCGATTTCTACTTTTGATTTCTTGAATATGTTTGGTTGAGTTCTTCTTGGGCCAAGGCAAAGACAATCTCCTTTCTAATGATTCTCAAGATGTCGAGCTTCATGGTTTTATCTTGAGTTCTTTGATTATCGATTCAATTTGCATTTGCACACTTTAGGAATAATTGGAAGAAGACTCGATTAACACTAATTTGTATATCTTATCCGTAAGCTCATAGGTGTTGCTTAATTTAAAACCCTCATGACAATCACGTATGTGGGTTGCTGGACCTAGAACTCCTATTTTTCTTAAGATATGTTATGCACATTAAGTGTTTGATCCATAGTTTGTTTCAATTGAAATTAATTTTTCTCCAATATTGGTACAAATTGAGTTGGTGGTTTACAAACACTTAGCATCTGAGATTGATTTGGATTGTGATTAAACTTGTCTTGCCCAATATTTCAATATTAAGTTTTAGTCAAATTTTACTTTTATCTTAAGAATTACTTCAAAAACCATAAACATTTTCAAACTAGATTTTTTTTCCTGTTTTAAATTCATATGAGCTGTGTTTTTGCCAAATTAATTCATTAGAATCAGCCACTATTTTTGCCATTAGATCCCTTTGCAGATTGACCTGGTACTCACCAATTTAGTTGTGCTACAATCACACCTTGCACTTGGGAAAGTTTGTCTCAATTTATTTTACTCAGCATATTAGATTTCAATTTTACAATTAAGAGTAGAATGATTAAGCAACACAAACACAATTTTGGTGCCGTTGCCAGGGATCTTCGACAAGCAATGGTTTCTTGAATATGTGTGCAATTGGCAGCACTGCTCACCACCTTCTTCAACCACAAAGTTGCTCAATTCATTGGGTAACTTTGTTCCATCTTTATTTATATTTTTATAGGTATTTGTTATTAGTTTTAGTGATAGAATGACTGCATCGAATCTCTAAAATTTTGAATTCATTGGCTTCAATCTGTTAGGGGAGATTAGTTTTGTGAATTGGTGGATAATTTGTGAAGTTAGGAGGTTAGGTTGAAGTTTTGTTAAATTTGAAGTTCTGTGCATGCTTTAAAGGTATGGTAGACTTGTTGGAATTAATTCTGAACTACATAATCCATCATCTCTTACTGAATTGATTGAACTTACTTCATCTAACAATTCATTTGAATCATCTATTACATACATGGACTCTCCAATACCACCTAATTTGCCGGAAGGAAGTGTTTAAGGAGAGAATGACTAAAATGATCAGATTATTCTCAGACATTTCCGTGAATACCTCCATTTAAAATACCTCTACTTAAAAAAGGTATTTTAAGGTTGCATGTTTGTAAACACCGTGACATGGGATTCTATCAAGTATGACATAAACTTGTCTAAGGTAAAAACTACCACTATAAGCTTCTTTTCAGTGGCAGTATAATTCACTTAAGCCTCATTTGGAATTTTATTAGCGTAATAAATGACATAGGGTTTCATCTATTTCCTTTGCCCTAAAACTACTCCCATCGCAAAGTCACTAGCATCATACATAAACTCAAATGGTAAAGACTACTTTGGGCTTTTGATGATTGGTGTGGTGGTAAGCAAATATTTAAGTCTGTCAAATGCCTCTTAGTATGACGTTGTCTATTTAAAAGGAGCATAATTGGACAACAATGAGTATAAGGGTCAGGTAATATAACGAAATGATCGAATAAATCACCGGTAAAAACTGGCATGACTAAGGAATGATTGTATGTCCTTTACATGTCGAAGAGTAAATAAATTTTAGATTAATGCCACTATTGTTTTGTTTACCTCAACCTCATGACATGACACTATGTGCCCTAAAATAATCCTTTGTTGCACTATAAAATGGTATTTTTTCCAATCAAACACTCATTAGAACTACCTCCATAGATGAGAAATCATCCATAGAAACCTCCAAAAACCTCTCTACCATGTCATTAAAGATACTCATCACACACCTTTGAAAAGTCGCTGGTGTATTATATAACCCAAATGGCATGTGTTTATACATAAAGGTACTAAGGGGACATATGAATATGGTCTTCTTTTGGTCCTCAAATGCTATATCAACCTGATTATACCCATAGTATCCATCAAGAAAACAATAAAAGACTTCCCTGCTACTTTCTCAATCCCTTAATCTAGGAATGGAGAGAGAAAATGGTCCTTCTGGATCACAATATTCAAGTACCTATAATCAATACACATACGCCACACAGTTTAGGTGCATTAAGATACTAAATCTCCCTTTTCATTCTTTACAATAGTGACACCAGACTTTTTAGGAACCAATTTGGGTGGGATTTATCTACTTTGAATCAGAAATGGGATAAATAATACCTGCATCGAGCAATTTAAGCACTTCCTCTTTCACAACCTCTTTCATATTGGGGTTTAGTCTATGCTACATTTGTCTCACAGGTTTCACATCATCCTCAAGGTATATATGATGGGGGCATACAAGGGACCAATACCTCGAAGATCCGCCATAGTTCAACCTAAAGCCTGATGGTGGGCACTCAAGACTGTTAATAATCTTTCTTCTTAGGCTTTCCCTAACTTGGACGACACAACCACTGGGAATGTTTTGGCCTCCTTTAAGAATGCATATTTAAGATCACTTGGTAAAGTTTTCTAGGGGGATAAGGTGGATATTCAACCGATGGCTTGGGTTTAATCAGAGATGGCTCCAACGACTCAAAAACTAATACCCAACCACTAATAAACATGATCTCATTCCCAACACTCACAACTTCCTTACTATCCACAAAGCTTACTCTAATAAGATACTCACACTTTTTATTTCTCACTAATGCTCACTCTAAGGGGTCATCAAAGAAGGTCTTTTCAAAATATTCTTCACTTAAAGTATAAATTACATCTATTTCCTGAATACCCTCACATTCTCCTATTTGTTCCCCCACCTTAAAAATATTCATTTCCATAGTCATATTTCCAAATGACAATTTCATGAACCTACTCCTTCAATTAATCATGCCATTGGATGTAGTGAGAAAAGGTTTACCTAAAATGACTGGAATGGATTGATTAGGGTTGGAATGGGTTAGGTCTCAAGCATAATAAAATCAATTGGAAAGTAAAACTTATTTACTTGAACCAACACATCTTTCACTATACCCTTGGGCATTTTAATCAAGTGGTTAGCTAATTGCAATGTGACTCTAGTGGGTTTTAGCTCATCTAAACCTAGTTGCTAGTACATAGCGTAAGGTAATAAGTTAACAATAACACCTAAGTTAAGTAAAGCTTTATCAATGATGTGGTTCCCAATGATACAAGATATGGCTGGACACCCAGGATCTTTATACTTAAGAGGAGTATTGATTGCACTTGCAAAGTGTAATTACAAGTTTACTAAACTAATGCATATTCCTACATGTTCACTTCTAAATTGGCTATTTTATGCTATTCTATTCTTATTTGTTTGTTTTCTTCAATGCAGTGAAAATGTGATTAATTCATTGACAAACGATGAAGAGAACGAAGAAAATGAAGTGACAACAAAATAATGAAGCAACCGAAATGGGAGAAAGAACTAAACTTATAACTGAAGAAGAACTGGAGAACATATCTGCACTCTCTGGTCCGGACGGCCCATCTAGTGGTCCGGATGACAAAGATCAACCATCTACCTCCATGAATACTTAAGATACTTGGTGGTCTGGACGGGGAAACAGGTGGTCCGGACGGGCAAGGAAGTCATGCACACTGTGGTCCGGACGGGCAAGAATGGTGGTCCCAACCACCAAGTACAAGTTTGTGAAGAGCATGCATACTGTGGTCCGGACGGGTATGTCCAGTGGTCCGGACCAGGTAAGTGTCTGAACAGTCCCGAGGTTCCTTATAAATAAAACCTGTTTGTTTAGGGTTAGAGAGTTCCTTTTAGAGAATATTTCGGCTGTGTTTTCAGATTTTTAGGGTTTAATTTAAGAGAGTTTGAAAGAATTTTTAAGTATGTTTTTTATTTTCCTTTCAATTTTCATTGCGATTTGATCTTGTTTCCTTGCGTACATTCAACGTTGCGTTGTTTCTTGTTCTTCGAAGTACGGTAACATTTAAAGTTTATGAAATATTTCTGATTGTGTTTTCATTTTGATTAATGTTAAGTTTATGCTGTTAAACTTAGTTTGAATGTTCGTATCCTTGTCACATATTTAGTTAAAACTTAAGATTGTTGCGTTCATCTCTGTTTAATTTTTGCTCTTTCTAGTTTTCCTTAGAACTTGTTTAGATTGTTATTTTTGTTGATTAGTGGTTACATATTGCATGTAGAGATCTGTTAGGGGTACTTGCAATTTGCTTAAGTTCTTGATACTTGGAGTTTGTAGGAGTAGTTTTTCTTATAATTAGTTTTCAATTCAGAAATTCCTTTCGTAAATTAATTATAAATGGCTAGTTTTTCTCTTGGTTAGGGATTGCAAAAGTAGGGTAACGGAGTTTAATGTTTAAAACCCTAATTCTTCGGAGTTAATTTTGATTTACTCAATAAACTTTAGAAAACAAAATGGTTTGTTCAAATTCATGTAATCACTGAAAAATTTTTTTGATCCTTTAAATATTCTTAGGAATGTAGAGGTAATTGAATTTAACCCAAAAACCAAAATTTATAAAGAATATTTTCCGGAGTCGTAATCTAAGTGATGTGAATACGAGTTTGAGTATGGTTATTAAAAAGTTTAAATGATTTATCCTCCGATTTAAATTTTCACTTATTTTTAATAAGAAATGTGAGATTTAAATTATGATTTTGAAAGTAGGGTTTAGATTGTTAGACTTCATCTTACTTGAAAACTTGAATCCCAAGCCAAGACCTTTATTACTTGTTAAACTTAGAAATTTATTGTGTCTTTGATCTTGCTCATTTTTATATTTGAATTTACTTTTATTGTTTAGGAGACTTAGTAAACACTTTGATCACCAAAACTCTATCAAATTTATATTTCTGTACTGTGGAATTAGAAAACCAGAGAAAACAACTTAGAAACTGAAACTTAGAATTCCCTGTGGAGATGACCCTAGACTTACTAGGTTAAACTACATTGCACACCCTTATACTTGGGGGTTGAATTGAGACGCACTATTTATACGCAATCAACCCTCTTCTTCTGCTTGACGAGTTTAGCCCCTACGAAGATGTTTAAGTGATAAACTATTATTCTAGTGTCAATGGCAAGCATATCTACGTGACATCAGACAAAGACATCCACATTATCTGTCCGGAATTTTCTTAGCTCTTCTTTCAGTTGTTTGGGAGTTTCCAAGCCTATTTTAACAGTTCGATTCTGCTTGGGAATGCCAATCATAACATCCTCCAATTTATCTTCTAGTTCCTCCCTCTTTAGCTCTTTATCATCTTTGACTTCCAATTTCTCCACAACTAGTGTCTTCCTGCTCGAGTTTTCTCTAAGCGAGAACATGTAACATTCTCTAAAGGCCTTCTGGTCTCCCGTAACACGCCCTATATCATTCTCAATCGAGAACTTGACTCTGAGATGGTATGTGGATTTGACTACCTTGAATTGATTGAAGATTGTCCTCCTAAATACAACATTGTATGCGAATGAGTATTTGATCACCAAAAAATTTATCATCTTCATGGCTTGGTGTGGCTCATTTCCAAGGGTCATGGGTAAAACAATGGAGTCAACTGGAGTCATTCAATCTCTAGTGAAACTAACAAGTAGGGACAACATTAGTTGTAATTTTTCTTTTTCAATATTTATTTTTTTGAAAGCCCCCAGCATAAGATATCTGTCGAGCTACCACTGTCAACTAAGGTTCTCCAAATTTTTAAAATTTGTGATTATTGACAAAATGATTAGGGATCATCATGTGGTTGGTATACTTCTCTGCCTTTTCCTTAGTAAAAGTAATTGAGTGTTGTGCTGCTCGGGCATTCTCTACTCTTTTCTATCTCTGTTATCAGTACTTTCTATCTCTGCTCACCTCTCGAGCATACTTCTTTCTTGCGGTTGAGGATTCTCCTCCCATCGCAAATCTTCTTGAGATAACCCTTATCTTTCCAATTGATTGTTGGTTCAGTCATGCTTGGTTGGGGTTTCTTCAATCAGGACTTCTTTTCCTTGGGCTCCTCCACTCAGGACTCCTCTACTCAACTCTTCCATTGTTGCCTCGACTAGCCACAAATCTGCTAAGCCTTTCGTGCCAAATCAATTCTTTAACTTACCTTTTTAGATCGAGGCGGTCTTTCATGTCATGCCTGTAATCCTTGTGAAATTTATAGTATTTCGCTCAGGGCCTCTTATCTGCTGGTGTCTTTAACTTTTTTGGCTATCTCAAGGGCTAGTCATTCTCACACTTAGTGTTGAGTGGAGTGAATTTATGATCAAGGTTAGCATATCGTCTGACACCTCAGTTTAGTCTATTATCAGATCTATGACTTTTTGAATTTTTGACATTCTGAGCGTTTTGGGATTCGTTTGACCTCTTCTTATTTGCCTTAGAGCTTCCTGCTTTATCATTTTCCCTCGTCGCCTTCATAACATGTTCTACATTAATATAGTTTTAAGCTTGGAACATGAGTTCAGCCATATCGGTGAGGAGCTTCTTTACCAGCAAAGCTATGAATCTGGGCATCTGCAACCTACTTATAAAGGCCGCAATAGCCACCTTGTCATCTGTCTCATCCACCTCCAATATCTCTTCGTTAAACCTTCCTACATAACCTTTGAGTGTCCTTATCTTTACCTTGCTTAATTGTCAAAAGGAGAGTCGATGGTCTTCTCTGTTTTTGCCCTCTAATGAAATAACCTTAAAAAACTTGCTGAGTTGGGCAAAATTAGCAATTGTGCTCGTTTTAATTTTATTAAACCATAATCGAGCGGGCCTTTGAGGGTCACTAAAAATAATCATCACATAATTTCATCAAGATATGCATGTATATGCATCAAAGTTTTGAACGTCTCCAAATGATCAAGCAGGTCTTTCAATCTATCAAATGAGTCGAGTGTAGACATCTTAAACTTCAGTAGCAAGGGACAAGCCATTACCACTTGAGAAAACGGCGAGTTAGTCTTACTAATTAGATTACCCACCACATTCGGTACTGAACAGCCTCCAGAACTCCCTGCATCTGAGCTTGCATGGTCCTTATCTACTCTTCCCAGGGGTTAATGCTAGTATCTTTTACACTGGCTATCTTTATTTGTGACACCTTGAGACGGCCGCTGGCCTTATTACCAGCGTCGACCGCTTTGTTTCTCTTTCGAAATTCCCTTAGTTGTCTTTGGGGATATCATTTTTTCCTATTTATCGCCTGTCCGTCGCCATTACCTCTTCTGTTCACTTCGACATCTCCATCATTGTGCACGCGATTAACGGATTGATTTACTGGAAGTGGGATGCTGAGAGGGGTAGCATTCACCCACTAGAGTAGTGCCTAGCTCTGAACCATCAAGATCTACATAACAACCATCATATCTATCACATGCCTTTCCTTAGCAGTAATTCTTTCGTCATTTTAGTTCTTTATCATTTCTACTAGTTGTGATTGAAGTTGGGTGTTTATACCAAACCTAGTTTAGACCATAAAAGGCTCTTAGAAAATCGGTTCTCGTAGATAGCTCTAATTGATTACTCAATAAATTCGTATGCTCCAGAAGTCCAATCTAAAACTAAAAAGCTACTAAGTACACCAATGTGGTGCTTATCAAAGAGTTTCTGATGCTTAAATTAGTTAGAGAGTTGAGAAAGTGATTTAGCAAAGCTTTAATAAGGTAAGAGTGTTGTTGTACTTGAGTAATGTGTAAAGGTAGTATTTATAAAAATTAGAACCTTTTGGAGAATAGATGTGTATGAACTATACACAATCATACATTTTCCACCAATTAAATGTTGCCACTTGTGTTGTAAATCCCAAGGTCGATTCACTCAATTAGTTATTAAAACTGTTAAGAAACATGTAGCACTTTCATAGGCGTATATTATGAAATATGTTAGGAGATACTTGTACACGTGGCTTGTGACGCGAGCTATTTTGTCTTTGATGCAATAGTCGTTCAAGCTTGGCCGAGGGCTATATCGGTCAGTCAATTCGAGTCATAGATTAGATCAGTCAGGCACACCCCTATCACTACATAATATATGTTGTTTAAAATTTATAATTTTTTTTTTATTAAAACACAGTTTCCTCTAATAGGTGTTACAACATTGAACTAATAAAGAAACTTAGCTACCCTATTTTAAATATATATATATTTTTATATTTTTTAATGGTAATTTTTGCAATTTTAAAAAATAAATCTCTTAAAATATATAAAAATAATAATATTCCAGTCATTTTTTTAAACGATACCTTATTGAATTAAAATATTTATTCAAAATATATTAAAAAATAATACTCCATCCATTTTTTTTCAAATGATACCTTATTGAATTAAAATATTTATTCTTAAATTTTCATTGTTATTTTTTTTAAATGCGAAAACAATATTAAGATAATATTTAAAGGTGTCACAGTAATCCTTAAACATAGGATTTTAGTTTGGTTAATTCCAACGTAACAACAAAAGAAATTATCAATCTTTCTCTGTTATAGAAACTATTAGAGGTAGAAAAGCTCACAGAGATTCAGTGTGCATTTGCAAGCAGGGGTGGATTCAAAATTTATAATCAGTGAGATAAAATTATATTTTTATGATAAATAAACGTAGAAGTAAAAATATAGTGGACAAAATATAAAAAAAAAAAAATGTAATTTATAAGAAAACACAAAATTAATGAAACTTTGGTATATTTTTTTAAGTCAACGGGGTAATTGCTCTTATTGGATGTTCTTTCATTTGCCCCCATTTGCAAAACAAGCTAGCTAATATTTTTTTTAATTTTTTTAAAATAATCATATTTACCCTTTTGCATTTTTAACTTCTTTTAAATTATTTCGAAAAAATTATCAAATTAACAAAAAAATTAAAAAATTAATTATTAAAAATTAATTTTTCTTTCTTTTCCAAGCGTAAGAAGTTAACTTTTTAATAATTAACTAATAATTGAAAAAAAATAACTCTTTTGCTTTTCAAACTCAGCCTTAAGCTCATTTGAGTCTTGACAGTTGTTGGAATGAAATATAAATTAGGTTTGACGATATTCTAATAACCATAAAAATTTTAAATAGCTCACTGCTGGCTCTTTTCAAATCACTACGTAACTAATACTGCATGAATTTGCCAGAATATATAGCATAGCAATAAATTAATTATAGAATGAATGCCACAGTATATCAACCTATTACATTATAAATTAATTAAGCATCTTCTTATCAATCCACTGCAATTTAGTTAGTTGTGTGCACATGAAGACATTTTTCTTAATGAAATTATAAATTTGTGGATGATATGCATGCCTAATATGTCTGAGATTATAAAACATTTTTTTGTCTTATTTAGATCACTATAAGAAATAATACTTTTAGTGACCACTTTGGATGATAAAATCTTAATTTATCATTGAATGTTTGTTTTTTACCGGCCAAATATTATTTGTTCGCTAATAATTTATTTTTCATTACCAAATTAAAGTTGGTTGCTAAAAACTTTACATTTAGCAACCAAATGGTCACTAAAAATATAAAAAAATTTGGCGCAGACTACAAAACTTTTGGCGACCAAATTATATGGTTGCGGAATGTTTTATTTTTTTTTTTTTTAACATTTTTCGACTAACTAGTCAATAAAGAGACCTCAAAACTATGTCATTTTGGAATCGTAATCTCACTTAGTCAAAACGTTCCTTAGTTTCTGTTATAGTATATTATTTTTGCTAACAAATTGATTTTCATAGCTAAAAACTTTACATTTGGCGACAAAATGGTCGCTAAAAGTGTACTATTACGTAAAAAAATTTGGCTTCAAAAAAATTTTGCAGAATTTTGATGCACAACAATGACGCTTGGTAACCAAATTTATAATATCCCAGATTTTTTTACGAACATAAAATTATGATTTTTAACATGTTTTGGAGATGATTATATGTTAATTAAGTCATATTGGTCATTCAGTATGCCTTAGGGTCAAAGTTTTGTAGAGAAATTGGTCAAATAGCTTAAAAACTCAAATTTAGTCCTAGAAGAACCCAGTGGGGTGCCCGAGTATAGGGGTGGGGCACCCAAGGTATTGTTTATTTGGTTGTCGGTCCCGGTAATTACAGTGGGCACCCAAAAAGAAGGAACGGGTGCCCAGGGTCCCTACTGGGGCACCTAGGCTACCCATTTGGGCGCTCCACCATGACAGAAATTGATGTGTCTGATGAGATATGGGCTCAACAGTGCATAGCATACCCCTATAGCCCTTTGGCCAAGCTAAGGGCATGGAGGAGGCTGGAAATCTAATGAAAAGTTAGAAAATTATATAAATTATATATATAGTTATATATATATATATGAGATAAGAAAGAGAAAAAGAAAATTTTAGGTATTGGAAAGAAAGGAAACTAGAAGATGGAAAGAAGAAGAAACATAAAGGAAGAAGAAGAAGTATAGAAGAAGCAAGGAAAGTCTTGTTATGGTAAGTTCTTATAACCTTAACCTAATAAAAATTCACCTTGCAAGAACACAATTGAGTGTCTAATGAATCTCCCCATATGATTTGTTTATTGTTTGGATCAAAGAGGGAGGAGATTGGTAGATTCAAAGTTAGAAACCAAGGGCTTGAAGTTCATCATCTTCTTGTGTCACTTGTTTAGTTGGATGTAGGAAATTATTTAACTTCTTTTAGTATATATATGAGATGTAAAGAGCTAGAAAATATGATTTATGAGCATTAACTAAAAGTACGGAAGCATAAAAAGATTAATTATGGAAGAGAATAAGGTTATGTATGTTTGTTAAAAGATTGGAACCTATAATTAATGTGGAAAGAATAGGATGATAAGGATTAGTTTTGGAAGATTTTTAGACCCTAAACAACACTTAGAAATCATGTTTTTAACTATATATGGAATAAGGCAAAGTTTGGAAACCTAGAACTTGCATTTTTGGGTCAAAACACAGAAGATTGTTTTGTTGGAAATCAGTGGGGTGCCCAGGGTCTTAGTTGGGGCGCCTGGGCTAACCTTGGGAGCCTCGGTTGTTTTAGTGGGCCAACCGGACCCTCCAGAATTGGTAAAAACTTGAAACTTTTGCATATAGTATCTTATCTAATGATTATATAAGGTAATTATGTAGTTAATTTCCTTAAAAAGATTCAATTAAAGTTATTAATTATTATGTTGATGTTGTTTGCTTAGTAATAATGATAATAGAATGAAGATATTAGTTGTTTATTAAATATATGAGATATAATGAGACTTGAACTTAATAAGATAAAAGTGTTGAAATGTAATGAGTTATTTGGAAAACTTGAAATTTGATTATGTGCTAATGAATGCCATGAGATGATGAATGATGATTGATGTTAATGATGTTAATGAAATGATTGATGATGTGCTGGGGGACGTGGTGGGATGCGGAAATAGGAAGGGTTATGAGTTTTAGCCTCGGGTTAAAAGGCTCAGAACCTGTGCAGGGTTTTAGCGTTCATGCCTGTGGGTTAGTAGCCCACAGCATGACGTTCGGTTTATCGTTTCCATTGGATCGTCTGGACCCATGAAAGACGATAATGTACGTACCCATCCCCGATGACTTGTTTGATGGATATGTGATTGAAAGATGAATGATGATAACAATTTGATGATGTGATGTTATTGGATCATACATTGAGAAATAAATATTAATTGATAATGGAACTTGAATGTTATACTATAATAATATTATGGTATGAGAGTTATGATTTTTGTTTTCGATTTTATGATAAATTATTGTAGTAATGATGAAACCTGATAAATGGCTATAATATGGTTGAGATAAGTGGTTTTTATTACTTGTTTTGATTAGGTTGAAATTAATGGAATTATGAAACTTAAAGAGCTAGTATTATTACTTTGCATTTTATATATGCTATTATGAAGTTTCATGGACACAAGAGAACCAATGCTCACTTCCTTACAGATTGTGTTGCAAGAGCAAACTCAAATAACTAAGTGGATGTTGGGCAGGATTAGATGTGCATAAGCATAATCCATTCTGATCTTAGCTACTTTTTTGTATATATAAACTAAATTTTTATTTGTGTTGTAATATTGTTAATCGAGAGCGAGTTATTCAATTGGGTTGCAAAGGCTATAAGGCCTAGGCCTATATGATGTATCATTGGTGAGATATATTGGAACATGATGGCCTGGCAGTTGCCAAGGCTTAATTTATGTTATATACCATATGTTTTGGGTTCACCACGAGTTTGCTATATTGCTCTGATCATGGGATTATATAATTAGTGCATGATTTGTATGTTTACCACTAACTCCACTTGGGTCACCGAGTCTGGGGTGTGACAAAATTGGTGGCTCACGGAATATTTTAATTTTTTTAGTCTACAAATAGTTGGGTGAAACAACATTTTTCGAGTACTACGGCTTCGTTTGGTAACGTTTTTATTTTCATTTTTTTTATATATTTTTAAAATTTTGTGAACTCACAATAGAAGCACGTTTGTTAAATCTATTTATATTGTTTTATTTCCAATGCGTGAAAACTTAAATAGAAAAACATAAACAAAAAGAATGTATTCACTCTTTCTTTTTATTGCAAACATTTTGACGATTTTTAAACTTTGTCCATTTTTGTAACATTATAATAAAATAAATTATTTAAAAAATAATATAATTAAATTAAATTAAGTAAATTAATCATATAAAATAATATGTAATATATATTATTAAATTATTTTTAGCAAATAATAAAACTAAATTAATCAATTAAATTTAATTTAACGATTAATTTAATTTAATATAAAACCAATTTAATTTAATTCAATAATCCATTATTATTAAATTATTTGAAATAAATATCATAATTAATTTAATTTAATTTAATAATATATATTTAATATATATTATTAAATTATTTTAAAAAATAAAAATAAATTATTTAATTTAATTTAATAATCAATTTAATTTAATTTAATAATCAATTCAATTTAATTCAATTTATTAATTAATTATTATTAAATTATTTTAAATAAATATCATTATTGAATTAAAATATTTTCTAATTTAATTAATTTAATTTATATATAATATATTTTATTGAATTATTTTAATGCATAATTAAATTAAATTAATTAATTTAAATAAAATAATTTAATTTAATAATTAATCTAATTTAATTATTTATTTAATATGAAGTATATTTCATTAAATTATTTTTAATAAATAATATAATTAAATTATAATTAATATATTTTATATTTACAAAGTGAAATGATATAATAATTATATTTCATTCTATTATTTTTAATAAATAATGCAGTTAAAATATAATTTATTATATTTTAATTTATTGAATTAAATTATTTTTAATGAATAATTTAGTTGATTAGTTTAATTAATCTAATTAAATAAAATAAATTAATATGAAATATTTTTTTATTAAATTCAATTACTTTTTAAAAACTAATAAAAGTAAATATTTTCTAAAAATCAAAATTTAGTAAGTATAAACGAAATTGCATTTTCAATCGCAATTTCAGTTTTCATTTCAGGAAAAAACGTTAACAGAAAACAAAAAATACAAAACATAAATAGAAAAATGACAGTATTACCAAATGGCTTCTACAAAATTTGTGCCGATCAAATAATGTTTGGTTGCTAAAAATATGATATTTGGCGACTAAATAGTCACAAAAATAAAGAAAATTTTAGTAAAAAAATTCCCTCGCAATTTTAGCGCGCATAAAACATTTGGCAACCAAAATTATTGGTTGCAGAATGTTTAATTTTTTTTTTTTTTTTGACATTTCCCAACTAACTAGTTGGTAAAGAGAAAGCAAACATAGGTTTTGAGCTCATTTCTTTAACTTACACAAAAACCCCCATTCCCTTTTTTTTACTATTTTTCATTCTCTCACTACTATTTCATCTTGCTGCTCTTCTTCAATTGCTCATCTCGCTGGCCATTGTGCTTCCTCCACCAGTCACAATCTACTGGAGGCTTTCTTTCTTGAAACGTTCAAAAATTCCTTAATTCAAAGTATCTTCAATTTTTTACAATATTACCTATACATACATATGTTTACTTACATATATACGTATATATGCTCTGATTGTAGACGAAGAAGAAGCTAATTTTGGTGATGAGAGTTCAGCAGATATTGAGAAATGTTCAGAAAGAACAGCATGCTACTCATGTGCTATCCAAAATCAAGGTTTTCTATTTCTAAATTTGGGCCTTTTTCCACAATTGTGTTTGAATGTATTTTCAATTGTAAATTATGTGTTTGTGTGTTTTTTTTTTTTTAAATTAATGATTGTGGGAATAATTTTTGTCCTCTTGTCCGTGGCTAGCCATATCCAGAACTATAGTACTTGCAAAGTCATTCACCCTTCGCTTGCACTAATCCACCCGATTCTCAACCAAACCACGTCAAAAATTTTCTTTAACATGTTTCTATATGTAATAGTTTATCTATCTATAATTTATATAACTAGGAATGGACCCAGCTCTTTTTGATAACATAATCAATCGGCGTCTTAAAGTTAGAGGGCGACCAAGAAAGTAGGTACTGCTTTTGAAGCCAAAGACCAAGTAGTTATGCGTAGTTTCTAGAGAATAAACTAGGCAACAACCTAATTTATTAGAACTCGAAGCACCCATCAAGAGATTTGTGGTATTTTACATTGACCCCACTTGGTTTTTGTTGTGTTGTGCTATTTTTGTTTTTGTATTTTTGGGGATTGGTTTAATTGCTTGAGAGTGTTAATTATTGGTACTGTGCTGGCATTTGCTTTTAGGTGAATTTTTTTTTAACTGTTGAATTGGAGGCTTAAGTTAATGGCTATACTATGTTTGTTTTTTCTTGGGTTTGTGCTATTTTAGTTTTCTAATTTTGAGTACAGTGAGTTCGTTTAATTGAATTAGTTGGACAACTTCTTGTTGTGCATAGATTGAACTACATTTCTGTATTAAGTTATTTCTTGTTTTTATAATTTTGAGTACAAATTGAACTACAACTAAAAGCCTTCCTTAAAACATTAATCGCCTCTGAACTTTATAAATTGTTAACCTTCTCCCACAAACCTACAATTAATTATTTATGAAGAACATAAGCTAGTATAGAGTGTTACTTCACATTGTTTTATTTTAATCATGATATTTAGGAATGGATGATGGCAAGTGAACAATAAAACATTGCTTATTCGAAAAAATTAAGAACACTATTCTATATATATGCTTCTGAATTCATTAAAACCCACACACAAAAAGTCGAGTAAAATCTTCCAACAACTTTTTACAAGTCTTCGACTTTAAAGAAAAAGAGATGGAGACTTCCAGTCACTAGCTTAAAGTGGCAGTTAGTTCAACATTGAAGGAGTCCAAACACATATTATGTCTGAATATTGCTTTTGTTTGAAAAAAAAATTGAGATGAAATAAATTACTTACATATTTTTTTAATAAACAAACAAAAGCAATTTTGAATTCTTTATTTATTTGCTAATAGAGTTGAGGCATTGCTATTATAAACCATTTTGAATAACGGAATTTTAGATAAAATTTTTAGTAGTTATCCTTGTTTAGTTTTATATACTTTTTAAGTTATATGGTTTAAAGATGAACATTTATATTTGCATTGAAACAATAGTACTCATGTTTTGCCATGACATGTCAAATGTTATAAAGAAAATTTAAATAATTGTAATATGAGAGTGTTGTACGTATACCTAGTTGACTACTTGTTTAATAGGAAACAAGAAAATAATACTCATTCATAAGATCAATCTAATCTTAAAGTACAAAGAGAAACTGCTTCTCATAAAGGTTATCTATTCACACATCTTAACTCTTTATCAAATGTGTAAATTTTGCTGGATGACATTTTCACTATGACTGTAATTACTCTGTGATAAAATCGTTTTCTTTTCAAGGAATAGAAGTCATTTTTATTAGCATGCAACAGTTGAATAATTCTAACAACTTCATGTCTTTTATATTATCTTTTTTAGATTTAATGAATGAATAAAGAAGCAAAACAAAAAAGGAAATGAGTTTTGAAAAAAGAAACTAAGAACTTTCCTTTCATAAGCATTAGTACCTTAAGCTCTCAAATGCGTAGGCTAGAAACATTTTTTTCTTTTTATTTCCTAAAGAAAACAAATCTTTGAGATTGATAGATAAAATGCCAAATATTTTGCTTGTTTGAAATTTCTCTTCACTTTAATTTTCTCTCTTATGATTATTTTCAATTTTATGACTTTCACTACTAAGGTAAATACTTACATGCAATGGAACTTATTTACATTTTTGGGAATATAACCAAACACTTGTTGTTTTTAAAATGCTAGGTACGCATTATGCTTGGATTGCGACATCCGAAGATTATTTTTATTTCATGGTTGCTAGTGAGGTAAGAAAGTTTCATTAAGACCTTGGTTTTGTTTGAAAAATTAATGATTTACTCCATATGTAAGAACTAGTGTAAATATGTATAAAAAATTGTAATAGTATTGTTATTGGAGTAATATTTATTGGTTCTATGTAATTTTTAGAGACCATACGTCTATTATACTTTTGTTAAAGGTTTACGTTTATGATTGGGAAGATATAATTAGATCTTTAATTGATAGTTCTATTTTTGAGTCAATTTATATGGTTATTACAAGTGGACATTTTTTGTATGTAAAGTCACAAGAAAATAAATTAGGAAATGAAAACAATACTAGTTGTATGTTTTTTTTTTTTTTTTTTTTGGTAAGCCTATTGGCAATCAATTGGTTGTTAAAAGTGAATAATTGGTAAACAATTGGTCGCTAAATGGCATCACCAAATTGAAGTTTTGGATAGAACTGGCGACTAATTAGTTGCTAAAGATCTAATATTTGGTGACCAACTGGTTGGCGAAAGAAAATGAGCTTTTATTTTTAACAACTATATGGCAACCAATTGGTTCCTAAAACTTTTATATTTCACAACTAGTTGGTCAAGAAAAGATGTAAAGATTTGATAAAATATTTTAGATTTAGTAGCTAATTAGTCACTAAATAGTTGATTTTTTGGCGATTAATTAGTTGCTAAAGGTTTTATATTTTATGACTAGCTATTCGAGGAAAGATGTGAGGTTCTATCAATTTTTTTTTTTTTTTTTTTTTTGGGAATTAGGGACCAATTGGTCGCTGAACATTTGATCTTTGGCGACCAATTGGTCACTAAACGTATAATGTTGGCGACTAAATTTTTGGTTGCCAATAAGAACCTTTTACTGACTAGGCTAAGATTTGGTCGCTAATACCTTCCTCCACCAATATTTCACGATGAAATGCTGATTAATTTTGTTATGGTCGCAGAATCTTTTAGCAACTAAAAAAAGTCTTTAGCATCCAAATTTTGGGTTGCCAAAAATGTGTCGTGTTATAGATTTTATACGTACTTTTTGGTTGAATTCTATTTTTTTATATATATGAAGAAAAATGTCAGACATTATCATAAGTGATATAACTGTGTAATCTTAACTATTTTATGCGTGCAGATTTCATATATTTGAATTGTAAATGCATAATACAACAACCCCTAGTATATTAATTTGAAATTTTTACACTTTTATGAAAACAAAGTTAACAAACAAAAATTAATGGCTCTAACTTTTAGAATCTCAAATTAATGGATGTTAAAATTGAAATTACTTCATGCATGGATTTCTAAAATACTTTTTCCTTAAAACCATTTTTTTTTTTTAACCCTAGTATTGTAAATCCCACCCATCTAACCTTATTATGCCTCCATTCGTACATGGTTATTGATGATTTTACATATCGTAGGTCCTCATTGTAGATATTGTCTGCTTTAGGCTCTAATAGCCTGTAGGCTTCTCCCTCACATATTTAAAATACGTTTAATTAGGGAAGAAGTAAAGGTGCTTATAAGCTACTTAAGTTCTTAACTCTTTTCTAAAGTGGGACAGTTTTGGTATTATTAGTGTCTCTAGTCAAGGACTAAGGGACCAAGAATGTCAGGCTTAGGGCATCTTTAATTCCCACAGACAACACTAATTGATGATGATCTATTTTTGTTTACACATCGTAGGTCCTCGTGGCAGATATTGTCTGTTTTGGGTTTCGATAGCTCGTGGGCTTCTCCTTCACAGATTTAAAATGTGTCTAACATGGAGAGAGATAGATGTGCTTATAAGTTATCTCAGTCATACCAAAACTGTCTTACATCGAAAAGGAGTCAAGGACTAAGGTAGCTTATAAGCGCCTCGACTGTTCTTCCCCTGTTAAATGCATTTTAAATTCGTGATAGATAAGCCTATGGGTTATTAGAACCCAAAACGGATAATATCTACAAGAAGAGTATACGATGTGTGGATAAAAATAGATTATCATCAATTGACGTCATCTGTGGGAATTGAAGGGGCCATGAGTTTGCTGTTCCTATTCCCTCAGTCCTTAATTACAGGGCACTGCTGACATGAAAAATGATCACTATCAATTGGCACCGCCTATAGGAATTGAAGGGGCCATGAACTTACTGTTCCTATTCGTTCAGTCCTTGATTATGGGCACTAATGATACAATAAATGATCCCACATTAGAAAAGAGTCAAGGACTATGGTAGCTTAAGCGCAAGCTACTCTCTCCCTAACACGATGCATTTTAAAACCGCACATAAGAGTGCCTATAAGAGAGTATACAAAACAAATAATATCTGTAAGAAGGGCTTATCGTATGCCGACGAAAATTGAACATCATCAGTTATTAAGTGAACAAATAGCTCTAGTTCGGGTTCTATTGAATTCGCTAAATGTTGAGTTGAAATCGAATTATTATAAAATCAAACAAAACTTGAACACAATTATAACTTTAACAACTACCAACTCTTGGCACCACTACCATAGTCTCATCTCTCAAACTCTTTCCGCCCTGCCTTAGTCTTCCCGTCTCTCAAACCCTTTTCACTCTTGCCTTAGTCTTCCCCACTAATTGTCCTTCCACTCTTTTACTAACTACACTTTTCATTGTCATCTTTTTCGTCTTTGTTGTTATGTTTTAGTTTTACAAGGAGAGAGTCGTTATTATTTAAATTAATAGTCATTACATGTATGTTTGTTATTTATTACCATATTTGAGTGTTAGTT
>JAVXUM010000023.1:13960228-13980191 GCA_035590655.1 Pouteria glomerata
CCAATAGGAGACTAATTACCCAAAAAACATGTTAAGTGCCAGTTTTGGCATACCCATAGTTTTAAGGTTAATGAAAAAGTGGAGTTACTTTGCCAAGATAGCAGTATCAGAGGTTGTTGGTTTAAGTGTACAGTCTTACAAGTTTCCAAGAAGCGGATAAAAGTCCAATATGATAACTTGAAAAATGAAGATGGATGTGGCAATTGTTGGTACAAAAAATACCATAACACGTGGCAACTACCTAAAAGAGACATGTGGCAGTTTCTTAAATAGAGATTGCTAAGCAAAGGAGTACGCTGAGTAGAAGAGCAAAGAATTTAACACCTATCCGACCACAAATGTTGGGTCCCACACGTAATGAGAGTATATAGTAATAAATCTGGTTCATTTATAATGTTTTAGTTCATTTACAACAAGAAATCTTTGCCTCGTTACCTTTTTCTTATACACGTGGCACGGTGATGTGACATTTGGACACTCTCCTTGTCTGAATAAGCCTCCAAAGTCCATTCCTATCTTACCCTTATTTAATGCTAGATGATTGGTATTAAATAAAAAATGAAGTGAATACTTGTGCCAAACAGTCAAATGGAGAAAGAATGATTACCATTTTTTGAAAATAATATTACTTTATTACATCTTTCTTATTATAAATATAACACTTAATCATGAATCCAATTATACTTACTATTGTTCACTGAACTCATTATCCTTTTCTTTCAATCTTTTAACAAAGACTAACTTAAGCATTAGAGAGTTTATGGTCGGGACTTTCCCTGGCCCATCTTTCTGATTTGTGTTGCCTTGCAGATTGGAATTTCTTGATTTTCAGTGGACGTGGCGAGCACACTCAGTGGTAATTTTCTACTGTCGAACATTTAGCGCCCACCATGGGGCTCGTTTTTTGAGTTCCCTAGCTTTTGATTGTAAACTGGAATTGAATTCAAGTTTTTTTATAAAGAATGACAGCCAATGGAGATACAACGCCCCCACAATCCCTACACACCAGGGACGAGTCCACACCAACCAAGCAACAGGGAAATTCATTAGTTATACACACCCCTGGCCTAGAATCAAGTAGAAGGCGTAAGGTGGAGGACCCTAAAGCTGTTAAAAGAATGAAGGAAATTGAAGCATTGATGAGTGAAAAGCAAATCGAGTTGGAGGGACTACTATTGCAATTGAGCTAAGAAAAAGAGAAGAATATAGTTCAAGAGTATGCTTCTGAATCACCCTCAGACACGAAAGAGAGTGTTGATTCATTGTATGAAAATGAAGAAGAACAAGAGCAGACGCAAACAAAAAAGGATCGACCCATAGCTCATACAAAAAGGAAAAGCCTTAGGCCTATATGGAAACTTCAGGTGTAACTCCAAGGGCAGCCGCTATCCAAATTGGCAAAGATAAAGCCTGTGAAATCCTAAGAGATGGAGATTGCCCCTGTCCTTAAAAGAAAGTCTACGAAAAAAAGGTCACAAGTCACGGAAGAAAATTCTTCTTAGTGAGGATAATGTTGTATAAGAGATAATCAAAAAGGCTAAAAGAATAAAGGAGTCTGAGAAGTTGTGTCGTCAAAGTTGGGAAGATCCAGCCCAATCTACACTGATGTTAACAAGGAAGGCATTGGGACGAATATCAGCATCTCGATTTACTAAAGAAATTTATGAAGCAGAGCCCCCCAAAAAGTTTCAGACACCAAGGTTCGCTATGTACAATGGTAAGTCAGATCCTCTAGCCCATTATCATCATTACATGCAAGCAATGACTTTATGGAACTGAAATGAAGAATTGATGTGTAGAGTGTTCCCATCAAGTTTGGGGGAGACAGCTTTGTAGGGGTTCTATAAGTTACCCCTTGGAAGCATTTCTAGTTGGGGGTAGCTTGCCGAGCAATTTGTTGTAAGATTCTTAGCTAACACAAAGCAGCCAAAAACTACTGATGTGTTGCTCTCCATAAAGAAGAAGCCCGAAGAAAGCCTCAGAGATTGCTCATGAAGATATTTGGAGCTTTATAATGAGTGGAAGGGTGCTCCAAGCAGTTAGCAGTGATCTCATTTAAGTTGGGATTGAAGAAGGAAGATAAGCTCTGGCTTTCATTGACAAAGAAACAAGCAGTAAATGTGTTTGACCTAATGTGTCGAATTGAAAAATATGCCAAAGTAGAGGATGAAACAAGGCCATCTGAGCAGAAATAGGATAAGGCTAACTCCAAGAAGAACAGAAGGAAGCAAGGGAAGTTTGCCAAGCCCGAAAAAAGGAAATCAGTATTTGAAGCCATCAATACCGTTTTCAAAAAATCAATTTTCAGAATCCTTCCCTAGATCAAAGATAAGCCATATTTAGGTGGCCGAGAAAGCTGCCTGATTTAAAGGCAAGGAAGATCATAAAATTTTCTGTGCATATCATCGAGACCGGGGGCATCGTACCGGTTCATGGAAGTCATTAAGACGACACTTGGAAGATTTGTTTGGGCAGGGGAATCTAAATGAATTCATTGATGAAACTAATAATCAAGCTGTTGAGATCATTCCCCGAGCTTAGTAGGAGGGTCAAAGAAAAAGGAGGAATGAAGCTTTAGAGGAAGATGTCATGGATGAAGCTGAACAACACCATGTGTTAGACCAAGGAGGGACGTTTAGAGGCCAGCAGTTATTCATATTATTCATGTGGAGAATTGCTCGCAGAGTGTAATAATTTGCTAAAAAACAGAGCAATTCTCCAAGGGAAGGAAGTGCTAAAGATTTTTGAGGGCCCGAGCTAGTGTCAAAGGTGAAATGACGCTCGGGGCATTACGTTTTAGAAGATGAAATGCAAGAAGTGAAGAAAACCCCACAATGATGCTCTGGTGGTAACCTTGGGTATGTTCGAGTCAGAGGTAAGGAGAATTTTGATAGATGCAGGAAGTTCAACGGAGGCGATGTTTTTCAGTCTATTTAAGAAATTGGGTCTAACTAAAGACGACCTGGAACTCGCAGAATGCCCTCTCATTGGATTCAACTCAGCCCCGGTCTGGCTATTGGGAAGGGTTGTGGTCCCTGTTCATGCTGGACCAATGGATTGTGAAGTTGAATTTACAGTAGTAGATGCATCATCCTCTTACAATGCAATAATGGGGAGGTCATGGTTGTATGCTTTGAAAGCTGTCTCCTCAACCTATCACCAAGTCCTAAAGTTTCCCTATGGGGATGAGGTGGTAGAGATTCGAGGGGGGCAGGATGTTTTAAGAAAGTGTTTTACGACGGCTTTGGAGTCCAAACCTTTGCCCGAGCAAGTTCAAATGATGAAATTGCCTGAGGACACTCCAAAGATTGATGATGTAGGAGGAGATCCAGAGAAGAAAACAGCAGAAAAGTTGGAGAAGATATTGATCGATCCAAGTGATAATGAGAAGTTCTTTATGATTGGATCTAATCTGGGAACAAAAGAGAAGTTGGAAATGGTTGAGTTGCTGCTAAAGAATAAAGAAAATTTTGCTTGGAGCCTACAGGAGATGCCAGGTATTTCCTCTGATGTTCAATCACACAGGCTTAATGTTAACCCAGGAGTAAAGCCTGTTACTCAGAAGGCAAGAAGGTCAACACTGCAACATGTTGAACCTGTCATTGAAGAGGTTGCTAAGCTGCTTGAGGCTGAAGCCATTAGGGAGATCTCTTACCCTGAATGGCTGGCCAACACAGTGGCTGTTAAAAAGAAGAATGGAAAATAAAGAGTATGTATTGATTACATGGATCTAAATAAAGCATGTCCTAAGGATCCATTTCCACTACCTAAGATTGACCAATTGGTGGATTCTACTTCTGGAAGTGCAAGGATGTCCTTTCTGGATGCCTACAGGGGATATCATCAAATCCCAATGTATGGTCCAGATGATGAGAAGACTTCCTTCATTATGCCTAAGAGGATCTATTATTACAAAGTTATACCGTTTGGGTTGAAAAACGTTGGAGCCAAGTACTAACGGTTGGTGACTAAGATGTTCAAAGATGATCTTGGGAAAACTATGGAAGTCTATATTAACGATATGGTGGTGAAAAACAAGGAAACAGGAGAGCATGTCGACCACTTGTAGCATATGTTTGACACTCTCAATCGTTATGGGTTGAAGTTAAACGCCGCTAAGTGTGCTTTTGGGGTTAGCTCTAGAAAATTCTTGGGACATTTGGTCACCAGGAGAGGTATTAAAACAGATCCAGATCAAATGAGAGCTATCCAAGGAGTCACGCCACCTCGTACCAAGAAGGAGGTTCAGAAATTAACCGGGATGGTTGCTGCACTGAACAGATTTATAAGCCGAGCATCAGATAAATGCCGACTATTCTTTAGATTGCTAAAAGGAGCCAACAAGTTAATTTGCGATGAGGAAGCAGATCGGGCTCTAGCAAAATTGAAAGAATACCTTGCCATAGCACCAATTCTAACTACTCCACAGTCTGGGGATGTCTTACAGATTTATTTAGCAGTTTCTGATCATGCTGTAAGTGCTGTCTTAATAAAGCAATTAGAAGAAATACAGAAGCTTATTTGCTATGTAAGAAAAACTTTGCAGGGGGCAGAAGTTATATATTTTCCCCTTGAAAAGTTTACTTGGCGCTAATGATGGCATCAAGGAAGTTAGCACATTATTTTCATGCACATACCATTTAGGTCGTTACTGATCAACCAATAAGGTAGCTTTTAAAGAAAGCAGACATCACAGGAATGATGACTGTGATGACTAAGTGGGCTGTATCATTGAGAGTCTTTGATATTCAATTCGTGCCTGGAACTACAATAAAGGCACGAGTCTTAGTGGATTTTATAGTAGAGTTCACTACTCCTGTTCCCAAGCAAACTCAAAAAGTTTGGCAACTTGAAGTTAATACAAAAAAAAATCTCTAAAGAAGAGGCCCTTCGTTCTTGGCAAATTGAGGTTGACGGATCTTCAACCAAAAGTGGAGCAGGCGTTGGTGTTGTTTTGACTACCCTAGAAGGGGTAACAATTGACTATACAATAAGACTTGGTTTCTAAGCTACCAACAATGAAACAGAGTATGGAACTCTACTGGCTGGGCTCAGGATTGCTCGGCGCTTGTTTGCTCGGAACTTAATCATCAAAACTGATTCCCAATTTGTAGTGAATTAATTAAAGGGAGATTATGTGGCACGGAATCAGAAGATGGTTGAATATTTAGATTTTTCTAGGGATGAGTTGAAGAAATTCAATGTTACTAGCATAGATTTGGTCGGGAGAGATCACAATTCGCATGCGGATGCTCTGGCCACTCTGGCTTCAACCCCAGGTGTAAGGTTGACAGATATTGTATTCCTCGAAGAACTGGAGAAACCGAGTATGATGAAGTCAGAAGTGATAGCTTGTACAGACCTGGGTCCTTCTTGGATGGATTCAATCGTTGTTTACCTAAATGATGGCCCCCTTCCCAAGGACAAGACTGAAGCAAAGAAGATAAGAATAAAGGCTCCCAGATTTTGGTTATCTTTAGGCCAGAAGCTGTACAATAAATCCTTTACTAGTCCCTACCTTCTTTGCGTACATCCAGATCGAATACAAGATTTCTTATATGAAATACATGAAGGTGTTTGTGGTGCACATACTGGAGGCAGGTCATTGGCCCATAGAGCAATCACACAAGGGTATTAGTGGCCATAAATAGGAAATGATGCATATGCTTACATCAGAAAATGTAAGAAGTGTCAGATATTTGCTTCAATCCTTCATCATCCGGCACAAGAATTAAGTCATTTGACAAGTTTCTGGCCCTTTGTACAATGGAGCCTTGATATAGTTGGACCATTCCCTACTACGACAGGAAATAAAAAGTGGCTCGTGGTTGGCACTGATTATTTTACTAAATAGATTGAAGCTGAGCCACTAGCACAGATCAAAGATGTAAACACGAGGCATTTTGTTTGGAAGAATATTATTATAAGGTATGGCATCCCTAGGGTACTGGTCTCTGACAATGGAATACAATTTGATAGTAAACCGTTCAGAGAGTACTGCTCTAGATACAGAATCAAGAATGTATACTCCTCACCAGCCTACCCTCAGAGCAACGGGCAAGCTAAGGCATCAAATAAGGTCATCTTAAACGGGATAAAGAGAAAGCTAGAAGTTGCTGAGGGTAAATGGGTAGAAGAGCTTCCGTCTGTCCTATGGACTTATAGAACTACGGCCAGCAGATTAACTGGTGAGTCACCATTTTTGCTTGCTTATGGAGTGGAAGCAATTATTCCTTTGGAGGTGGGTATGCCAAGCATCCGTACCCAAGCATTTGATCAGGGAGAAAATGATCAAACAATGAGAGTGAGCTTAGATTTACTTGAAGAACGTAGGGAAATGGTTGTACTGAGGTTGGCCAACTACCAGTAAGAGACAAAAAGAAGGTATAATCAGAAAGTCAAAGCAAGAGAATTCAGGGTTGGTGATTTTGTTTTGAGAAAATTGCTGGGGGTAAGGAAAGACCCTACTGAAGGAAAGCTCGACGCTAACTGGGAAGGACCATTCGAGGTATCCGAAATGCTAATGGTGCATACAAGTTGACAAACTGTCAAGAGGCCTTGGAACTCTGCTCACTTAAAGTTGTTTTATATGTAAGTTTTTAATTTTATTGAACACATTTGTCTATTAATAAAGTGTTTTCACAGCAGGTTTCCTAAAAGAGATGGCCAAAAAGTGAACACCTTACTGGGCTTTCTTCCCAGTAAGGTACCAAAAAAGGAACATCTTATTAGGTTTTCTTCCCAGTAAGGTATTAAAAAGGAACGCCTTACTGGGTTTTCTTCCCAGTAAGATATCAAAAACAAATACTTTACTGGGTTTTCTTCCCAGTAAGGTATCAAAAAGGAACGCCTTGCTGGGTTTCCTACTCAGTAAGGGATCATAAAAGAAATGCATTACTGGGTTCTCTACCCAGTAAAGTCCAATAAGAAACGCCTTACCTAGTTTTCTTCTTCGTAAGGATTCAGAACGAAAAAGCTTCATCGAGCTCTTTCTCCCATTGAGGTATCAGAAAAGTATTTCTAAAAAATGAATAAGTCCTACCGACCACATTTAGCACGGTCGGTTGCTTATTGAGTATGTCAAAAAAGATTTATCTTTGATTGTTCTGGTAAAAGTTAACTAAAAGAAAAAACGCACAAGCTGAATGTTCAATTTGGTGAAGTATTCCATTGGAATTGAGGATTTTCATAAACATAGCAAAACATT
The DNA here is from genome assembly GCA_035590655.1 of Pouteria glomerata. Classification (NCBI taxonomy): domain Eukaryota; kingdom Viridiplantae; phylum Streptophyta; class Magnoliopsida; order Ericales; family Sapotaceae; genus Pouteria; species Pouteria glomerata. Next base: position 13,967,436 of record JAVXUM010000023.1, read on the forward strand.
TGGGAAATTTTGTAAAGTATTGGAAGGAAAAAGTCAAAATGATTCTGTTAACTGTTAGGGAGTTGTCTACTTGTTGAAGAAAATTTCTTAATTAATTTGCTTGGCATTACTTAAGCTCGGCGAAAAGGAGCATATTAGCACGAAAGAATTACAAACAATATATGACGTAATTATACAGAGAGAAAAAGAGCATTCCATTAATCTTTTAGAAATTTCAAAAGTTTTGTTGTACAGTGGAAGATCCCGATTACACGTTGCTTCTTATACAACTCTTAGGATAACTACTTCTGAGGAGAATGCTTGTCTTCAAACATTACTTTATCAACCATATTCTCTATCATGTCTTCATTAACTTTGACGAATACCTCGTTAATGAAAGATTCCATCTTTTGTTCTTCAGTGACCAAAAAAGTGTCTCTATGAAATTCTATAAGTTGATCAATCGTTGGCAAATAAGAATCACTGAAAAGCAAAATCAATTCAAGTTGTATAAGGACAGATAATATATTCACTTAAACAATTAAAATCATAAAGAAAAGTAAAGTTCATTCGTTGATCTTGAGAAATGTCTTACAAATGAGTCAATACACAATCTTAAAATAAAAGATTAGAGATTTAAGAAGTAAAAAGGGAAAATAATAAGGTTTCTAGTTCTCTCTTCTCAGCTTGCTAATCGGATGAGCCTTGATTGGTGGAAGAGAGTGCTTTGGCTGCTATCATCATGCTCCTTAAAGTTTCATCGTCTACGTTAGACGGAGCAAATAGATTCTCTCATTTTACGTGCTTGGGGGCCTTTCCCTCTTCTATCTTCCCTGCCCCAGATGTCTCAACCTCTTTCTTCTCGAAGCTAAAAGGAGGAATCGTGCCGTCCGGGATAGGGAACGGAACATCCCAATAAGTCTGGGAGGTTAGCTCAACACCCAACTTCTTCATAGCAGCCTCCCAACCTTCTAGGAAGTTCTCGTTCATGGTGTTCTCCATTTGATTGAGGTAATCTTGAAGTTAATCCTCCAGGTCCTTAGAAGATTTCTCCTCGCAAGCTTTTAAAGCTTCCGAGGAGCTTCTAACTTCCTGTTTCAACTTGCAATTGTCACTCATCAAAGTGAAGTATTCCAATTGAATCTTTTTAAGCTCGGCGGATGTCCCCTCATGGTTGGTCTTGAGCTTTGAAACTTCACCTTGGGCCTCAATAAGTTGATTGATCTTCTTCACCAGTACAACATCTTTGGCAGCCAAGGAAGTTTCCATGTCTTTAGTTTGTTTCTTGGTAGCTTCAAAATTTTTCTCCATCATCTTCTTTTCTTTTTCTGAAGCCCTGACTCTAGATCTGAGATCACGAAGCTCACTATCATCTCTGTCGACCTTGTTATTCGCAGCTTTAAGTCTGTTGACTATTTCGAGGGAATGAAGACTTGACTGCAATTAAGAAAAAACATCATTAGAATAAGATTGGTCAAATAATACATATAAAGAGGGGACTATAAAAATATGCTTACGGATACGACATTCTACATCAATGTTTTGCATAAGTCTTCTGGTCGGTGAGCCTTAATGTCGTGAATATCCCTCAGTGTGAAAATCCCTTTAAGGAATTCCTCCGGATGGTTAATTGCGGAATCTCGAATGGTAAAGGGACGTCCAGAAGGAAACTCAGAGCTTGGCACCTTAATGTTGTGCACAAATGGTACTGAGTCTCGCACCGAGGTTAGAAGAAAGGCAGTTTGAATAAGAACTTGTGAAGGCAAATCCCCCTAAGACGATGAAGTCTATTCTTGGAGGAGCGTCTCTTGGGGAAAATCTCCTGCCTCCTCCTGAAAAGATTGAGGGATTTGGGTCGAAGTTACTGCCCCCACTTCAACCCTCTGACGTTTCTGGGTTGGAGGTATCTCATCCGCCTGAGATTCAGTTTGCTCGAAAGAAGTATCTTTAGTGACCTCTTTTTGAGTGTCTTCTCTAATTTTCTTCCTTCTCTCAAGCACCATTTGTCTGAGAGTTGGTTTTAGTGCCATTTCTTCTCCAAATAGTTTTGAAAAGATTGGTTCGAGTATTTTCCTCTCTTCTTCTTCTTCTTCTTCTTCTTCCTTCTCCCCCATGGTTACTTGTTTAGGGAAAAAAGCAGTGACAACAGTGGGGAATGCTAAAGTAATGGCAGGATCGGCAACAGTCAGAGCAACGCTCGGCGCGGAGTTCCAAGCTGGATGATGTTTATAGTAGAAGTTTCACTTTTGTTCTTCTGGCCATGCAAACCATTTATGTAGAACGTCAGTGGCTTTTCCGATATCAAATCCTTGTGGAGGAGCAACAAAAGATTTGTATGCTGGGATGTAATCCAAAGAATTGGCGCCGACCTCACGAAAGGGAATGTATCTGGACCTCCCAAGATTTAAGTACTTCTTCAATATGTTTTTGGTCGGAGAGAGTCCCCTTCGCTTAGACTTTCTTCTTTCGGTTGTCTGCTTAGCAAAAATAAAGGTTAGGAAATCAAATACTTATAGTTTAATAGGAAACCAAATCTAAAGAGTGGAAAGGTCAAATAACCTGGTCCAAATGACCGAGCCGTAATCTGAGGAAAAAGATCTTCTTCGGGGCCGAGCATCCAATGCCCCGAGACAACGCAGAAGTCTTTTTCCATCCCTTTGATGTTGTCTGGGAGAATATGCACGAGCGCCTTCTCAGGTCGGGATTTTAAGTACCACATGTTTTCCCATTTTCCAACCCTCTGAATACTATAACAGTATAAAAGGTCCCACTCAGTAAGGTGGAACCCATACCTATGGTTTATTGCATCTACCCCATTCACTATCCTATAGAAATTATGAGAGACATTTTTAGGAGAAATATTCAACCTGAGAAACATGTGATGAAGAAAAGGGGAGACGGAAAACCTAAGACCCCCTCAGTTATAGCAATCAGAGGAAAAACTCCAACTTCGAGCTCTAAATCTTTTGCTAACCTAAAACCCATATTTGTAGGGATATTATATCTCTGCTTGAAGGACTCAATCCCCTCTCTCTTAATCTCTTTGGCTAGTCTACCCATTTTAAGAACCAAAACGAAAATAGAGAAATAAGAGTGAATTAAGAAAAAGGAATCACTCACCCTAAGTGAAGTCGAAGCGCAGATTGAGGGCGAAGGCGATGAGAATGGAAGTGATTTCACACTGAGAACAGAGAAATTTAGGCAAGCTGAGAAAATTTGACAGAGACGAGTCACAATAACATATATTCGTAGGTATCAAAAAAAGAGGAGGGGAACGGTCAGATTTTTAATTACTCATTATGTGTTCGTATGTTCAATTTGAAATGAGGTTATTGAAGCCGCCTTTTAGGGTTTCGAGAAAAGAAAAATATTTGAGAAGGTAAAATGTCATCCACGTGTTACTAACTAGAAGGATGATATTTAAATTTACGTCGTGTTGTTACTTTGTTCGGGAAATTTCTTACCCGACCAGAGTAGGGGCATAATGTTGGTACAAAAAATACCATAACACGTGGCAACTACCTAAAAGAGACATATGGTAGTTTCTTAAATAGAGATTGTCGAGCAGAGGAGTACGCCGAGCAGAAGAGCAAGGAATTTAATACCTATCTGACCATAAATGTTGGGTCCCACACGTAATGAGAGCATGTAGTAATAAATCCGGTTCATTTATAATGTTTTAATTCATTTACAATAAGAAATCTTTATCTCGTTACCTTTTTCTTATAGACGTGGCACGGTGATGTGACATTTGGACACTTCTTGCCTGAATAAGTCTCCAAAATCTATTCCTGTCTTACTCTTATTTAATACTATATGATTGGTATTAAATAAAAAAAAAGTAAATACTTGTGCCAAACAGTCAAATGGGGAAGAATGATTACTTTTTTTCGAAGATAATATTACTTTATTACATCTTTCTTACTATAAATATAACACTTAACCATGAATCCATGTATGCTCACTATTGTTTGCTGAACTTATTATCCTTTTCTTTCAATCCTTTAACAAAGACTAATTTAAGCATCGGAGAGTTTATGGTTGGGACCCTCCCTGGCCCATCCTTCTGATTTGTGTCTTGCAGATTGGAATTTCTTGATTTTCAGTGGACGTGACAAGCACGCTTGGTGGTAATTTTCTATTGCCGAACAACAATCTTGAGGTTTGCTTATTCAGCTGAAATGTTTTTTTTTTTTTTTTTTTTTTCTAGTTTTACATTGTATGACTAAAATTCAAAATTGAAAAGTAAAATGATTATGGATCATCCTCCCAATTGTTACACGTGAATAATAAATTACCTCTTTTCATGTTTTTGGACTTTGAAATTCTTCCTGACCAAAAAGAACTTCAATGGTGGGTCAAAATCGCAGTTGCCCTCAATATGGAATTTAAATCCAGAGGTGCATTGTGGTTTAGACTAGGTTTTATTATTATTATGTTTTGGGCTTTTTGGCAAGAGGTTGGTTTCAGTAGAAACTCTTTTTAATGTAATTTGAAATATCTTTTCTGCATGCTTTTTATTTATTTCTTTCTTTTTTTTCTTTTTTTTTTTTCCTCTTTTTATTTCATTATCCTTTTTTCAACAAAATTTTTTTACTATTTTAGTCTTATGTGGAAGGGATTTTGCTCTAACATAAATAAAATGCAAATTAATTTGTTGTACATTGTAAAACACAAGACAAACTGTTTCCTTTGACAGTCTTAGCCGTATATGGTGTTGTCCTCCATTTTTTTAGGATTAAATATGTGAAATATCTAAATCACAATGTCAATTAATCACTTTTGATGTTTTAGTTTCCTACTATAAGAGTAGACCCAACATGGGGTTTGTAAATTTTCACCTTAGGCTTTCAATTTCCAAAATGGGAATTCCATATCCTCGTAGAAAGTTGGATCACTAATGGGTCAAGAAGCATTAATGATCATATTTTCATCTCACTAATATGTGGCAATTTTTTTGAGCTAGAAATCAGAAATTAGTATGACACCAATGAGTTTAGAAATTAATAAGTCAAGATGCATTAATGATCATCTTTTCATACCAGTGATACCACTAATGTGGGGCAATTTTTTATGAGCTAGAAAGCAAAAATTAATGTGACACCTATCAGAAGTTTGGTTTCCACTTATTTGTGATGTAAAAACAAGTTTTTTTTTTTTTTCATTCCTTTTTTTGATTTTTTTTTTTTATTATGTGTGTGTGGATATGGAAAGGCCATCTTCAGTTATATGATTTATATGAAATTAGTTCCATTTCGATTGAAAGTTGTATTGGTGTCGATGATAGTTGCATCAGTTTTTATTTCTGAATAAGTTGAATTGAAAGTTCCTTTGCCAATCCGCTATTTTATAGGCTTTTGCAAGGAATTCTAGTGGCATTAGTTGGCACCTCCAGAGTCTAACCTCAATTTTTTTTACTTAGATGGTTGAGTAAGAAGATTATTGTTCATCATTAAGTTGTCAAGTGCATTTGGCAATTATGTGGTAGTTTCTCTGTTTGAGTTTGTCAAAAGTTCTCAAAAGCGCAAAATTTATGCTACAAATGCAAAGGTCTTATTTTTGGTGTTTTATTGTGCCACTTGGTTTTGTTGTACTTGGTTTAGTTGATCTATATTTTTTATAGTTGCTGTGCGTTGCTGTTCTTCTTCGAGAAAATAATCTGCTAGCTTGTGTACAGCAAGAATTGCCATTTCAAATGGCGTTTTGTGAACTCACGATTACATATAGTAATTTATGGATGAATCACAGTTTTAAATAATAATTTGTAGTATCAATTGCGATTTCCAACTGTAAGAATTCAAAATTGGAATCGAATAACCGCCTTTTAAAAGTACGATTCATCAGTTTGAAACTACAGTTATTTACCAATAGCACATCTCCAAATTATTTTTCATCAGCAACATTTCCTAAAATACTATGTAAACTATCTGTAAAAAAAAAGAAAAAACAAAGTCCCATCTGTGTTATATAAATTCTCTTTGCCATTACCCACAGAGGAAAAACTCCTACCCCCGATCCGGGTTCAAACGGCGGTCCTACCGGATCCACGTGCTCAACCCGTCACACGAGCGTAGCCATGCTCCCTCGCGGTGTGTGGCTCACAAAGGAGGAGGAACATCGGGTGGTTCGCCAGCGTTGCGCTTAAAGAGATGTTCTATCTGGGGGTGGGTTGACAGAGACGGTGTGTCTCAAAATGACCACGGCGGACTTTTGCTGCCTCAAACTTCTCTTATCCGCAAACACTCCACGGCAACGGCTGGACCACCACGGCGGCCGCCGCCGCAGCCACTGCTACTGCCAAACTACAGGAAACTCCTCCCTCTCCCATGGGACTTCGCTGTCTCTCTATAGAAACCATACTCAAAGCGAGTTCTCCGTTCCTGCTGAGTCTAGACAGTTTGTTAGCTTTAGGCGTACGCCGGGCTTCTGCGTCTTCTGCCGGACTACTAACGTGCAATCCAAACAAGTCTCCGACTTCGAATTGGCCGCCATTGTTGGCCAAGATCGCCTTCTGAAGGTAAATTTGTTGCTTTCGTTTGATTTTAATACTTTCTTTGCTCTGATTCTAATATGTTTGAACTAGTGGTGTTTGAAATTTCTAACTACTCCGTTTGTTTCCGGGGAAATTAATTCCTTCCCTTGAAGAATGCTAGGCTGGGAGAATATTAATTTTCTCTAGGGAAAACACCTATTATCTCTCCTCCATTAGCATTGGAAAATGTAGTTCCCCATGCTTTTGCTTCAGTGAAATGGTTTTCTGCTGGAATACATTAATTTGGTTGTGTCTGCAACTAGAGATTTTTGTTGGGAAAAGGAAAGCAGTGGTGCACAAGCTGGCCTAAACACCTAAATCATTAGAAGGAAAAAAAAAAAAAAAAGATAGTGAAGCAAAATGAGATGAAAGATGTTAAATTCATTTTATATTTTTGCATGGATTGGAAATATGAGAACAAAATGAATTGGCATTAATTAACAAATTTTAATTTCTTATTGATTAATCATAAAAATAAGTAAATCTGAGTAACTACATTTTCCTTCAATTTTCTTTTTCCTTACAAATCCTTGATCCAAGCACAGTTAGTGAACTTTGGAAGGCAAGGATATGGTCAATGAAAAGGTGTGGTGAAGTGAAGTCTTCCCATTTTCCTTGATACAAACACAGTTAGTGAGCTTTGATGAGCAAGGATATGGTCAATGAGTCTTTCCATGTATTGTAGGGGAAGGCAGACTCTGTAAGGTTTTAATTCTCTAGTTGTGATATGAAGAACGAGTTGTTGTCATAGATTAGGTTTGTTTTGAAATTTTGAATAATTGGGTTTTGCTGCTTTGAAATATTACATAGTTCTTCTTTGTTTTATTCAGGTTCCTACGTCAAAAATAAGAAATTTCTGCATCATTGCACATATTGATCATGGAAAATCAACATTGGCTGATAAGTTGCTTCAAATGACTGGTACGGTGCAGAAGCGAGAGATGAAGGAACAGTTTCTTGATAACATGGACCTTGAGAGAGAAAGGGGCATTACTATAAAACTGCAGGTTTATATAAAAGAAAGCAAACATTCTTTTTAGGAAATTACATTCGATTTCCTTGTTTCTCTTGTGTTCATGCAAGCAATTATGATGGTCAAAAAATAAGTTTGAACCCCCCTCCACATTAGTTCGTTCCTAATTCTGAAATTTCTTGTAATTTTGTCAGATTTTTCTTTTATATGATTTCTCTTTGTCAAGTGTTGAATAACAAATGTACTCTTTTTCTCCACTAGTGAAGTAAAAGTTCAATGAAGAAGCATCAAACGCGGTGAACTTGCATTGCTTAAAGCATAACGGAATTCTAAAAAAACTTTGCCTGGAGCCAAAGATGAAGCTCACTTTAGAACATGAACACCATATCATTTCCTTTTCGTTGAAATGGCTGAAAATTTGTATTTCCTAGGAAACAGAAACAAAATATTAGTGAAATAATGATTCTAATATTTTCTTTGAATCACAATAAGAAAAACATAAAAATATAGTCAATACCAAAATGATAAGTTGTTTTTTACCAAACCAAACCAAACCAAGCCTTTTTCCCACTAGGTGGGGTCAGCTATAAGTTGTTTTATAATTTTATTAATTTATTATTAGGCTTTCATGTATCTAGATAAATTTCAGTTTTATACTTTTTAACTTTTCCATGTGCTTTTGTATTTTAATGTTGCTTTTGAAATGTTTTTGTAGCACTTACAAATATTTCTATTTCTGTTCTGAAATTGAAATTTGATTATTGCCTCAAAATTTTACTAAAGAATATATTTCCCTGACATAGTTGTAACATGATAAAAATTCAATCTTGTAGCAACATCTCAAAGTATTCAAAATTGTGCCTTTTCCACTCCTTTCAAGTGCTGCACTGTTAGAGGCACAAAGGAGTAGCTAGCCTAGCTTTCTCACACTCTTTCCATTGTATCCTCTGTTCCAGGAAGCCATCACTTCACCAAAAATGTAAGAACCTAGACAATTTTAATTTGGTAGAATAAAACAACAGAAAAGCATAGGCCACACGTGTTTGGCAGCATCAAAGTGCAAAAAAAGATTATTTACTGTCATTTGTTCTCTTGCATCTAAAATGCTACTGTTCCTTCTGTATACCTTAAATGGATATCAACACCAATAGTCATATATATACAGAGATGTCTACTACCATTGAAAAGGAAAAACAAACTCCTTTAACACCATACATTAAAAACTTATGCATGTTGAACTCAACCTGATCTTTCTTATGATTTTTGGCAACTACACTCCACAAGTGCCTCTGACAGTAGTCATTCTCTCTCCTCTATCTCCATCATGATTTATTTTCTGCACTGGCACCATCAACAAAAAATTTCTTTTTTTGGATCATACTACGTCAACCACTTGTATAAAAGAACTTGAATAGTTGTCTAAGCTTTTTGTAGATTTTTGAGAAGATAAACTAATTCTCTTGTTTCACAATGATCATGCATACAGTCTATAAATAGTGGAAGGAAGGGGAGCTTCCTTGACTATTCTAGGTAACAAGAATCAATTATCATAAAATCAGGAAATTAAAAAATGAGAAACTAAGATGGATCAGCAAGTCACCAGCTCTGATACCATGTAGATTTTTGAGAAGGTAAACTAATTTTTTATACACAATGATCAAATGTACTATCTATTAATAATGGAAGGAAGAGAAGCTTCCTTCACTATCCTAGGTAACAAGAATCAATTATTATAAAATTAGGAAATTATAAAATAAGAAATAAGCTAATCAGTGATCGTAATTGCTGCAGTGGTATTCCTGAAAATCAGGGATTTGAGAATTTCCACACTTTCTTTTACAAACTTCTAGCTTTTAGAGCAGAGCAAGTAGCTCGCTAAGTAGTGTAGCATAGAAACTTGTCTTCGATCCCACCAAAAAATACCTCTTTAGAGCATTTTGAACCTCTTCATCATTATGAAGAGAATTGTAGAAACATAAAAAAATAAAAAAAATATTAAAGAATCTGGAATGAATACTCATGATTAGAGTTAACTTCCCTTCCTCAGGCAGGGACTACTTATTTCCCTTACCTATGGGTGTGCAAAACCGATCTGGAACTGAATAACCATACCGAATTTATGTTCTCTCTTAATTTGGTTTTGGATTCAGTTTTAGTTAGTTTTTTCGATCGAAATTATATTTCAGTTTGATTCCGTTCTTGTAGAACTAAAAGAACTGAAAACCGAATTAGATATTTTTGTATAAATAAAGATATATATAATAGATTTGAACTAAAATAACATTAGAATTTAGAAATATAGTTTTGGTTAAAATAATGATTAAAAATTTGTAAAAAATAACATTAGAAATTAGATACTTATATAATCAGAAAATGGAACCGAATTATTTTTGTTAAGTTGGTTTTGGTTCCTACCTTTTATTTGTTTTGGTCCTTACCTTTTATTTGGATAATTTGGTTCCTCTATTAAGGAACTGAAATGGTTTGGACAATCCAGGTAGAACTGAAAGCTAACCAATAACCGAATAATCACTCCTACTCTTTCCAACCGCCTCATTATTTGAACTAAATTCACTTGCTTTAAATAATAACCAAAGAGTGAAACTATGTAGAAAGCCAATGATAAAACCCTAGTATAAATTAGAGATAGACCCACTTGACAACTCAAATTAGCTGCTATGCCCACACCTGATCCATTTCCCAATCCAGAACCAACCTTCCAATTATTTTTACTGCACACAGACACACATATATACAGACTAGACTCTTTTGCTCCTTCCATCAGTGTAGCCCATGCAATTGACTCTGATGAATGCAAGGGGATAAGTCCATTTTACTGGTAGGTTATTCTTAATTACTGAGTTGTATTGACTTGAAAATTTCTCTTTGTCGCGTGTTTTTATCCTTTTTAAACTGTTCAGTGCCATATTTATTCAAGGGAAAAGCAAATTATGTGTCATTTATGCTGAATGTCTACAGCATGCACTTATCAAAAAAATGTCTACAGCATGCTTTGCAATTGTGAACTCCTATACCTACGTCTCTAGTGGTAGATGAGTCACTTTAGTTATCCAAAGGATCCAATCTTGCAATTTTCCCTTTTTATGTTTTTTGCAGGCAGCTCGAATGCGCTTTATGTATGATAATGCACCGTATTGCCTAAATCTTATTGATACTCCAGGGCATGTAGACTTCTCTTATGAGGTATTCATTTCTAGTGTGTTGATATTGAAAAATTTGATATAAAAGTGGCCCACACTCTCAAGTGATCACCTACTCTCAGAAAACATTCCAATATGTAGAAGTCTATTCTATTTTGTTGAAGTTTCTGTTGCGAAACATTATAGTGGTATTGCCGTCATATTGTTCCTTTTATGTTTAGGTTTCTCGTTCTCTTGCTGCATGCGAGGGTGCTCTTCTTGTTGTAGATGCATCTCAGGTAATTCTTTCAATCATCCATCATGTTGTTGGGAATGTTGAACTTTGGTTTTGTATATTCCATTTAGAAGCATCCTTGCTAGTGTGCATAAAATTGTACTGTAAGGGTTACTGTTTGTTCTTTCTTTTATGCTTTTCCGAGTAGCAGTTAATTTTACGATTGCAAATTAAAATTTATCTTGCAGGGAGTGGAAGCGCAGACGTTGGCTAATGTTTATTTAGCCTTGGAAAACAACCTAGAAATAATTCCAGTAAGTGGATGGCTGCCTGCTTCTTGTTTATTTAATGAGATTCTCTAACCTCTTCAGAATTTATTACACTCCTATGATGCACTTCATGATAGGCTTATGTAATTCTAGGTTAGGTTTTTATTGTATTGAGTGCAGTGGAAACACTTAAGCGATACTGTTACATAAAATGCTCAATATATTCCATGTGCAGTGGAGGTGATATTTTTTATTATTTATTTTTTATTTGCAATATATATATATATATATTTTCCTTCTGGCAAGAAGAAGGCTCAAAGAACATTACTTGAGGTGGCGAGATTGCCTCGAACTTTATTGACGTGGCCTTATGTAGAGTCAATAAGATGAGGAGCGCGATATGACTGACCCCAAGAATAAGTTTGTTTTAAATTGAATCAAGTTCAAACTGGGATTTGTTTTCTACACACATTTGAACCTATTATCGAAGTGGTCTAATCTTTGTAAGATGTAAAATCTCAAAAAGCACTCAAACAGATAAGCCAAAATGATGCTGAAGTGGTCAAACCTTTGTAAGAAGTGAAACCTCCAAAAGCATTTAAAAAGATAAACCAAATTGACGCCACAATACTAGTGAAGATCCACAAAGCAAGTGTAACTTTGTCAATGGTTAAATTGCTCTGCCTTCCCTTTTTTGGCCTTTATGTGCACATTTGGACATTTTGGAAGTGATAGAACTTCAATGAAATGTTAAATATTTAAGTTGTCAAGGTAGATAATACAGAGGAAGACTTAGCATAGAGAGTGTGAGGCAGCTTTTCCTATTTTGATATTTTTAGAGTGGGAAATGTTTTGACTGCATAAATATTTTGTGGTGCTTAAAACTTTTTTGCAACTTATATATACCAAGGCATGCTTGGCCTACTGATTTACCAAAAGGGAAAAAAAACATACTTGGATTATTAAGACAGACTAATTAACTGACAAAAAAAATACTTGGATTATTAACCCAGATTGATGGAGACTGACATAGCAAAGATTTACGAAGTGAGTGTTAGTTTGATCACTGGTTGGCAGGTTCTTTTAAAGAGAACAGATAAATGAACTTGTTCTAAATTCCATGTAGGTTGAATCCAATGGTGATTTTGTAATCTAGAAATTGGGAATTTTGATTTTTCTTCGAATGTGGGTTTGTTATTAAGTTTTTGAGGAGAGGGGATAGCCCATTTGATAGGGCTGTGCTGAATTAGTTTGATATACATTGTTGGGCCGATTTCTTAAAAGTTTAAGATTTTGGGACAGTTGGTGATTTAACATGATATCAGAACTCTGGTTCCAGGAGATCCTGAGTTCGAATCTTGTTATTTCCCATTTATTGTTGTGCATTTTATTTGCTTGTGTTGGTGCATCTTTTTTAATTTGGTTTGCTTGTCTTTACTCCTTGTGCAAATTGCGGGTTACAGATGAGGGGTAGTGTTGAAATAACTTGATATACATTGTTGAGCCCATTTTTTAAAAGCTTAAGTTTTTGGGACAGTTGGTGACTTAGCAAGCTCCACCTAGAGTCCTATACGGTTGGTCGTGGTTTGATTCATACCCACTTAGGGCCCTCCAATTTTCCCCTCCAC
>JAVXUM010000023.1:13991402-14007726 GCA_035590655.1 Pouteria glomerata
CGTTTAGAGAGGGAACTTCATCCTTACCAAGTATTTGAATTCTGACTTGATCGAATTCAATGTTGAGTCCAGCAAGGAAATCAAAGACTCGATCCTTTTCAATGTAGTTCTTTAGGACCACTGCATCCTCGGGGCACTTCGTCTCAATACACCGATCATGGTCAAGTTCTTGCCATACGTTTTTCAGCAAGTTAGCGTACTCCGTAACAGTTTTGCTTCCTTGCTTTGTTGTTGCAGTCTTGACTTTGATTTCCTACACCTGGGCTGCATCTTTGGCCTTTGAATATGTTTTTTGAACAACCTCCCAAATATCCTTAGCAGTGGCTAAGAACATACAGGTATCGCTGATCTCAAGAGTCATGGAATTCCACAACCATGCCATAATCATTGAGTCTTCCTCCTCCCAAGCATCAAACTTCGGATCACCTGGCTTTGGCCCTTTCTCTGAGAGATGGCTTATCTTGCCCTTTCCTTTCAGAATAGTTCGAATAAGCTGAGACTATTTTAAATAATTCTTTCCATTCAACCGGTATGCAGTTTGAATCTGCTGTAACTCTCCGAACTGAACAACAGACTGTATAACAGCGTCCTTTGCTTCCGACATTTTGTAATAACCTGGACCACTAATTTAAAGATCAATTGCAGTTTGGGCAGCCTTCACAAATCACGGTGACCGATGAAATTAAAATTCCAATCAGACAAAATCGTGACTTTTTGCAGCAGCCCTCTTCTGTCTTGATAAATATCGACGGACGAAAGAACAAAATGACCAATGGAAGAGCACCAAGACCTGACGACTAGGGTTTCGCCCAACAGAAGAACGGAACTGCAAGGGTGATCGATTATGAAGAACGGCAGTACCTTCGGTTGTAGTCGACGAGTGATGCTCGACGGTGACCAGCGAGGAGGACTGACTGTTGAGCACCAGTCGATGGACGACCAGATGTCGAGGAAGACAACCAGTAGTTCGATCGGCAACGTCGAACACACACAAAACTTCGATCGGCAAGAACCAACGACAGACGACGATCGGCGAGCATCAACGAAAGTCGATGATAGGCGAGAACCAATCGATCGACCTGGTTAAGGGCTGGCGATCGATAACCGAGGAGAGCCGAAGATCGAAGAATCGATTTTCTTCTTCTTCGATTAAGAACAGTCAGTGGTCAATCATCCAGAGTTGAACGATGCTCGGCAATCAATGGCGACGGAAAGTAGCCGATGATGCTTTTGATCAGATCGCGACTCAGCCGGTGATGGGTTTCTGGACTGTAGATGCTTCCAGGCTTTCTAAAGAATCAGCAATGAAGGTTGAAAGTTTTTTCCAGCAATTAAGGCTGAAAAAAATTGTTTCTGGCAATAAAGGCCAATCAAGCAAGAACAATTTTACCAAAGAGCTTTAGGCTCTGATACCATGTGGAAAAATGGGGAAAAATGTTTTTGATTATTTTTGATTGTACACTACAAGGCTGTTTATATACACTCAAATCTACCTACAAAATAGGAAAACTGCCTAATTAACTCATAATCAGAATAATAATCAAATCCCTTAATTGTGGAGATATGATTATCACAATATTCTAATTATGGACATATGAATCACAATATTTTTCCACAGTGTGGAATAGATATATTAGTTTTCCCGCAAGTCTGATATCTACCTTTATCGGTCGGTGCGCTGTTTTCTTTGGTTCCTAGTTTAGTTGTTGAGTCCTTAGGGGTTTCAGCTGGCTTGTCTCCAAGCATTCTCTTTCAGAAGGTCCAAGACATATTTCCTTTGAGAGACTGAAATACCCTTCTTGACTGAGCTACTTCCATACCTAGGAAGTATTTAAAGCTTTCCAAGTCTTAGATTTCAATTTCTTTTGCAAGAAGGCTTTCAAGGTTGCTCATCTCCTTCTCATAATATCCTGTTCAAATGATGTCGTCCACATACACTATAAGAATAACAATTTCTTCCTACCTGTCAAAAAAAAGAATAACAATTTCTTCCTTTAGGTGTGTATTTAACAAAGAGTGTGTGATATGCTTGACATTGAGAATAACCATACCTCCTGACTATCTTTGTAAATCTGTTGAACCAAGTTCTTGGGAATTGCTCGAGTCCATGTATAGAACTTACCTTGCAAACCTTGTTGGTTGTAGCTAGTGTTTCAAATCCAGGAGGTATATCTATGTACACCTCTTCAACTAAGTCTCCGTTGAGGAAGGCATTCTTGACATCCAGCTGATGAAGTGGCCCAGTTTAAGTTAGCAGCCAGAGATGGGAGAATTCCGATTGTGTTCAGTTTGCTATAGGGGTAAAGGTCTCTTCATAGTCAACTCCATAGGACTGTGTGAACCTTTTTGCAACAAGATGCTGCTTGAATTGGTTAACACTTCTGTCTTCTTTGTATTTTATAGTAGAGATCTGTTTGCAGCCTACTGGATGCTTTCTAGTGGTAATTTTGTGATCTTTCATGTTTCATTCTTCTGTAGTGCACTAATTTCTTCCTGAACATCCGCTTTCCAGCAGGTACTCTGAGAGCTGCTTGTATGTCGTTAGGTATTTGTCTGTTGTCCAAGTTGGCAGTAAAAACCCTGATATTGGTTGATAGTTCCTGAGACACAAAGGTGTAGATTGGGTGTTTTTTGCATGATCCAACATCTTTCCTCACAGCAATAGGTTGATTACTATCATCAATTGTTAACTCATTATAGGAAGACTTGGGGTTAGTGTTATCTTGTAGATCTTC
Organism: Pouteria glomerata; assembly: GCA_035590655.1. NCBI lineage: Eukaryota > Viridiplantae > Streptophyta > Magnoliopsida > Ericales > Sapotaceae > Pouteria > Pouteria glomerata. The sequence goes on from JAVXUM010000023.1 coordinate 13,994,138, forward strand.
CTTCAATTTGGATCTGATCTTGGATTTGCTCAAGAGAAGCTTGTTGCTCTATCTCCCTTGAGTTCCTTTTTCTCCTTGAATAAGTGAGAAGATCACTGTTGTTTTTGGGTTGACTAGTCTCTGGAGGAGGAGGACTCGAGGAATCAGACAATGGAATGGATAATTCAGCTTGGGTATTTAATTCAAGGTCTGGAGTATTTCAATGTTAAGAAGATTTGAAGAGATGCGAGATGTCTCTAGAAAGGGTTTGAATGCTATTCTGACTCTTTAGGTTCTCTTGACATTGGTTCAAAATAGTAAGGATTTTTCTATCTCCGTTATATGATCTGACGCACCTAAATCCACAATCCGTAAACTCAACTCTTCCTTTTTGACATTAAAAGCACGGAAAAATTTACCTTTTTGAGCCAAGGATTCGGTTACGATAACAATGGTAGAAGAGGCTGGTTGTGATTGGCTGGTCAATTTTTGCAGTATCTCCAGTTGCTCCTTGATGAATGGATTTGGATCGGATGATGTAGGGTTTTCTTCTATAGATGCTTGATTGCCTCAACTTTATCTGTTATATGCAGGGCATGAGGGCTTCCAATTTGCTGGTTTTCCGCGAATCTTCTGGGAGGTGTCTTTGATATGACCACATCACCGTTGTTCCTTCCTTTGCCTATTGTCGTCGCTGTGGTATCAAGTCCCACGGACAGCTAGAGCAGAATTTTCCAGATTTGGTGTGGCAGTTTGTCCCCATCGTCGCTTTTTTCCTACTTTCTTCTATTTGGACTTAAAACACTTCTCGAAGGTTGAGTTGCAGTATTGTCCCTTGAATTCTCCCTCAAACCTCATCAAGATTTGTATTGACCCCATTTGAAAGCTTGTATACCCTTTTTTTTCTCGACAATTTTCTTGAATTTGATTCCATCTTCTGGACAGCTACATGAGTGTTCCTGCTCATGTCTATTGCCACCAATAGCGAGTGAGTATATTGAAATATTGGGTTACTATCGAATCTCCTTGACCCAAGTCATGAAGAATGCTCTCAATCTCGAACAATTATGAAGTATTTCCTTTATTGAAATAAGTTTCCTTCAAGCCTCCCAAATTCTCTTCACAGTTCCATAAAGGAGAAAGTTTCTCCTATGTCGATAGTCATGGAATTAATTAGCGATGACATGACCATGCTGTTTTCAGACTCCCAACTTTTGAACTTTGGGTCATTTTCTTCCGGTTGGGTTGCTGCTCCTGTAATGTAGTTATCGTTACCTTTACCACATATGAACATCATCATGATTGAGACCATTGGAGATAATTGTTCCCATTATGTTTGTGCCCTGTAATAGGAACATGGCTACCCTCTGAACCTCCACTATTGCTGGAGACCATGGCTTCTTGGTAGGGAGGTAGGGGGTGATAACGGAGGTTGAGGAAGAGAGACTATGTCTCTATATGGGGAAGAGAGACTATGTCTCTATATGGCCATCCCGTATTTGGTCATATGAGAAAATTTTGTTTAGGGTTGAGAGAATGGCTCTGATACCATGTGGAGATTTTGAGGGAGAGAATACTTTATTCCATTTTTGTATAAAAAAAAATAGTAATGAGAAATCCATCTATGAATTAGTGAATAACAACCTTCCAAATCAAATCTCCTTGAGCGTAGCAATTATCCGTAATGTGGAAATTAATCAACAAACATATTAGTTGATTTGGTTGCTGGAAATCTCCTAGAAATCTGCAATCAGCGATTATTTCTGAATATTTCTTCAGATTCTCATCCTTCACCTCCTTACATTTTTTTTTTTTTTTTTTAAACCTGAAATTTCTAGTTGATTTCTTATAACTCATGTATTTCCACTGTTTGGATGGAGAAAATATGGTCTTGAAAATTCATGTTACTGATGAAACCTCCTCTCTCTTTGTAGAACAACATATGAGAACATGTAATGAATATGTTTCCACACCTAAGAAGTCAATAACCATACTAGAATGCGTGGTATGTCTGACAATTAGCATTCATAGTTATGAAGTACTACAATTTCCTGTACCCATTCAGGTTTCCCAAGTCAGACAAAGATCAGCACTTTCCTGTCTGATTGGGCATGCATGGTAGATCAACAGGTTGAGAAAATTAATTGGATGAGTCCCACCTTTGCTCTGCTTTCTGGACGCTCTGCCTTCTTCAAATGATTGGAATCTGTAAAGGACCATTTTTTTGCTCTGCATTTGGTGATTGAACAATTTTAATGTGGAAGCCTATGAGGGTCTCTCTCTCTCTCTCTCTCTCTCTATGTGACGGTCAAAACGGCACTTTCCCAGGGGTTAATGGGTGCCTAGATGGCCTGATGTAGAACGATAGAGAATAAAGTAAAAGGAGAGAAATAAAGAGAGAATAATTAGTTTAGGAGAGAGGGAAGAAAGAAGAAGAGGGGGAGAGAGAACAAGCCACAAAAGCTCAATAACGCAATTTTTTATATTCATTAATGTGTCTAACCCTAGTTATCTTAAGCTTTTAAATAGACTAATGCATCCTCAATATTATTAAAAATAAAGTAAAAATCAAATATTCTAACAAATCCTACATAAAATCAATCTAAATAAAATTTTTCCTAAAATAAAATAAATCTTTAATAAAATAGAGTAAAATCCTAATATAAAACTAATCTTAATGAAATAAAAATCTAATAATAATAATTTATTTATTTATTTATTTATTTTGGCTTTCACATCATTCTTTACCCATTAGAAAAACTCGACTCTATTGAGTTGAAAATTTGCGTACTCCTTTAATCGTTGAGCCACAAACCAAGCGGATGTTCAAGCTGTTTCCAACGTCCATGGACGCTCGTCAGGGGTGATGGAAATTTAGTCTCCCCACCAAATCTTCCGAGATAGAAGTATCGCAATTCAGAAAATAGAACTTGTAGGTGTTGGAAAGAGACAAAAAATAGACCAATTTGTGGGAGAGGTTTAGGTGTAGGAAAGACAAAATTCACAAAAGTACCATAGGTTTGAAAGACAAAATTCACAAAAGTACCATAGGTTTTAGGCATACTCTTCAACCCATTAGCACTAACATGGACTTTAGTAATATCACTGGAAATTTGTGCCTCATCAAGAGAAATGACTTCGGTAGTCGCAACAATTTCGGTAGTCGCAACAATTTCATTAAGTGGCTTGTCCATGATTTGGTCATTATCCTCATCATCTGAAAAATAATAGTCGTCAAGATTAGGCTCATAAATCAACTCTTCAATTTAATCATCATTAGGCTCTATCTTCACTTCAAGGTGGTCCTGATTAGATTCTCTGTTTGGTTCATCAATGACTTTTGAAACATTAATAAAGCCACCAAATGGAGGTGCCGAAGTTGTATTCGGATTTGAATTCGATATTTGGTTAGAACAAAGGTAAATAGGGTTACTTAGCCAATAACGTTCCTTGAATGTGTCTAATCTCACGTCCAGTCTTTGAATCGCTTTAGTGAGGGGTTGTTCTTTAGGTTTGCATTTGGTTATCGTTCGAATGAGTAGCCGACAGTGTACTAACAATTTGAAATTTGTAAAAATAGGCTGAAAGGGGCTCAGAAAAATATCTAGGAGTGTTTTGGACCTTCATCGGAGTGTCGTTGAAGAGTCGCCAGGGCACTGGTTAGGTCGCCAGAGCTTTGCTGGACTGAGGCGATGTAAGTGGTGGTGTTCGCGGGAGTTGGGTTCACTGAAAATTCACGAAAGTGGATTTGCTAAGTTATGGTCGACGTTACGCGAAGAGTTAGGGTTTTGGATTACGGTGGTGGCTAGGGTTTTGAACTATGATAGTGGCTAGGGTTTGAGAATGAGATGTGGCTCTCGACAGTTGATAAAATTTTGATTTGAGAAAGGTTTAGAGATTGAGGTTTTGTTTTGATATTAAAGTTGATGTAAAACAAAAAGTGAAAATATAGAATGACATGTGACAACTCTGAATAAAATTGAAGTGAACACCATACACCCAACAGGGTTCGTGTGTGTTAATTTATACACATTTAAAAGTGACTATACACATTCTAGGGTAACTATAAAGGTTCCACATAGTCTAAATACATCCTATGCATTAATGCTACTATTAATATACGTTAACACTCCCCCTCAAGGCAAAGCATATGCATCATATGTTCGAAACTTGTTACAAATGTAGCTTACTTTGCTTCTCCCTAGAGCTTTGGTAAATAAATTGGCTAATTGGTCTTCAGTTTTGACATGATTAGTCTTGATGACATTCTATAATATCTTTTCTCTGACAAAGTGATAATTAACTTCAATATGCTTGGTACGCTCATGGAACGCTGGATTAGAGGCTATGTGGGCAGTAGCTTGATTACCACAAAATAGTTCCATAGGCTGTAATCTAGAAACTCCTAATTTTGTCAACATATGAAGTATTCAATTCAATTCACAAGATGTATGTACTATGGCTCGATATTTTGACTTTGTATTGGATCTAGCCACCACAGTTTACTTTTTACTTTTCCAAGAAATCATATTTCCTCCCAAAAAAACATAATATCCCGTAGTAGATCGTCTATTTGACAGAGAACCAGCCCAATCTGCATCTGTATAACCTTTAGACAAGAGTATGATCATTATCTTTGTACAACAAATCACATCCTGGTGCATCTTTTAGACCGTATCCCAATCACTAAAACGAGCTACATCAAGGAGTTAACTAACAATACTAATAGCAAATGAGATATCTAGTCGTGTCACTGTCAAATAATTAAGTTTCCCAACTAATCTAAGATATCTCCCAGGACCATTCAATAGCTCTCCTTTATCTGCAAGAGGTTTTGTATTGGGATCCATTAGAGGATTAATTGGTTTGGCACCTAACATGGCAGTTTCAGACAACAAATTAAGTATATACTTTCTTTGAGAAAGAGCAATTCCCTTGTGTGATCTTGCAATTTCAATTCCCAAAAAATACTTCAATGAGCCCGAGTCTTTGGTATTGAACTTAGCTTGGAGAAACGACTTTAAATCATGTATACCTTGTGTATCTTCTCTTGTGATCACATTATCATCCATGTAAACTAGCAATTAGATTTTTCCTTGAGTGGAATGATAGTAAAATATAGAATGATCAGCACCACATCGTGTCACTCCAAAATCTATCACCACAATACTGAATCTTTCAAACCAAGCCCGAGGAGATTGTTTTGGGTCATACAATGCTTTCTTTAATTTGTAGGCTAAGCAAGACTCTCCTTGAATAACAAACCTAGGAGGTTGCTTCATATATACTTCCTTAGTAAGATCTCCATGAAGAAAGGCATTTTTGACATTTAGTTAATGTAGTGGCCAGTAAAACATAGAAATAAGTGAAATGAGATGTCGAATAGATGTGATCTTAGCCATAGGGGAGAAAGTCTTTGAAAAATCCAACCTATAGATCTGAGTGTATCCTTTGGCAACAAGCTGAGCTTTCAATCGATCAATAGAACTATCTGGACGGATTTTGACATTATACACCCATCAACAACTAGCGGTTGACTTCCAAGAGGTAGAACAACCAAATTCCAAGTACTATTGGCTTGAAGAGCAGGCATTTCTTCCTCTATGGAAACATGCCATCTAGATTGAGGTAATGCTTTAGACAGAGTTAGGTATAGAAATAGTGGACAAAGAAGTAACAAAGCCATGGTAAGAAAGAGACAAGGCGGCATAGGAAACAAAATTAGAAATAGGATGAGAGTGTCGGTTCGTGTACCTTTTCGAAGTGCAATAGGAAGATCAAGGTCACTAATGTCAAGCTCAGGATTAAAATCTGAAGGCAAAATGGGAGAAGATAGAATATCTGAAGCATCAGGGAAAGACTTAAAAGCGGGCCTCCGTCTGGTATAAACCTGTCAAGACGAGAAAGACGAAAAGGAGAAATCATAGGCGAAGGAAAACTCATTCAAATCAGACAAAGACGAAGTATCAGAAAAGAAAGGAATATTCTCAAAAAAGGAGATATCAGCACAAACAAAATACCGATGAAAATAGGGCTGTAAGATTGATATCCTTTCTATAACCAAGAATATCCCAAAAAGATACATCTAAAAGCATGGGGATCAAGCTTGTTAGTCCCACTATCAAGTTGATAGAGAAACGCAGCACACCCAAAAATATGTGGAGGAAGGGAAAATAATGTTGTCTGAGGAAACAACATAGAATAAGGGGAACAACCTTGTAGAATAGAAGATGGCCTCTTGTTGATTAAGTAACAAGCAGTGAGAATAGCATTCCCCCAAAAACATTTAGGAACTTTCATGTGAAACAGTGAACAACTGGTTGTTTTAACAAGATTTAAGTTCTTTCTTTTAGCAACTTCATTTTGTTGAGGAGTGCGAGGGTAAGAAGACTGATGAAGCATGCCAAATGAGGTCATAAAATCAGTGAATGGTCTAAAAAAATATTTTTTGGTCTTGTCACTACAAAGTATTTTGATAGTCACATCAAATTGTGTTTTAATTTCAGCACAAAAAGATTGAAAGATAGACAATAACTCAGAACGGTTTTTCATTAAATAAACCCATGTAAGTTTGGAGAATTATCAATATAAGTAACAAAATATTGAAATCTCGACTTTGAAATAACTCGACGTGGTTCCCATACATTTGAATGGACCAAATGAAAAGGACTTAAGGATTTATTATTGACTCTAGGATTGAAGGAAGCATGGTGATGCTTTCCTAACTGACAAGACTCACAATCCAAAGACTGAAGTTGACTCAAACTAGGGATCATAACTTTTAACCTGTCAAAAGATGGATGACCAAGACAACAATGAATCTCAAGTAGAGAAGCTATTATAGAACAGGTAATAGACGAAGAGGAAGATGAGCCAGCCAGATAATAGGATCCCTGAGCTTCGTGCCCTTCTCCATTCTTCTTCTTTGTCTTCAAATCCTAAATAATCACAAAATCAGGAAAGTCATTGAGCAATTTAGTTGTCTGCTGAGTTTACTAATAGATAAAAGATTAAAGGATAAGGATGGAATTTATAAAATAGAAGATAAGGTCAAATCAAAAGATCGACAAGTTTTACCGATACCCTTCATTGGATTAGACGAACCATTAGTTGTGGTAATATTAGAGATAGGAGAGCACTGGATATCGGAGAATAATGAAGAAGTATTCAGCATGTGGTCTGAAGCACCAGAATCAATGACTTAAGAAATGTGAAGAGAGAGACACACAAGTAGTAGAATTACCTCGATGAGCCAAAGAAACTGTTGGAAGAGATGCCTGATAAGCCGTTTGATACTGAAGGAATTTGGCATATTCATCTCTTGAAATAGTCATTGTGGATGATGTAGCATTCTCACTGTTATTGGACTTTTCTATAAACACTAGCATGTTAGATGACGCTGCATGAGACATATGAGGTGGCCTCCCATGAAGGTCCCAACAATTTTTTCGAACATGTCCAACTTGATCACAATTAGAGCATTTAGGTCTTGTAATACGTCGTCCACAACCACAATTACAACCCCCACGAGTCCCACGATCACGAGATGGGTAAGAAGTTTGAGAAACAGAGTTCTTATTATCTGAGGGTGTTTGACTAATGAGAGCAAATCGTGTAGCATCTGTAGTAGCGGATGAGTCATGATAGGCAATGCTCATAACTTGAGGGTAAGTTTCTGCAAACGAGAGAAGGGAAGCTCCACTCAGTATTTGGGCTTTAACTAGCTCAAATTCTGGATCCAATCCTGCAAGGAATCGAAATACAATCATTTATCCCCTTTGTTTCTGCATTTCATTAATATCTGTGGATAACAGTTAAAGAGAATTCAACTCTGCATGAACGCATTTAAGGGAAGCAAAGTATTCATTAAGTGGTCTATCAGGCTGTCACAACTCTAAGAACTCCAGTGACAAATCATACATTCGAGTGAGATCGCTGGAGAACAATAAATGAATGTATTTCATATTGCTTTACATGTGTTAAGATAAGTACATATATCGGCTATGAAAGGTTCCATGGAATTCCATGACAAGCTAACCAAATGAGCATCCTCTTGAACCCAAGCATCAAATTTGGGATCTGTTTCTGAAGGCCTAGATTTAGTCAAATGCTTTTGTTTATCATTTCTAGTCAACGCAATTTTAATTACTTTGGACCATTGAATGTAATTTGTGCCATTCAATTTTCAAGTTGTTAATTGTTGCGGTATAAGGGCTAAACTATCAATTACTTTTAGTTCAACGTGACTTTCTGAAGCCATGGAAACAGAGAACAATACTTACAAGTAGAGCAGATGGACAGTGGAACGAAGGTGACAAGAAAAAGTTCAAACCAGCAAATGAAGGTGATTAGAGGCTAGCCAGAGAGGGACGAGTACACTGCTGGAAGTCAGGTGGTCTATCGTTGACTCACGCGCTCACACGCAAGGCATGAAGAAGGGACATGAGGTCCACCTGTAGGGGAACGAGAGGTGCGTGACAGCGTGTGTGGTGGTTTCCGGCGACAGCGGTGATCTGGCTGTGGTCGCTACTGTTCCGAGCTATCTCACTCATTGAAATAGTAAGCAAATGGGGTGGTCCATGCTTGACAGGCGATGAGACCAACGAATGTGACTTTCTGGTTGTGACTCTCTTGCTTCACACTATGGCACAAGCTTTGACACACTTGGAAATTTAGGTTTGATGCTTTGACACCGTGTTACAACTCTGAATAAAATTGAAGTGAACACCACACACCCAATAGGGTTCATGGGTGTTAATTTATACATATTTGAAAGTGACTATACACATTATAGGGTGACTATACAGGTTCCAGATGGTCTAAATACATCCTATATATTAACGCTTACTATTATTATACATAAACAAGACAGAAGAAAAAGAAGAAGAAGAAGGGGAGGAAGAACAAGTTACGGAGGTTTCAATAAATCAATTTTTTATATTCATCAATGTATCTAACCCTAATCATCTTAAGCCTTTAAATAGGCTAATATTTCCTCAAAATTATTAAAAATAAAGCACAAATCAAATATTCTAATAAATCCTACTTATAATAAATCTAAATAACATCTTCCTTAAAATAAAATAAGTCTTTAATTAAATAAATTAAAATCCTCATATAAAATCTAATCTTAATAATTATTTAATATTTTTATATAAAATCTAATAAAATAAAATCCTAATAATAATTATTTATTTATTTATTTATTTTTGGCTTCCGCATCATGGCGTCTTGCTTTTGCCTCCATTCTGCAGACCTCGTGAATGGTTTTTGAGCAGTCTTTAGGAGCAGTGCAGATTGCCAGGTGTGGGCTCACCTCTGGAATGTCACATTGTTGCTGTGATCCTTAGGCATTTGGGTTTTGGATCCGTTATTGGCTTGGGGCAAAGAGCAGGTTACCCGCAGCTGCTTATCCAGCTGCAAAGCTTGATGGGCATGAAGTCGTGTTGACTACTTGTCTCTCATCTTATTACGTAACATATTAGAACTTAGCTATGTTTGTGTGCCAGGCTGTAGTGTCCTCTTCCCATTGTAGACCAAAGATTAGTGGGTTGTCTTGCTTGGTCTTTGTAAATTAACTGGTGCAACATATGCCAATGATTTCTTGGTTATTCATAGTGCTTGCTATTCCTTACAAATTTCTTTTTGGTTTATATTGTCTTCTACAGGTAGGTTATCTTTCAGCTTCCATAAGATCAGTAGCGGACGCTAGGGTGGGTGACACTATAACACACTATGGTAGACGGGCAGAACAGTCATTGCTTGGATATAAAGAAGCCACTCCAATGGTCTTCTGTGGCCTGTTTCCTGTTGATGCAGACCAGTACGTATATTTTTTCTAAGTCCTGCTTATTTTTAATCAAATTCCTTGTGTTCCCTTATGTTGCTGACATATTTTCTTTGACTTGTAGGTTTCCAGAGTTGCGTGATGCACTGGGAAAGCTGCAACTCAACGATGCTGCACTGAAGGTAACTATAATGCTATGAAGTTGAGAAGTTATAGTAGTCAATAATGTAAAATTGTAATCTTGCTATTGTGAGCAATGGTTCGCATAAAGTGGAGCTTTACTAGTAACATTATCTCCAGATGCTGGGGACCTTATCATGGGCTTTTGAATCATAAACGTTCTTACTCTTGTTTACAAATTCATGATAATTTCCTGTATCATCTTCATTCTGGTTTTGCTGTCTAGACAGCCCGAAGAATATATTTCTATGAACATATTACTAACTTGGAAATAGCATTGAATGAGTTATATACTTGTTTGCCTCAACTTACTTCTTGGTGACAGTGATATTCTTGTTACAATGATATATTATTTGTGGTTTTCTTTTTTTGGCAAGTTTATTTGTGGTTTTCTGTTGAATGTGTTAATGCAAAAGAGAATAGTGCCAATTCATGAAATTTTCTTGGAGCTTCTTTGGGTCATCTTTAATTATTATAGGGTTACTTTTAGTCTTAGAATGATGCTGGATATTTAATTATATTGCATTAGTTTCTAAGTGTAAAATGCATTTTGGTGGCGTTTAAATTTATTTGAAATGGCTTTCAAGGATCACTTATTGTATTCAGTGAACTCGTGAAGAAAAGCACAAGGTGGTTTCCTAGAAGGTTGTAAAGTTGGATGAGATTGTTGGGAGCGAGAGAGACGAAAGAAGAAAACTTGTATTAATGTGGAAAAGAGATGAAATCCATAGAGACAAGACCTAGGAAGCATAAAGACTAGCTACCTCTAGGAAAGTAAAACAAATACAAATAAACTGAATAACATAAGACTACATTTGCACCCCCTTTCAAAATCAGGATGTGAGGACCAAGGGTAGAAAGTATCGAGAGTTTGTCAAGTAAGAAGCGAAGATGAGCAGCAATTTTGGTAAAGAAGTCCATCAGCATTTACCAAAAAAAAAAAAAAAGAAGTCTCTCAGCTGCAGGGAAGAGAGAACAAATGCAAAGCAATAATGTCTGACTGGAGATGCTGGCGTACAAAGTGATGATCAATCTCAATATGCTTCATGCACTCATGGAAAATAGAGTTGTGAGTAATCTGAATAGCACTTTTATTATCACAATAAAGAGGTGTGGAAGTAGTAAGAGTAACACCCATATATGATAAAGGCCAACGAAGTTGAACAATTTTAGATGTAGCATGTCAATAACAAATTGCTTTTTGCTTTTCCAAGAAATAAGAGAATCATCTAAAACACAAAGTCTAGTCGTGGATTTCCAATCGGAGATATCATCAGCCCAATCAGTATTATCATAAGTCTGAAGAATTTTGCTCAAAATAGAGGAGAGGAATAAACATTGATTGATAGTGCCACAAATATACCATAGAATACACAATAATGCAGCAATGTGTAGAACATGGAGCAGAAAAAAACTGACTAATAATGTGGACAACATAGGCAATGTGAGGCCGAGTCATAGTAAGACAAGCTAAGCAGCCAACTAGCTTGTGATATTCGATAGGATCATCATGTGGACACCATCTGAAAGACAAAAACTGTCATGCAACTCAATAGGAGTGTCGATAGTTATGTCATTTGTGAGACGAGCATGATGGAGAATGCCATTAGCATACTTAGACTAGGATACGAGGTAGCCCTTTGGCGAGGAGGCAACTTCAATGCCAAGGAAATACCAAGGTTGCTCGAATATTTCATTTCAAACTCAGGAAAGAGATGAAGTTTCACCTCTTGAATAGCATCAAAATAAGAATCAATAATGATCATATCATCCACGTATAACTAGAGGAGAACAAAGGCATGATATGTTTAGCATACAGAGAGAGCGATGTCATGAATGCTAGACTAAAAACCAATCTAAAGAATCCCATCCTGAAATTGTGCATACCAAGCGCGATGAGATTGTTTCCACCATAAAGAGCATAGTGTCGATGACAAACAAGACCTAGAACATGAGAAATAGCCAGAGGCGGGTGCACATAAACTTCTTTTGAAAGATAGCCATTAAGAAACACATTTTTATCATCCAACCGGAAGAGAGGCAACTGATGCGCAACTGATGCGCAATAGCCACAGAGATCAACGAGTAAAGATCTACTTGTAGTCAATGCCATATTCTTGAGAAAACCCCTTAGCCACTAGGCGAGCTTTATATTGCTTCAAAGACCTATTAAAATGAGTCTTCACTTTATAAACCCATTTGCAACGGATGAGATTCTTACTCTCCGGTAGAGGAGCTAACTCCCAAGTTTGAGCTTTAGCAAGAGCGGTTAGCTCATCGTCCATAACATTCACCCAGTTAGGATTGTGACAAGCTTCTTTATTTGACTTATGTTCAAAGTGAGCATAGATATGAGATAAAAAGGAATGACAAGAAGGTGAGAAGCATGTATTTGAGAAGCCAAGTCTTATCAGAGGATGACGGTCATGAGCAGGATACCTGCTTTCAAACAGATCAGAGTACTTAGAGGTATATTGAGGGGAAGAAGAGCTAGGAGAAGGAGGCAGAAGAGCCGCATGACGACGAGAATAGACCATGGATATTGAGGGAGAGGAGCAAAACTTGGTGGCACAGAAAGAGCAGTTAGGATATTTGATATCTCAAGGGTAGAGATATATGTACTCCTCAGTGGATTTCATTCTGAATTAAATCCTCTTTGGCAACTGGAGTAGTTTTGGGAGGAAGAGAAAAGTATGGTAAACATTTAACAAAAATGACATGCTGAGAGACATACAACTTCTTGATTACGGGTTCAAAACATTGATACCCTTTTTGATTGATGTCGTACCCCATGAAATCACATAAGTAGAAAACTAAGTTCGAACTATATTATGAAAAGTGCAATATATTTTAAAAAATTCAACGTGTTGTCAAATAAACCCACGAAAAACTACTATAATCATTAGTAAATGAGACATAATACATGGAACCACCCTTGGTTGCAACGGGGGAAGGACCCCATGAATTTTTATGAACAATATGAAATGGAGGAGTAGAAAAAGAAGTACTTCTATTAAAACATAGAGCAAACATTTTTGCAAACTTACAACTATTGCACTCAGAAATATCACTAACGTGAATTTTTCCGTTGCTCTGATACCATATTAAGAGCAAAAGAGACAAAAGAAGAAAACTTGTATTACTGTGGAAAAGATATGAAATCCATAACCCTAATACATAAATTAGCCGATATATATATAGATTGGACCTAGGAAGCATAAAGACTAAGCTATGTCTAGAAAAATGAAACAAATACAAATAAACTGAAACAAATATAAATCTATATAATAAAACAGGACGATTTTTGAAAATCTCTCTTACAAACTAAGATCCAACAGCTGAGATTGAGTTTTACTTTTCAACGAATGACTGATATGTTTTACAAACTAAAACTTCCCTCAGAACTTTTGTTTTTTGTCCCACATCGCTAAAACGCTAAAACTTCACTTTTTCTTTTACCTATAAAATCATTAGAATTGTGACATGCGATTTTAATAAATGTAAAAACTCATGGGTTTTGAAAAGGGGCCCACATTCTTGGGTTTTGAAAATGAATTTATTTGTTTATGGATTTCAAAATAAGACCCACTTGCTTAAAATTTTAATATAGTTGTTAAATTTATGTGTTTCAATTATATTAGTA
>JAVXUM010000023.1:14020131-14034770 GCA_035590655.1 Pouteria glomerata
AGCACTGCCCTTCCCTATTTAGGAAGTTGTTGGCTAACTACCAACTAACTTTAACTACCTTTCTTGATTCATAACAAGATCATAAAGAAGATGGAACATGAATGATTCCTGGATATCCTATACAGATTTGGAAACTGGACAGCAAAAGTTTTTGAGGACCTCCCTATTTATATTCCTAAAACAAGATATACTGCCCGTTACCTAAGACCCAATTACTATATTGATAAAACATTGGATAGCATTTAGAAATGCTTTTCCATGAAATCCCATTGATGGCCAAACTAGAGTCCCATCTCTTATTTGACAATCCATACTTACTTTTTATAACTGAAAACCATAAAGAATTTTGTTTACGTTGGATCCTCCAAAGCCTTTTATTTTGCTAATATAGCATCATTCTTAGCAGCAATATTCCCAACCCCTAATCTACCATAGCAGGCATTTTAAAAATTGACATAAAATAGATCGAGATATTTGATAAAACTGCCTGAGCTGAAGTTAGTCTCCCCCCTCTTGACAAGGCTCTTTTCCATCCATGAAGTAGTGTTTTTTTTTTTTCCTGACCACTACAAGATCCTAGAAATAACTTGGGGTAGGTTTTCCACCTTAAAGAAGACCCAAATATTTCATTAGCCATTCTTCTGACACACATCCAATCTGACTACTATTGTTCTCCACTAATGCTCTACCCCATTAGTACCTGTTAAAAAAGATTTATTTAGATTAACACCAGAGGCTAATTAAAAAATCGTAAGAATCCTAATCAGGGATAGAATGCTCTCTTCTCTATCGGATGAGAAAAAAATTGTGTCAGCAGCAAACTGCTAGTGTTAGACCAAAATATTTTCCCTCCCAATAAGCATTCCATCCACAATCCTGTAATGCATAGCCTTATCCACCAATCTGCTAAGCACATCAACTACTAAAGTAACAAGAATGGAGATAGACAATCTCCTTGCCTAAGGCCTGCCAATGCAAAAAATGGTTCTCCAGGCTTGACTTTAACAGTTACTGAGCAATTAGTGGTATTTAATTATCCTCTTATCCACTTTCTCCTTTTAAATCCGAATCATTTTTGTTCCAACACATAATCAAGAAACTCCCTTTGCATATGATCGTAAGCTTTTTCGAAATTAACTTTAAAAACGAAACATCTCCTTGTTGCCTTGTGAACTTCCACCACCTCATTAGCAACTAATACACTATCTAAAATCTGTCTCCCTTCAATGAAGGCACTCAGTGTTGCTGAGATTGTCTCACTAAACCATTTTAAGCCTTTTAGCTAACACTTTGGATATAATTTTATACTAGCAAAAGTCCCATGCTTTACTGCGGGTATTTGTAATGTAACTAAGCTTTTCACCATTGAAAATTGAGCACTGTATATGTATAACTACTTAACATCACTGTTGTTTGGAGTATTCGATGAACCATTAGTGGTCTGCACATGTTGCACCATTTTATTTTTTGTTTGAAGTATCTACACGTGTCACATTTTTTTTAAACCTATAATGAATCATTTTGTTATAAATTAGGTATCTTAAATGTTTTTTGATTTTCTTCTCAGTGTTTAAAAATTTAATATTTGTTTCATTAAATGTTATTTTGTATTTTGTCTATCATAATATTTTATTTATCATAAGATTAAATATATTACAAAAACTCACAACAAAATCAGAACATTCTATATTTAGGGTGCGTTTGGAGCGATGAAAAATATGATCTGGGTAATTTTTTAGCGTTTGGTGCACAGTCACTAAATCACATTTTTCAAAGATGAATAGTGAAACTTGTTGATTTTTGTGTTAGTTTCTTGGAAAGAAAAACCGTCCGAATGATTTTTTTGGGTCTGTTGGAATGGTTTTATGTCAGAATTTATTGAAAGTGGTTGAAAAGTTTTTGGAAGTTGTAGAAATGTTATTGACGTTTGGAAGTTGTCAGAATCTACATATCCCAACAACTATGTAGATATATATAGATTTATAAAAATTTTATGAAGTACGAGTAGTGTAAAATATGTTAAAGAATTTTAGAAGTTTTTAGAAGTTTTCAAAGTTTTTCAATGTTTATTGGTGTGCCAAACGCACCCTTACTAACTTTTCATGGCAGTCTGTGTGGAAATATTCTTTTTTAGAATTGATTTGATTTGATAAATGAAATTTTGTATTTTGGAACACATGTTTAAATTTAAGAATTGAATTTAATTGATTTAAGAGAAATGGCAAATTTGACCATGTTCGTGGAAAAAATAAGATAAATATAATATATGAGAGTAAATTTGTCTATTTACTTGGGTAACTTGAGAAAATAATGTATTTTTGTCAAATTCTATTATTTTGAGTTGGATTTCAAATAATTTAGAAATATCAAAATTTAACTTATGGAATGAAATGAAATCGAATACCTAAAATTTTATTTTGATTTCCAAACATATATAGTGGTGAGAATTCTCATCAAATGCAATTAAATCCCATCAAATGTATCATTTCAAACATAGTGTGAGGGATCACTGGTTAATTGACAGCCATCCACTATTAAAATTCTTATTGTGTCCAGTGTTCACCCTGGGCATCTTCTTTCAAGTTACTTAATCAAATGATCATTTTGGTGTTACACTTTGATTTTATTTAACACATACCTTCTTCAGACCCTACACATCAGAACAATTTACTTTTACATGTCCCTACTTTTGTTTTTTAAATTTGTTTTTTGTGTTTTGCTTTTATATTTTCAAAAATCAATATGTGTTACTTTTTTTGTGTTTTATTTTTATTTTATTTTTTTAATTTTTTGTGAATAAATTTATGATGGGTCATTTTATTGGAGTTATGAGTATTTGGGTTATTTTTTTAAACGAATTAATTGATTTATGTTTTCATTGATAAATTAAAAGATTTTTTATTTTTTTATTATTATTCCTATTTAAAAAGGACATAAGCCAACAACTTAAATGCAAAGGCAATTTGCAAATTCATATTTTTAAACTTTTAAAATATTCAACCATTTATTTGTAATTTATAAAGATAATTTTTTTGAAAATGTAAAAATTTATTTATAAAGAGATATGGGAGAGAAAAACATAATGTTTTTATCCGGGTGGCCAAGTGAGATTAGAGATGCATGATTTAAGGGCGTGTGGTATGTAGTGAGTTATAGGCCATCGTGGGTGATAGTGTGGGAGTGAGGGGATTTTGGGGACCTACATATGGTGACTAATAGCCAAGACGTACAACTGAAATGCTTGGACTGACTGCTCAATCCACTGTCCCAAGTGATTGGCACTTGTCGTTTCCAAAGAAGTCACCCGTCAGTCTCACAATCATTTCTTCGGTTTTAATATATTATGGAAAGAAATGGAGTAGGTTGGGCCTACTCTTTTTTGGGAATTGTGCTGAGTATCAGAAAAATGATGAAATTGCAGGAGTCCGGTGGAAAAATAGGAATCAGAGTAATTTGGAACGAGAGAGAGCGAGAGAGAGGATGGGTGGTTATGATCTCTTCCGGAGAGATGGATTATATATATGCATGAGGGAGGAGTCCCTTTGGTGGGAAGCAAGGCTTTTTATGCGTTGAGGATGTCTAGCCTTATTTATCGTACCTAGGGAAGGGTAAGGGTTACCTATTTAAGTCTCTCTCTTTAGATTAGTTGGATCTCTTTAGATTAGTTGGATGAAGTCTAACAGTCTTTGATTCTAGTCTCCAATCCACTTAATCTCCAAGGATTCCATAAGTTAGTAAGTTGTTAGTGAGATTCCCAGACCTTGTTCCAAGTCTGGAAATGTAGCACGTTCCCGTGGTGAGATTATTTTCGCGGACAGATCACTCTTTACTTTCTCTATGTTGGTTTAGAATAACGTGACCGATGAGATCGCCTGCCACGGGATAGCATAACCATGAGTTGTTTACTTGCGGCCCGGGTACCCACAAATGTCCCCGCGTGCATGTGTTGCTGACATGGCAAGGAGTACGTGCACATATATGATGAGGTTTCTTGTCAAGCTCTTAAATGCGCTGTCATGGAGTAATACTTAAGGTCTCTTCAAATGTTCATACCCATTAGCATGCCTCGATTTGTGTGCGAGTCCAAGTATAAATAGAAACTACTGAGTCCATTTGGTCCTCCCAACATTTTTCGAGCGCTGTAAAGATTAACGAAGAACAACCCTAGAGAGCCGATGAACTGCCATGAAGTCTTACGAAAGAGGTATTTTCTTTGACTCTATCTCCCACCATGTAGTGCCAGGTTCTTTTCATCTCTTCACGCCTTTTTTTTTGCTAAGTAATCTCTTCACAGTTGGATTGTTGATTTACAGTTTAGTGAGATTTGTCAGAAAGGTGTTATTTGCCTCGAAGAGCAAGGCGCAAGACCCTTCTTATATCTTGGAGTTGGAATCAGATAATGAGTTTCATATTCCTTCTTCTTCAGTGTCGCGGCTTAACATTGAGTGAGGGGAATATCCTTACTCATTTTGCCATTTTCTCAACTATGGTGCCCCTTTTGAAAGGATGGAGCTATGGTCTGATTGGATCTTATCCCAAGCTCGATTCAAAAAAATATTGAAGAAAGCCAACATGTTTGAGATAATATGAAGTTCTTCTGATCTGCGCGTTACGTAGAACACATTAGTTATAGAAACTCTTTTGTCGCTGTGGAGTATGTTTTCTCATACCTTTGTTACTTCGTATGGTGAAATTGTCCCTACCCTCGAAGATGTTGCCGCATTAATGACTCTTCCTACTTGGGGGGAGGGGGGGAGAACATAATTCTTGTCACGGAAACCTCGGAAGAAAGAACTATTATAGATGCTCTGTTGGTGGCTCACTCTTCCCAAAACAATTTGGGATCATACTTTGACAAAAATGGAAAACGTAAGGCTGATCGCGAGGCTGCCAATTCAGAATAGAATATTGCATCTGTCATGTATGCTTAGTCGGCTCGGAATGGCTCGTGGGACCCATTAATCGTAACAACCTTGTTATTCCATATAGCATTCATGCACTGATGATACGTGGACGGGATAGTTGCGAATCTATATAACCATGCACGTCCTAAAAGAACGTGATGCGAGGTGGATGAACCAATAACTTGGAATTTCGCGAGGGCTACAATTTCTCTCACTTTTAGGGTCACTTATATGTATCCCAGTGATTTCTGTCCTCGACTCTCGAACCCATTAATGGTAATGGGTTCCTTTACCAGGTGTGCCTTAGGGATTCCCATGGCTTAAAACATTCCACGAGGGAGTATGTTAATGGAGGCTCCCCCTATCCAGAAATCCCCTTGAAAATTCTATGCCATTAATTTCCACTGGAACATACAACAGACAATTGTGCGAGTGCTAAACTTGCTTATCCTCCTCTGTAAAATTAAGGGACAACAAGTTTTCTTAAAATTCTCCCCACTGATCCATAAGCCTCCATACATTCTTCCTAGTTTACTTCCACCAGCTTAAGCATAGCTTTGACTGCCTTCATTCTTGTGTCTCTAGTCAATCCCAACTGGCTGAAGAACCTCTTAAATCCTAGAGTCTTACCAAGGGTTTCTGCTCTTACATGATCAAAATCTAGGCATGTTTCCCGCATTGGTACGCTTATTGCACATACAGGATTTTCTTGCTTCTCTTTATAATGGGAAATCATCATCATGTTCTGGTTCTCCTTATGCCCCGACATGGGATCTTTAAGGACATGCCTCGAGGTAATTTCTAGATCGCTATTCCTTATCATCTTGTGAAATAAGGATCGAAATGCCCAACAATCCCTCGTGGGATGCTTCATCATTCGATAGTAAATACAAAATGCGGCTTTCCTTCCTCTTGTTTTGTTAGAGGATTTCTAGGTTCCGGGAGTGTAACCGCACCATCTTCAACCTATGCTTCAAGCAAGGCCTTTAGATCAGCGTTGGAAATATGGGATGGGAAGAGGCCTAGCCCTTCATCTGTCCTGGGTCGCTTTCCTTGATCCCTATTTTTTCTGTAGGCTAGTGTTGCTTCCTCTGCCTCCAGAGTGTATGCTCCATCCCTCTGCTGCGTTTTCTCCCTCCATGGAACATCATGATTACTGCGAAGCATTGTCATGGGAGGCATATTAGACACGTCCTGAACGTTCCCCATATTGTCTCACTGAGATTCCTCGAGGTCAGGCAAACACCAAAAAAGTCAGAGAACTGGTGGTTGACTAATTGCATTTTGAATGTTGTCTACATCCTTTCTATAAACATTTTCACCATCTGATCTTCTGAGAGTGGGTCTTGGATGTCTATCTCCTTCGTAAAACGATGGACATATGACAAAAGATCTTCCCCTTGTTTCTGAGTTTCTCGCATAAGATAGAGCGTTGTCAATCTTTCTTCCACATAAAAGAATTTTGTGTAAAACTTTTTTAGCAAATCGTCCTAGGAACTAACCGACCCTACTGGCAGGTTGGCGTACCAAGTATAGGCCTTGTGAGTTAGGGACTTGGAGAACTCCCTTAACTGTAGGTTACTATCCTGAGCATAAGTGCCCAAAGAATCGATAAATCGAACAACGTGTTATGTTGCATTCCCCCTTCTTCCATTGAATTTCACTAGCTTCAGCACGACATAACCCTCAGGGTATGGCATGTTGGCAATTGCCGCGGGGTGAGGACACAAATCCAGTCTAATCCTATGTGATTAGCACCATTCTCCTATTGGACCAATTCCCTAATATGGTACTTCAATTGGTCCAGTGTTAACAAAGAGGGTTGTCCCAGAAAACTTGGGGTTGAGTAATGACAGGGTGAAGCGGGGTTTGGGAGATTGTAAGGTCAACAGGGGTATGTTCAATGGGGAGTGAAGTTTGATTTGAGTTGGCTGGGACTTGCCAAGCAATCGGTGTTTGGCTTGGGGTAGAGTTCAAGGCTATGGGGTTTACCTTGGACAGCATGGTCTGTCGGATACCCTGACATCTCAAGTTCTGCAAAATTGTGGTAAGGTTCGGTTCTTCAGGTGTGGAAGACGGAATGGTAGAAACAAGGGGGGTGACTCGATGTCAAGGTTTGCTAAAGAGCTTTGAGCGCCTCCATCATCACTTGTTGCGTTTGATGCATAGCGGCCTGAACCTGCTGAGAAGCCAACACCTACTCCGTAAGTATCCTAACTTGGTCTGCGATGGCAGTTATATCTAAGGGCTCTCTTTCTTGTGGTCTGTTTCCATTACTACCTTGGTCATTCGCTATTACTGATGTCAACACTCTTCCTCAGCAGAGTAAATTGTGGGAAGAAAGGGGGTAGGTTGGGCCTACTCTTTTTTGGGAATCGTGCTGAGTACCAGAAAAATGGTTAGACCGCTGGAGTCTGGTGGAGAGAACAATCTGGAACAAAAGAGAGAGAGGATGGATGGTTATTATTGGGGATTAGGTAGATGATAGTGGCATTAGTACATGCTTTAACTATGCCACTGTGGAAAAATTCTTCAAAGACGCACATTAAATTATCCTTGATCACTTCCTAGCATTCCTGATACATTGCCAATGTGAATCCATCTGGCCTAGGAGATTTCTCTCCTTTGCATTCATAAACTGCAGGCTTAATTTCTTCCATTTCGAAAGGTCTCTCTAACCGACCACTTTTTCGTTTGTCAATGGGAGTAAGGTTCAATCCTTCAATTCATAACCTCCGTGGCCCCTTGATGCGTAGAGATCAGAGCAAAACTTATAAACTTCCACATTAATCAAGTTTTCCTAGTCCACGAATATCCTATCACTCACTTCCAAACTCTTAATGAAGTTCCTAATTCTCCTACCATTAACCACTTTATGAAATAACTTTGAATTTATATCACCACATTTGAGCCATCTAATTTTGACTTTTTGTCTCCAAGACATATTTTCCTTCCAAAGAATGTCTTCATAATTTTCCCTAAGCGAGGATCTTTCCACCTCAGATTATCAGTCAACCCTTCTCTGAGTTTAATACTATTAGTTACTTTAATTTTGTTTACAATGTCATTCTTTGACGTAGTTATATTACCAAAAATTTCTTTATCCCATTCCTTCAGTTTTCCTTGGATACCTTCAGTTTCTGCATATATTTGAAACCTTCCCAACCTTGATCATTACACTCTCTCCACCATTGATTAAACCTTCCCAACCTTGATCATTACACTCTCTCCACCATTGATTAAACGAAGACATAAATGATGGATGCTCCAGCCACATGTTTTCGAATTTAAATGGGGAAGGGTCCCATTTGAATGATTGACTTTCCAGGGTAATTGGGAAGTGATCAGAAGTCACTCTCTCGGCAATTTCTCCTCAGTAACTTCAGGGAATAAATTACTTCAACCAATTGAGAATAAAAATCTATCAATTTTACTACATAAACGATTGCAAATTTGTCCATGTAAGGTTGGCATCAACTAGACTGCAATCTTTGACCAATTCGTCGAAGTCATTCATACTTATTTTTGATCTTGACCCACTTGATTTTTCGTGAGGGAATCTACACACATTCAAATCGCCACCCAATAACCAAGTTGCCTCACACAGACCAGACAGAACCCAATTCTGACAGAACCCAATTCTTCTCATAGTAGTAATCTATCTCTCGGTATGTTGGGGTATTAAACCCCTGAATACCACCATTGATTAGTTTTTCCATCAACGAATTTTACAGAGAGAAAAACTTCCTTCTACCATCTCAGAGTTTCTCACAAATCTATGGTCCCACATTATGATTATACCTCCCAACCTTCCATTGGATGGAAGAAAAGGCCATTCAATATGTCTACCACTCGGGATGTCTTTAACTGTCCTCCTATTTACTTCTGCTAGTTTTGTTTCCTTCAGGATAACAATAACAGGATTCATAGACTTCAATAGATTTTTGACACATACCCTTTGCCTTCAATATCCCAGCCCCCTAATGTTCCAACTGACGACCTTCATTTGACAATCCTTTCACCACTGTGAATCTTTTCTGGAATAAAAGATCAGATTTCAGATTATTCAATTCCCTTTGACCCTTTTTATTATGTCTCAACCCTTTTAGGTATTTTCTTGACTTCCCTATTACTATGTAATCTGCACCCTCCTTTCAAATTCTCTCTACTCTTTGACAGTTGGTCTTTAACTATGGAAAAATGCATTTTCTGAAGATTCCTTTTTTCCCCTTTCCATACTGCATGTTATTGTATTGCTAATGCGCTATCAACTTATTTAGTGTGCAATTCTGCTTTTGCCTGATTTAGGTTGAATGTTCAAATCCATCTTTACTGCCTGAACCTGGAAAAAGGAGTTCAATTGAAGAGCCGTTTGTGAAGGTTATTGACTATTCACTTGATGGTTTCTCTTTTATGTTTGTTTGATTCTACTCTCTGTCTTTTAAAAGCTTGTAAATGGCAGTTATATACTTTTGAAAATATGTACAGATTGAGATGCTCACTCCAAAAGACTATATTGGTCCACTTATGGAGCTTGCTCAAGATCGACGAGGAGACTTCAAAGAAATGAAATTTATTACAGAGAACAGAGCTTCAATCACCTATGAGTTGCCTCTGGCAGAGGTACTCTTTTTCAAATGTCTTCCTTTTTTATTGGCAATTTTATGTGAATGCTTTGTTCAATTTATTGTTGATTGCCTCTTTAATTTGTGCTGGTTATGTTCTCTCTTGTCCTTCTGGTAAATTGAATTGGAAATTTGTTTTTGCAGATGGTAGGGGATTTTTTTGATCAGCTTAAGTCCAGAAGTAAGGGTTACGCTAGCATGGAATACTCTTTTGTTGGGTATGTTGAAGTGAAATACATCACATACATGCTCATCCTTAATTGTCATATAAATGCGTAACTTGTTTTATTGTGTGTTATCGATTGTCGAGATACTTCTTTACCAATCCATTAGTTG
Source organism: Pouteria glomerata (assembly GCA_035590655.1). Lineage (NCBI taxonomy): Eukaryota > Viridiplantae > Streptophyta > Magnoliopsida > Ericales > Sapotaceae > Pouteria > Pouteria glomerata. The sequence goes on from JAVXUM010000023.1 coordinate 14,029,997, forward strand.
CAATTTGAATAGTTGGGTTCTCTTTTATTGTGAACTGAATCTGCTAGTATCATCCAAGAACAGAAGTTCATGCAACAATAGGTTTAGTTGCTCTTTGTTCCTTAACTTCTTTGTGTTTATTTTCCTTCCTTTGATGCGACGTTTGTGTTCTCTTAAATGCGTATAATTTCTTCAAGCAATAGGATGGTCAACAATGTGAAATTAAATGCACCCTTTTCCCGGGGGTTACGAATCGGAGTGAGTCCCTAAAAAAAAAAAAAGAAGAAAAAAAAAAATCTGCCGTAATTCTCATTTCACAGAATGCAGTATATTAACACTGCTGGAAACAAGGAAGTCAATAGTGAAAACCTTGTTGTGGACCTTATGGCTTAAGTATGCAATTTTTTTCTCAATGGGATAGTCCTTATTAATTTAGGGAAAAGAAGAATGGTGTGCCTGTAGCCACTAATGCTATTATTTTCGCTCAATGAAGCTTGGACGAGTGACCCCCTTGGGGAAATTTGCATCTCCATGTCAAGAAGTGTTGGACATGCTGTGGGTTCTTTATGTAATTATGGAAATGCATTTCGATGTCTGAAAGTAAGAAAAATAATGGGAAAGTAAGGATGGAGAGCCCCTAGCATTCAGATCTGATCCATTGGCAACCAACAACCAGTTAAGATATGAGAGGAGGAAGAAGAAGACAATGGATTTTCAGTCCACAAAACACCATCCATTTCTTTCATAAAGCCCATTCGCCTAGCCTTATGTACGAAGGGAAAAATAATCAAACAAAAACCATACACCAAATATAAGACTTCCTAAAGCAATTCATTATATCTTTTGATTAGTGGATATATATATATATATTCATATAGTATGAAGCATGGACACTTTAAATGGGTGGTATATCCGTATCTAACATATATTGGATGCACACTCTTTAGACATTTCAAGATACATGTTGGATTTGCCACACGTGTATCGTATTATTTTATCCTTTTTACTTAAAATATATAATTAAGATAATCTAGATTTGATTAGTCAAAACCCCTAACCAACCAACCAACCAAATCAAGCCTTTTCCCACTAGGTGGGGTCAGCTATATAAGCTAATAAAATATACAAAATTTATAATTTTTTGTCGTATCCCCGCCATGTCCGTATTGTTATTTTTTTTTTATATCGCCATATTTGTGTTTGTGTTAGTGTCTATACTCGTATTATATCCATATCCTGAATTTGTATCTATGTTTCTTACTTCATAAGTATATATAATGTATATATTTAAGAAATATATCTTCTCCATGTCCTCCTTGTGTCATGGTCAAAGTTATTTGAAAATGGTTGTGATATAGGATGTGTTTGGAGTGATAAAAAGTGAGATAAGTTGTGGGCTTATAATTCGTGTAGTAAATAAAAAGTGAATAACTTTTAAAGGTTTTCTGAGTTTTTCACAGAAAATTAGAAAACCAAACGGAGCCATAATGTGTCTTGTATTGTATCTACATCTCATGTTCCTTTTGGTGATTTTAGTTTCTTTTTCTTTTTGAGGTTAACAAAGCATAACTCGATCTATCCCACAATGTTTTTCATCTTACTATTCCTTTTTTATATTTCATGTAAGCAATTATGCCTCCTTGGCTATTTTCTTTATGATTATTAAGGTTGTGCTTGTCGGATTCACGTCAGACCCAAAACTGGCCCAATCATTGTTTGTTTTAATTTTTTGGAGTCATTCTATAGAAGCGAACAAACTTGACCCAACGAGGTTAGTTTGATTTGATGTCAGGTATTTTGGATATTTGTGCGTACCTAATGTTTGTAGATACATGATACTTTTTGAGGAAGAGGCTATAGCATTATTAATTTGTCATTTATCGTTTTCTCTACCAGGTATAGGGAAAGTGACTTGATAAAGCTTGACATTTTGATTAACGGTGATTGTGTCGAACCTTTGGCTACCATTGTGCACAAAGACAAGGTAACTAAGTTCTTGTTAACATGAGCCTGTCATTTCAATAACAATAGTCTGCATAAAATGAAAACTTGAAGAATGAGGGGACCTGCCTTTCAACTAAGGAAACTTGGTGGTGGTTAGCTGAAGAGGCTTAAAATGCAATTTAAAGAAAGAAACTCACATAAAGCTTTATACACGCATGAATAACGAACACTTTGAAAATTATATAAAAACCAAGCACGGCTATTTATACATGTGCATAGACTGATTTGTAGTCGTAATTATAGGAAACAAATCCCCTACAAATCAGGAAAATAATCTCCTACAAATCTGGAAACTGATTACCTACAAATCAATAAACTAATTTCCTACAAATCAGAAAAATGATTACATCATAATCTTAGGAAATCAATATACATTCCTAGTATAGCACACCCGAATATATTCCCTGTTTTCCAACACTCTTCCTTGAGCTGGATAATATGCATCTTTCATTCCCAGCTTGGAGATAATTCTTGGGAATATTGTACTAGCAAGACCCTTAGTAAGTACATCAGCGAGTTGTCCCTTGGTCAAAACATAAGGGGTACAAATTAGTCCACCATCCAGCTTTTCCTTTATAAAGTTTCTGTCTACCTCAATGTGTTTCATTCTATCATATTAAAAAGAATTATGGCCTATGTTAATGGTAGACTTGTTGTCATAGAGTAATCTCATAGGTCCTTACCACTTGTTCTTCCAAACCAATTGTCTTCTACATCATGAATTCTTTAAAAACGCAAGAAAAAAGGGAAAATGTTATAGAAGAGTTCTAGAACTTGGTTAACTAGTTAAGAAATAATAACTTAAATAGAAACTTAGGAATTAAAGGCTTAAGGCTAATGACATGAAAGGAGATGGCTAATGGTGTTCTCACTAACCACAGATTGGGAGGATCAATCGGCCTATGAAGTTGTAACACAGTGGGTGATACTATCCAAATCAAATATCAAGGACAGATCACCTAAGATATGTGCATTACCTTCAGAGCCAGTGATCTAATGAGGGAGCTGGTAATGAAGTAAAGCAAGTAAAACTATCTGAATGAGCTAGAGTTGAAGTTGAACTAGAAGGAAGCGAGATGCAAAGAGTCTGTATATTAGCATATAACTTTGCAGGTGTAAGATCCCGTGAATCTTGTAGATAATTATTTTGATTGTCATTTTGTTTCCCTAGATAGTTATCTTGTTTCCTTAATTTGTGCACCAGCAACCATGACCGAGATTGGTTTGTTATCATATCTCCATGATATCAGCTGGTTCCTTTCCATGTAATTTGTTTCCTAGTTTACTGGGATTCCTATTTTTTAGGAGATTGTCTAACTGATGTAAAGTTACCTCTCCTATTTATTCATGTATTGTTCTGGCCTTAGTATCAATGAGAAAACATTGTCTTCTCCCCTGAAACTTCACAGCAGGATTGAAGGGGATCTGGGATTCAGAAGTGCATAGAGGATGCTTGGACAAGGAGCACTCTGACCAGAACAGTGACAACTAGTGGACTCAGTGGTAGCGTGATGAGCTTGTTCAAATTGGCCATACTTTTCCCAGTTGTACAGCTTAGTGTGGTTGGTGACACCACAATAGTCACACTTTTTGGTAATACACCTAGAAATATGACCACCACTACAACATTGACCACTGCTGTGTAAACCACATCAAGAAATATCACGGGAACCATGACGTCCTCCAGAACCATTTACCTGGCAGCAAAAATTAAAACCACCAATGGATGACGATGCTACCTGAGAATGGCGGTCTAAGTGTGAACGTTATAATCGAGAGTGGGCATTAGTCGTGGTAGGCATAGTCTCATCAGCCAGAAGTTGGTCTTGGTAGCAACGAAGACTGTCATTAAGGCAAGAGTTGAGAGAAATAGAGAGAAAGAGGGAATTGAATTATTTTCCTCCCTTCTCCCTTGACTCTTATTTATAATCAAAATCTTACACCAAATAAGGAAATGAACTAAGAAAAGGAAATACAAAGAAAGGAAATAGAAATCAATCCCACAAATCAATCCCATATCAATCATATATTCTAACAGCAAGCAAGAAGCGGAACCTTCGTAAACTCTTCCCATTACTTCATCATCTTACTCTCTAGAAAAAGGTTGAAACTATAAGAAATGGTCACCAAGAGCCTTAAGGCCTTGTTTGCTTTCCGGACTATCCAGGGGCTGTTAGTCCGAGATTTTTTATGCCTGGACTAGTAGTCACGTATAGTTCATAGCATAATTTATTTGATTCACGAAGGACAAAACTGGTAGATAGCAAGATATTTCATGAATGCTTGACCCACCCATCAAGGTTGTTCTATATTGTATATGTGGTGATAAAATCTTGTACAATATGGAAGACCTATACCAGTAAGGAAAGTAGAATAGAGGAGAGTAAAATCTTAGAGAATGATATCCCTAATCCTGTATTTTGTATATCTTTAAAGCATCACCTGTAAACATTTGATTAGACCTTACAACTTAATTTCATGAGCTCATATTGTATGTACCTTTATGTGTATTTCTCCATTTTCTTATTACGTTGACAAAGTTGTGAAATTGATTTATGCTCCCCATTTCAGGCATATGCAGTAGGGAGGGCTTTGACTCAAAAGCTGAAGGAGCTTATACCTAGACAAATGTTTAAAATACCCATCCAAGTAAGTTCCCTGGCTTTCTTAAAGGATTTGCAATAGCTTCACTTTCACCTTCTCTATCCCCAAATTTAAGGAATGTTGTGATTCCCCATCTCAATTCACATTCCCTATTTCGAATTTTGTTCCCCAACTATAGAGAATTACA
>JAVXUM010000023.1:14078943-14091983 GCA_035590655.1 Pouteria glomerata
CGAGGAGTCGAGCAAACATCAACGAGAGTATAGAGGCGAGGATTCGTTCTATAGAGAGGTTGAGTTTGTAACCAACGGTTGTTTTTTAGTGAAAGTTTTTGAGGTTTTCCCTGCGTGGGTTTCCTCGTTAATTGTTCTGGTGTTTTGAATGTGTTTGTGATTGATTGGGATATCTAGCACGTAGATCTGCGAAATTTTCAGTCAGTAAAGAAATTATGTAATGTAACTATCAAACTATTTAATCCTAATCTAATTAAAATGCACCTCTGCTCAAGGGTATAATTTATTATCAGAAAAGCACTATAGAAGCCAAGCCCAACATTTTTTTGGCCCCACAAAGCTCACGTTTGTTTTTGTTTTGTGAAGTCAAAGAAAATAATTTTGATTTTTGTACATATGCTAGAGCTCTTTTTATTTGGGAAATTTTCAACATTTATTTTTTATTTTGAGATTTTACGAAAGACTTTTTGCAGACAGATTGTCATCCAGACAACGTGATTGTCTATTTTGGATCGCTAGTTGAAAACAAAATCATTCAAGGGCTTGATTCAGAATCACGTGGGCATGGGCCTACTTCCAGAAGTGTTACGTCGGACTGTTCATCTGGAATTCATCTTCATTGACATAGACTTCCCCCGTGTAGCTGACTGTCGTTGTCCGGCGCTGGACGGTGGTGTTCACAGTCTTAATTAATTAAGAATAAAAAGATCAGCTCAAGAGCTGCGCACACTGTTATTAATTAAGAATAAAGACATTAGCTCAAGAGTTAATTTAGAGTTTGCTTGGAGTTATATAGAATTTCATAAAATTTTATAAGTTTATATAAAATTAAGATTTTTTATTTATTGTGTAAATTATAAGATTACAATTTTTATAAAGTTTTATTAATTTTTACAATTTCAAATACCTATTGGGTGGCAGGCAAGTACACTATTTTTTTTTTTTTTTAATTATCTATTTTACTATAAGACTATCTATGACAAATTAAAAAATACTAAAAAATTTTTAATTATTTATTTATTTTTTTAATTTTCTCAAATTAAATTTTATTACCTGTCACTCTTAAACCAACTTTTTATAAAAACAAATTATTCAAACACTACCTAATTCCTATCAGATGTAATTTATCACTCACTAGTGCCAGCTAAAGTGTTAGGTAACTGGCTACTTAGGATCTCGTCTAATAAAAAGACCAACGTTAATAATTAAATTACATATACTAATTAATTTTTAGTTGTATGATTAAAGGCCTAATAATATGATCTAATTTTAAAATTTCTATTTTAGTTCTAGAAATATCACTTATCTTAATTTTATAAGTCTCAAAAGAATTGATTAAAATGGACTCTGTTTTCTTTAGTTTCATCAATTATGTTATAATTTATTTTTTTATTTTTAAATCTGAAAATATAATATAAAATAAAATTATTTATTACCTAAAAATCCTAAACCAATTCTAAAATAATACTTGTTGAATAAGTATCAAACTAACTTTTGAGGAGAAAATAAAATTAAGAAATTGTTATTCTTTTATTATCGGGTATTAATTAGGTTCTTAATAAAAAGGGAGAATTTTTTTCCCTTCAATGATAATAAAAAATAACAAATAAATAAATTGTATAAATATAGCAATTACAAACTAATCATTCTTTTACTCTTAATTAGTTACAGACAAAAGCAAGTCTCTTATTAACAAGAAAAAAAGTTTCTGTCACATACTTTCAATAAAATTGTTACAATACGGAGATGCTATTTTCTTAGAGGAGAGGTGATTCCAATTTCTACCCTTCATATTTTTTTTTTTTTTTTTCAAATTAGGCTCAATCCATCTATCGTAGTACCAAATTCTCTCATTTCCAACTTGTTTATATATATATATATATATGTGTGTGCGCACGCGCGCAATTATATAAGTAAATATTAATTTTTTAATTCTTTATATTTTAGTTTTCGTATCTATTACTTATTTGGTAAAATTTGTTATAATTTTGGGTGTTTAATAGAAAATATGAATTTTAATATGAAAAAAATTAAAATAAATATTAATTTATTAACCGCTTCGCAAATGTATAGTTAAACTAAACCCCCTAACATAAGGATGTACGGTATACTTTTATTTGACAAATCCAAAATTGTATCCATACAAAACTTTGAGATTGAACAATAAGGTTTTTTAAACTCTTTTATTTACTGTTTTTTTTAAATAGAAAAAAGGAAATTAATTTTGGTTTCAAAAAGTTTGATTTACTAATAAACAAATAAAATAAAATTGCGATTAATTAAAATAAAAATGACTTGATGTAATCTACAAATCTAAGTGGATACTTTGTTATCATGTTAGATATGATTTTCATTTCAATTTATAGCTCACGCTTAGAAAAAGTAAACTGAAAAGATTTTATCATTAAAATAAATATTCCAAAACATAGTTTTAAAATTACGTTTAGGATAAATAAAATCAAAGAGATTTCACCTTAAAAATATTTTTTGGTTTAGAACTTTTTTTCTTTGTTTTTAAAATATAAAGAATATTTTAATCAAGTAACGTCATCAAGAATCTCAACAAAATATGATCAAGATTACAAGTTTTTGAAAACTTTTGAAAACCAAAAGAAAAAAAAAATTAGAAAATAAATCTAAATTTATTTCTTAAATTTTCAAAGTATCAAGAAAATTATAATCATATGTAGTTATTAGTGATTTCAAGAAAATATAATCAACTACAAACATTTTTGAAAGTTTTGAAAAAAAAATTAAAAAAAACAGATCTTGAAAAACAAGAATCCTAACATACAAGTTTTATATTGCATGTTTGGATTCATTCACATCCGACACTCAAATAAAGATCTACCCAACTTTGATAGATTGAATCAAGTATATATTTGTACTAGCATGCTAAAAATATAAATAGAATAGAAAATAAAAGAGAGAGATAAGAAAACAAACTTCATAAATGAAAATGCTATAACTTGTATTAAAAAGCTGCTATGTAATTAAAGTTTCGATCCAAATTTGAATAAAAAATATCTACATTTGTTCTCTAAACTAACTCATTTCAATGAAAAACTGAATCTGAAAATTATAAAAGAAAAGCCCACGGCTGCCACTGCAAAATATGCATTTGTAAACATGAAACAAAACCCTAAACCTAATCTTTATTGCGCAGTAACAGTTGCTACTATCCGGACAGCAAATACGGACAGCAAATTCAATCTTCTACTTCAACACAAAAATTTTAACTCTTTGACTCTTCTTTCCAATCCAAAAGAATCGCATCAATCAAAATTATAAGTAAAAAATTATGATCAAAATACTGATACGGTATCGTGCTAAATCAGTCAAAGAATTTTGAATTGTGCAACATTACAAGTTAATTTCAGGACAGATGAAGACCACTTTTAGACTTAAAATCTTCATAAAAGTTGTAATTAAGAATGTGTACTTGATTTTTAGTTTTTGAATCACCTTAATTAGACTCAAAAACTCAAGATATGCCCAAAATCCTATCATGATTAGGATCTGTTCAACTTTTCAATCATAACTTTTAATCAATGTTTAATGACCCAAACGAATGTGAAGTTTAACTCATGGTACACTTTTAAAATGTTTTAGATGTCTATTACAATTTTACCGAAGATTGCTTTTAATTTTTAGAGCTCCTTGTATGTTAAAAATACATTTATCCCGTTCTAACAAACTATTTTAGTATATTTTTTTGCCGAAACCTGCATAAAGGAATAAACTAACATAAACAAAGAAAATGAAACTAAAATAAATATATTAAAACACAAATTATAGGTATTAGCATGGAAATCAATGTTTATGATTAAGCTTTTTAAGCGTAATCACGCCCCTTAACTTACACATTACTAATCCCTAACAATGACATTATTAAAACAAAATAAAACTACTATCCTATTTTTCTTTTTATTGGAAACACAACTACATTTAGTTGCATGTAGCAATCCTTTTAAACTTCTAAATTACTCATAGTGAATGAGTGAAGTCTCGTGAGAGTTTGTAATGAATCTACCTGCAAAATTCTTAAATTAGCTCGATGAATAGTATAAGTCCGTCAAATAATTCTTGATTCGATCTCAATAGAGAATAAGTTACAAAATTCAGAAATTGTATAAAACTCCCAATGCATATTGAACTTACCTAACTCTTAACCATTTCATTTCAAATTTATTACTTCATATCATCCAATCACTAAAGTTATCAATTAAATTTAAAAGACTGTGGTTTCAACCTCAAACCTCACAAAGTGTTTTATTCTTCAAATGAATTATCACTGATATGGGTTATTCTTATGTTCATGCAGAGAAACAATGTCAAAATTTATGCATAGAACTCAAGTAAGATGTGAATAGGAAAGAATAAAAATATATGTGAATATCTATAGCCTCACAGAGGAATGTATTGATACATTTGTAAAGTCACTAAATCCAAACACACCTTAAGTCTGTTAGGTCTTTAAAGGGTTGTAACTTCGCTGGGGGTTTAGGGCTACCAAATGAAATATATAAAATGCAAAATATATGTTTTAAGAGATAATGATCAACATTTTATGTCTCCTTCTCATTTTCCTAACTCTGTTTTTTTGTTTTTCTTTTACTTCTCCTTTTTTATTCACCCCATAACTAGAAAGCAAAACTTCAATTACAATCATTCTTTCTTTATTTGTTTGGGACTAAAATATTAAATTCATAACATGTTGTCCTAATTTTTTTTAAACAAATATACAATAATAAATAATTGGATTCCACATAAGTACATCTTTATAGTCACCCTTCATTCCCCTGTGTACTAATTTTCTCAAGACATGTAAAAATTAGGCTTTTTCTACTTGTCTAAGGTTAAAGGAATATTAAGATGGCTATAAAATAAAGAAAATTTTAATTTTTTTTTTAAAAGCTTCATGTAAGCTCCTAGGGATATGTGAACAAAGAAGGGTATAGGTCCAAAGTGACCAACGATGGCCTAACATCACTCTAAAGGTTAATGGCATTCTTCGCAAATTTTAATCTAGTCATATATCTAAATAAAGTGTTTTGTGCATTCACCAAAGCAAAGTGATGTATCTATATGAAAGAAAACACAATGAAAGAATTAATTTAGAATATTTACTATAAGCTCTCAAGAACAAACAATAAGACTCAAAAGTTCACAATATGTGGTTTTTTTAGGTCTTTACCTATTTCTTGATGCACTTGAATAACTAAAGATCATGAAATCTAATTCATAATACATTCTAATTCCATGGTCTCAAGCGATAAGTTTTTAATGCATTAAGAACTTTTATACTCAATTTGAACCAAGTGGCTTATTCAAGATTGAAATCGAATCATTTATTATTTTCATAACTAATACTAACATTATAAACTAATATAGAGACACATGTGAGATCTAGTCATGCTAAGTCAAGATAATCTTAATTTTCCCAAGATTTAAAAAAAAATTTAACACATGTCAAATCAATTCATCATATGAACCCTACGCTCCAACTAAAAATTCACATTATCTTCAATGTGAGAACTATGAAACATATGTGGGTCATAGTATGCAATAGTGAGCATGTTAATGAGATATGAAATAATAGCCAGAAAATGACACAAATAAGAGTAAAGCACAAAATAAATCAAGCATGCACCTATTATTCAAGGCACTTAAGATATCACCCAATACACCCCCAACTTAGATTCTATAGCATTCTCAACAACAACAATTATACATATGAAGTATCAATTAGAAGTGAAAGATAAAATAAAAATAAGAAGAACTATATTACTTCAAGAATTTTCTTATTTGAAGAAAATAGAAGAACTACACAAAAAAATGTTAGAATTAAAAAAATTATAAATAAAAGGAAAAATAAAATAAGAAAGAGAGTTAGTACCAAGAAAAAAATAAAAATAAAAGAAAAAAACTAAACTAATAAAAAGTAAAAAAATAAAGAAAGAAAAATATAATCTAATATATACATATGAAACAAAGAAATGGGCTATCCAACTCATTCTTTATACCATACGTCCACAAATAGTTTGATAAAAATGAAATTATCCTCAAGCTCATGAAGCATCGAGAGTGGAAGCTCCTTGGGTGGAATGCACACCGAGAAAGAAATAACCTTGTAGGGTCCATAAAACTCCAAATATATCCAAATGTTATTTGCATATAAGAACATGGAATGTGGTTGTAGGTTCTCTAGTATCCCATCGACACTTAAGAAGTCAATGCAAACTACTTTTTCAATCTTTACCACCTTCATACATGTGTGTCACTCTTGATCAAAACATGTTCAATTCTATTAGTACGATTCTCAGTTAGGGTTAAGGTAGATGAGAAGAGGTGTGCACCACTCTAATTCTCTGGCTTGTTTGTCAAACTCTCAAAGAATGATAAAGAGATATCACTTTCACGATAGTCCTATTGGACTAAAGCAGGAATCCAACTATAATTAGAATCGTATTTTTACTCAAATGTAAATATCTCAACAAGTAAGTCATCAAGTGTACTAGCCCCAATAGAAAAAAAAATATATTAGAAATAGACTCAGTGAGTGGTGTGGTAAAACATGATGAAACTAAAATGACCAGCTTAACAGTGTGCTCCTCTAAACCTATAACATTGAAACTCTCAGAATGAGTATCAGGATTTTCCACGGTCACTTACGTTGTTAAGATGTGATGAGCTTTAAGCTCTATAGTGGTATTGGTTGGCATATCCTCTAAATTCTCAACAAATAAAATCTCATACATGTTAGAGTTTGGTGGCAATGAGTTAAAGGGCTCATTCTTTTCATTATCCCAACCATTGTTAGAACAGTCACTCAACTCAAAATTTAAGGTTTTTGAATTATGATCTTCTTATGCAAGTAAAAAATAGGTCATGAATTCCATAATTTCAGTCTCAGTGAGTGGTCGAACATAAGAACATATAGCAACTTAAATAATGTATCATCTAATAGACAATCAATATGTGTGTAAGTCTCATATGCACTAGAATCAAGTTTTAAGTTAATTTTTTTCCTTTGTTGACTTTGCTCATAGAGTAACTCGAAAAAGTTCTATGTTAATTCTAGAGTAAAGCCAAAGAATTTACCCCTAGCTATAACTTCTCAAGATTTTGGAGTCATCTCTACAAGTAAACTATCATAGAAATTTATAATGATGAGTCATAACTCGAAATTGATATGTAGGTAAGAGTTTAATATATTTTTAAACATCTCCCAACATTGATAAATTTTTTTACCATAATCTTGAGAAAATTTTATAATTTGAAACCGTAGGGTGAAGTTTTGAAAATTGGAGAGAAAAGTTGTAATAAAATTATTGAATAACTTTTTCCAAATATTAATGAAGTAAGTAATTACACAAGACCAATCATCAACCACTCCGCATAATGATAATAAGAGAAAATTAAACCTAAAGTGTCATCAATGTAACCATTCGTGCAATAGAAACAAACCAACTCAAATTTTTCTAAATCAACTCTAGAGTTCTTATGTTCAAGTCCATAAAATTTAGGTAGTATAAAAAAGGTTTCTAAGCAAAATTCAATTTCGTAAATGTTGCCTAAATAATCAATAAGTGGGTGGGTGGTATATGGAGAACTAGAATTATAAGACAAATGATCTAAGTTCATGACATTTTTTTTTTAAAACAACAGAAGAGTAACCTAAATTATCCTAATGAATCAAAACTACAGAAGTTTCTCAGTAATAACACCAAAAAACTTGACTGTCTCACAAATATGCAGTTAAACTTAACCCTAATAAGGGCGTGTCATATAATTTTATCTCATGAGTCCATGATTGTATTCACATGAAACATTGAGATTGAATACTAGCATTTGCTATGTTTTTCTATCTATTAGTTTCTTTTTAAAAACAGAAAAAAAATGGTTTTGCTTTTGAAAAGTCTGATTTACTAACAAATAAACAAAATAAAATTACGAGTAATTAAAATAAAAAAAAAAAACTTAATCTAACTTACAAATCCAAGCGGATGCATTGTTCTTATGTTAAATGTGATTTTTAGCTCAATTTACAGTTCAATTTAGTAAAAGTAAATCGAAAAGATTTTATTGTTAAAATAAATAATGCAAAGTATAGTTTTAAAATCACGTTTAGGATAAATATGAGTACACTTGAAAAGTGTAATTATAAATTATAAATTGCAGTATAAATCATGCATTTATTTAATTAATTTTAAAGTTTTTAGTTATTTTTATTATTTATGGTATTTTGTTTTCCAAATACAGAAAAGAAACAGAAATTATCAAAATTAGCAGTGGAAAAGATGATGAAGGAGTTACTGCTATCCAGATACCCCAAATATTCGATCCGGACAGTAACGAAATGGTAGAAAGTAGAGAAAGATAAAGAATAAAAGTTGAACTGAACCCTTACTACTGTCCAAACACCGTAATAACGGCCGTATTGGGGTTCCACTATTCTATTATTTTAGAGTTTTAGAAAGTAGTTTAGGATAGTTTTAGGATTGATTTCTTTGTTTTATTGTTCATGGATCGCTTGATATTTCATTTTCTTTCCTTTTTCGCTTTTTATTTACTATTTTATTACTATCTCTATGTTAGGCTAAGTTTTTAATCTTGATCTTACCCATTAATAATGGGTGGAACCTTATTTGATAATTGGATGTGATTGAATTCGCGTATAATATGCAAAGCTTGTATGTTAGGATTCTTATTTTCTTAGATTTGTTTTCTAATATTTTCAAAACCTTCGAAAACATATGTTGTTGATTATATTTTCTTAAAATCACTAATAACTAGATATAATTAGAACTTTCTTAATATTTTAAAAATATGAGAGGTGAATCTAGATTTATTTTCTAGTTTTCTTTTAATTTTGGTTTTCAAAACATTCAAAAACTTGTAATCTCGATTATATTTCGTTGAAATCACTGATGGCATTACTTGACTAAAATTTTCTTCATATTTTGAAATCAAAGAAAAGAATTCTAGACCAAAAATGTTTTCAAGAGAATATCATTCCAGTTTTATTTATTCTAAAAGTAATTTTAAAACAGTGCTTTGGAATTAATGTTTTCATGATGAAATATTTCTGGTTTATTTTTCCTAAACGTGAGTTGTAAACTGAGATAATAATCACATCTAATATGAGAATAAGATGTTTACCCAGATTTGTAAGTTGGATCAAGTCATTTTCATTTTAATTATTTGCAATTTTATTTTATTTGCTAATTAGTTAAAAACTAAGCATTCCAAAATTGAAACCTATTTTCTTTTCCTGTTTTAAAAAGAAATTAGTAGATAAAAAAACTTAGAAACCCTAGGCTTCATCTCAAAATTTCCTGTAGATACGATTCTAGACTCATAAAGTAAAACTACACCGCACACCCTTACACTTGGAGGTATTTTTAGACGCAATATTTAGAGGTGGTCAAGTTTTTAACACAAGAACTTTGTAGTTTTGATTCATTAGGGTAGTTTAGGTTACTCTTTTACTGTTTTTTAAAAAAAAAAAAAAAAGCCATGAACATGAATTATTTTTCTTATAATTCTCGTGCTCTAGATACCATCCACCCGCTCATCGGCTATTTAAGTAGTATTTGTGGAATTGATTTTTCCCTAGATATCTTTTCTATACTACCTAAATTTTATGGACTTGAACATGAGGATCCTAGAATTCATTTACAAAAATTTGAGTCGGTTTGTTTCTATTGCACAGATGGTTACTTGAATGACACTTTTAAATAGAATTTTCTCCCATTATCATTATGAGTGGCCGATAATCAGTATTGTGTTGCTGCTTGCTCCATTAATATTTGAGAAGACTTGCATAATAATTTTATTGTAACTTTTTCCCTAATTTTTGAAACTTCACCCTACGATTTTAAATTGAAAATTTTTCTCAAAATTTTTCAAATTGAAAAATTATCAATGTTAGGAGAAGTTTAAAAATATATTAAACTCTTACTTAGATTTTAATCTTGAATTATGACACATCATTATAAATTTCTATGGTAGTTTACTTGTGGAAATGCGTCAAACTCTTTTAAGAGTTGTCCAATGATAAATTCTTTGACTTTACTCTAGAGTTAGCATGAAACTTTTTCGAGTCACAATACAAGAAACTCAACAAAGGAAAGAAATTAATTTAAAACTTAACTTTAATGCACAAGAGACTTACACATATATTGACTCTATATTGGATGATACGTTGTTCGAGTCTGCTATATATTCGTATATTCGACCACTTACTAAAGCTAAAATTACTGAATCTAGGGCCTTATTGTTATTTGCATAAGAAGATCCTAATTTAAAAACCTTAAATTTTGAGTAGAGTGACTGTTTTGACAATGGTTAAGATAATGAAGGGAATGAGCCATTTAACTCATTCCCACCAGACTCAAACATGCACGAGATTTCATCTGTTGAAAGTTTAGAGAACATGCCAACTAATACCACCACAGAGTTTGAGGCTAATCTTACTCTAACAACCCAGGTGACCTTAGAGAGTCCTGATAATCAGTCTGAGAGCTTCAATGCTATAGGTACAGGGGAGTACACTCTTGAGCCAATCATTTTAGTTTCATCATGTTCTACCATACTACTCTTTGAGATACTTCTGATATATCTTTTTTCTATTGAGACTAATATACATGATGATCTACTTGTTGAGACCCCTAAATTTAAGTGGAAGTATGATTCTAATTATGGTCAAGTTCTTATTTCAATCCCATAGGGCTATAATGAGAGTGAATTGTCTTTATCATCCTTTGAGAGTTTAACAGACTGGCCTAAGAGTAAGAATGATGCACACCTCTTCTCTTTTGCCCTAACCCCAACTAAGAATCCTATTGATAGAACTGAATATGTTATGACTTAAAGTGA
The DNA here is from genome assembly GCA_035590655.1 of Pouteria glomerata. NCBI lineage: Eukaryota > Viridiplantae > Streptophyta > Magnoliopsida > Ericales > Sapotaceae > Pouteria > Pouteria glomerata. The sequence continues at coordinate 14,089,828 of JAVXUM010000023.1, forward strand.
CTACACATGTAGGGAGGTGGGGAAGACAAAAAAGATAGTTTGCATTGACTCCTTAGATGTCAAGAAGGTACTAGAAACTACACAACCACATTCTATGTTCACATATGTAAATAACTTAGTTCATATTTAGGGTTCAAGAATCCCCACAAGGCCATGCATTTTCATATGTTCTCTAAACTTAGAGTATACTTACTCTCGGTCCTCCTAGGCTGGTGGAGCATATTATTAAGTTGGCTTATCTTAGTTTACCTCTTGACATAACCCCATCCAATAGTCTTATTATGAGAATTATGAGTAACTACAATGAGACTTACCATCACTGGGGCGAGGTACGTAGTAGATAAATAGGAAACTTACAAAATAAAATTGGAGAGATTTCATCTTAAAAACATTCTCTGGTCTAAAACTCTTTTATTTAGTATCAAAATATAAAGAATGTTTTAATCAAGTAACATCATTAGAGATTTCAACGAAATATAATCGAGGTTATAAGTTTTCGAAAACTTTTAAAAACCAAAATAAGAAGAAAACTAGAAAATGAATCTAGATTCATTTCTTATATTTTCAAAGTATTAAAAAAGTTCTAATCATATGTAGTTATCAGTGATTTCGAGAAAATATAATCAACTACATACCTTTTTAAGATTTTAAAAATATTAAAAAAAGATCTACGAAAATAAGATCCCTAATATACAAATTTTAAATTGCATGTTTAAATTCATTCACATCCAATACTCAAATAAGGATTCACCCATCATTGATGGGTTGAATCAAGTATAGATATGTACTAGCATGCTAAAAGCATAAGTAGAACAGAAAATAAAATAGAGATATAAGAAAGTAAACTTCATAAATGAAAATGCTACATGTATAGAAAAACTGCTGTGTAATTAAAGTTTCGATTCAAACTTAAACGAAAACTATTTGTGTTTGCTCTCTAACTAGCATATTTTAATGAAAAAATAAATCTGAAAATTACAAAAGAAGATCCTACAGTTGCCATTGCAATATATGTATTTATAAGCACGAAATGAAACCCCTAAACCTAATCTTTGTCACGCAGTAATAGTTACTATCTGGATAGCGTCACAATGTGTTCGAATAGCAAATTTAATCTTCTACTCCAACACAAAAGTTGTAGTCCTTTGAGTTTTCTTTCCAACCTAAAAAAAAATCACATCAATCGGAGTTTTGAGTAAAAAATTATGGCCAAAACACTGACAGGGTGTCTTGCTAAATCATCCGAAAAATTTCAAATTGTGCAACTTTGCAAACTAATTTCGAGGTAGATGGATACCTTTTTTGGAATTGAGATCTCTTGAAAATTGTAGCTAAGAATATGTACTTTATTTTGGGCTTTTGAATTACCTCAATTGGATCTCGGAAACTCAAGATATGCCCCAAATCCTATCATGATTATAATTTGTCCAACTTTCTAATCTTGACTTTTAAGCAATATTTCACGACTCAAACGAACGTGAATTTTAACTCATGATATATTTTTGAAAAGTTTTGGATGTCCCCTACAACTTTATTGAAGACCGCCTTTAATTTTTAGAACTTTTTACGTGTCAAAAATACATTTATTCTGTTTCGATAAGATATTTTAGTGTATTTTCTGCTAAAACCTGCATAAAATGAACAAACAAATATAAATAAAGAAAATTAAAATAAAATAAACGTATTAAAACACAAATTACTAGTATTAGAATAGGAATCAAGGTTTATGATTACGCTTGAAAAGCGTAATCATTTAAGTTAAAAGTAGGCTCTCAACAAATTTACACTATGCCAATAGTAATATTTTATATACATTAATAAAAATTATATATTAAATATTTTTAATTTAGAAGAATTTTTTCTTAAATAAAATTTTAAAAACTTCATTTTTATAAAAAAAAAAAAAAATGTCCAACCGGCTCGGAATGAAATAACTTTCAATAATGATCTCAATAATTTGCTCTACACTTGGAAGAAAATTCTCCTAATATTAAGGAGTAATTTAGAGGTGGTGTCCAAACACGGCATTGACAGGGGGGAGAATTGGTTTGGAAATTTGGAGGTTTGGAGTCTGGACATAACAACTGAACTGACCGAAGGGGTAATTTGGCTCGTACATACGTGCCATTACGCTTGGGCACAAGCATATGATAAAC
>JAVXUM010000023.1:14092083-14104109 GCA_035590655.1 Pouteria glomerata
CACAAAAAACATAAAATATTAAATTGAATGCATTTCCAATATTCTTAAAATATAAATCTCAAAATAAAAACAGAAAATAAAAAAAATGGGGAAAAAATAAAAAATTAAAAAAAAAAACTAAAATGCCACCTGAATATTTGAGATACTAAAAATGTTAACCCAAAATATAAAATAATGAGAACAAAAAATAAGCAAACTATCTTTTTTTTTTCCTTAAAAAAAAAAAACAATATTATATTATAAAAAAATAAAAAATATAATTAGATTGATGCCGAGTGGTTATGAGCATACCAATTTAGAGGGTGTTTTGTATGATAAAAAGTGAGATAAAATGAGATAAATTGTGAGTTCGTAATACGTGCAGTGAAATAAATTTTAAAAATTTTCAAAAATTTTTATCATGCCAAACACCCCCATTAAAACACTTGTTGCAATTACGGCTCATATTAGTTGCATTCAGGTCCTAGCAAAGTGAGTGGAGTGCAACAGACAATAGTATAGGAGTTGCTAAAAAAATTCAGAATGTATTTAAAATTCATTGGATATCTTGCTGAGGGTAGCTAAGAAAAGCAAAGAGCACATAAAGGTGCAGGAATGCTCACTGGGAAGTCACACCAGATTTGTCGGGCAATCCAAGAACAATGATATGTAATAGAAAAGCTCGGCAGGAAACTCGTCCCAGTGGGTAGCGCGATTTCAAATTATTTTGGGATTGTGTCTGAGTTTATTTCGGATTGAATTTTTTGTTCTTGCATATGAGATATATTGTATATCTAAATTAAGTTTAGATTAGGTTTTCTAGGTTTTGAGTTGAAAGAAAAAAATAAGAGTAATGTGAAAAAAAATTTTTCTTTACGAACCTCTTTAAGATTTTTTTTTTTTTTAATTCTTATAAACTTTTCTTTATTGTCATAAATTTATAGTCACAAAATTCAATATATTGTACCTATGGATATAAACATATTGTGTAAGGTTATTTTATAACAAATTCATATGCTATCTTAAGTTAAATAGGAATTACTAAAAGAATCTGTGAATTGATGAAAGAAGTTTCTCAATTGCTCAAGTTTCCAATTTGAAAGAAAATTCTGCATTTAATGAAGTTTCCAAAACAAACAAAGTTCAATTAAATTGGAAAGATAACCGTGATGAATCAGTTCAAGCGTCAGAAAGTTTTCAAATCCAAGTCAAGACAGAATTCCAGTTGATACAAGACACAAGCAGCACACACGGAAAAATTCTAAAAGACTTCGCAGGCAGGGTGCCACATAGGCGCTGGGAGAGCGCGGGGTGCGCCTGGTTGATTTACAACTGCAAAATTATTCCAGTAAGATCCTCTGGCAGCAGGAAGGGAGTATGAGACTTCAACCTATGGCGCAGAATACGCGAGGGTGCAAGCTGCGAATTTCCTAATCGTATTTAATTTCCTATTTTGCCAAGCTAAGGCAACATTATGTAACTCTCTATATATGTACCCAGTCTTAATGAAGAAAAACAAACGTGTGGGACATATTATAGAGATCTAGAGAGAGTTTTTATTTTGGTGAGCTTAAGTGTTCTTTCTCTAGTTTTTTATTTTTATTCTTTCTTGACTTTCTATGTGAAGTAGAAAGCCCTGCTTGTAGGGTTCATTAAGCAAGTCGAGCAAGAGCGTTGAAAAGATTCATGCAAGTGAGTTGTAGAGAGTCTTAGTAAAGTCTTGTAACCCGTTGATAGTAGGAATTGTTGTTAATAGAGATTTTTCTCCCTGTGAAAGGGTTTCCTCGTTATCTTCTGGTGTGATTATTTTCTGTTTTGTGGATTGCTTGGGTGGTTTGGAATTTTCAATTGATATCAGAGCAGGTCACTCTACGTTCTTAAGTTTGATCAAATTCAAATCAATGAATCCACAAAGTGATACTGAAATATCAAACCATGAGGATAATGATTTGGAAGATGAATTCAACAATAATCTCCAAACTGCCTACAACAGTTTCTACGCTGAATGGTGTAATATAAAGAAACAAAGAAAAGCTCAACACAAAAATAACACTTTGCTCAGGGAAGAAAGAAATGCTTTGAAGATTGAGAATGATAAACTCACAAGTAAGTTATCTATTTTAGAATCTGACAAATCTTCTCTATCTCAAAGTATAAAAAAATTTAAAGCAAAGCTTGAAGAGAAGAACAAAAAGATTGAAGACTTGGAGAAAGTTAATGAAGCACTTCAAGTAAAGTCCCAAGGCGCAAAAAAATTCAAAGAAAAATTGGAAGAAAAGAACAAAAAGAATGAAGAATTGGAGAAAACCAATGGGAAACTTCAAGCAAAAGTTAAGGAACTAGAAGAGAAGATAAAAGACGATGCGAAGCTTTTGGAAAAGATGACTATTTGCTCAAGCAAAATTGACGAAATTTGGAGCAAACCGAGGTTTCATGGAGATAAATCGAGCCTTGGGTATATTGGAGAGAAGAATTCAAGCGCATCCTCATCATCAATTCCATCTGCCCCAAAATCTACAACAATTCAAAAGAATGCAAACTTCATGGTGAAGACCACTGCACCCATCAAGAAGATCTTTCAAAGTCCCAAACAAAGTTTGCACTCTCCTCCTATGGTGAAAGGTACACAATTTTCTAAGCGACAATCTTTAGTACCTATTTGTCACCATTGCGGCATTAAATGTCACATTCGACCAAATTGTCACAAATTTTATGATTTACTTTTAAATTATGTTAAAAAATTTTCAAGAAATCAAAACCATAAAATCCCTATGACAAATAGATTTCAAACTTTAACTAATTTTGAAAAACATTTTGCAAAGCCACGCCAATTTTCAAATTCAAAGTATGAAAATTTTCAAAGATCAAAAATCTTAAATTTTTATGAAAGGCGTGAAAAAAATAAAAATTTTGAAAATATTATTTTTCCTAAAATTAGGGCTATATATGTTAGAAAAAGTGACTTGAATATTGTACACACCCCTAAGAATGTTGAAAGGGTAAGTCTGTCACGCCCCGGGTCCGGAGACCCAGGGAGTGAGGGTAAATCATTCATAACATGTAAACACGGTCACCATATCAGAGCAAGCACATTGGTCATGCAATGGACCCACAGAACCTCCTCTGCTATATAACGGCCTAAACTTTGCCCAAAGGGGTACCTAATAGAAATACCTGTGTAATATATACTCGCTGCCATACAACCACTCAGCAGTTTTATAACTTAAACATACAAGCTCATCCAAGCCACATGAACTAATATAAACGTATCACCATTCCACTATTTGAATATCCAAAATTTTGTACATGTCCCGGCCTTATGGCCATTACAACCCCAAAGCAAAAGAAAATATATATACATTACAATGCCTCCTCAAAATGGATTACAACATGCAAAATACATCTCCAATGTGTAATGGCGTGGACACCCCTCCCTTTGCCTTTAAGTCCCTCCTAATGTCCTGTGTAGGTCCTGCATGGACATCTGTAGGGACGTGAGTACGAACGGCGTGTGCCCACGATACACTCCTATAATATAAATACGATGCATGCAATGATCATGATACAATGTAGCAACAATAATCCAAGTTCCATAACATGATAGCAAATATCCCGACTCATATCACAAACAAGTTTCACATGCTATTCTGAATATCAAAATGTGTATATTATCAACATTTAATCCATTATTTTGCTCATCTTGTGTATACATCACAGATTAATCATTCACACATCATCGGAGATTGAGTACTGTTCCGGCATCCTTATTCTGGGCGACGCCGCCGCCCCCGGTGTTCTTTAGGATGGCAACCCAGGGCGACGTACGCCCGTATGGATGCCTAAGCTAATACACTATCCTCATTTCGTAAGTTACTAACCTACTGGTATGAAACACCAACCTTGCGCAGGTTCCGAGATTTTCGACCCGAGGGTACCTCGCCCCATTTTTATTTTTTGTACCCCACAATCCCCGGCACACAACCAATCATTTCGTTTTCTTGTCTTCCATTAGGTTTGTAAGTTATGTGTGAGTTCACATACCACATTTCATTTGGTGACTTAACAACACAAGTCATTCCATGAGCATTCTCATCTCAATATAAGTATAATTCACATAACCAGAAGCAAGATATTTCAAGTGTTTTCACAAGCATTAGTATCTCATCCCAAGTCCCATGCATTTAACCAAGTCACATATTACATGCAATAATCAAGAGATGATATCGACATGAAATGAAGAGAGGGAGATGCATTTATGATGTTTAAATATGGTAAGAGTAGTGTAGGTAGGCATAAAATAGGCTAAAAACTAAAATTGGGTTTCAGCAAAGGGGTCGGGCGCCCCTAGAGGGGGGATTTTGTTGTGAACAGTAGCTCGGGCGCCCCACCCTTTTGGCCCCACCCTTTTGGGCGGGTGCCCCACCTCACTCAGGCGGCCCACCTAAATCAAGCAGGCACCCTCAGAGAGCAGAAATGCTTCGGGTTTTGATCAACTTCATGTTTTTGCCTCCCTCTTGTACCTCTACTCATTTTTATGTACCAATTACCATTTTACACCCATTTTTCCCTCTTCCAAGTTCACTCTAACCTAGAGTTCTCAAAGTTTTCTTCCATCTCCTCCCATCACTCACTACCATGCACATCACACTAAACCATCAACTCTATATTTAGTTTTGGTTCCAAGGTTCTCCCAACAAGGATTTATGATTTCATTTGCTAGCTATCACATCTACTAGACTTTAAGAGAAGAATAAGAAGAACTTATATTTATATTATGAGAAGTTCCCTACTTCAACTTGAGATCAAACTCTTCAAAAACTCCAAGATCCAGCTAGCTTCAAAGGCACCTTCTAATCACTTCACACTTTCAAAACTTCAAGGGCTTGAGTTCCTCATTTGAATTCTTCTTCCTCTTGCCTCTTTCTCCACTTCACTCCTTGGTTTTCTTCTTCTTTATTTTTCTCTTTTCTTTTCTCCAAAATTTTCTCCCAATTCCTCCAATGGCCGAATGGTTCTCTTCTTTCTCTCTTCTAGATATTTAACTTTGCTATTTAGTAATTTCACCAACCAATTACATATATATATATATCTATACACCTTGGCCGGCCAAGTCTCCCTCTACCACAACTTTCACTAATACATATACATATATAAGCATATAAGCCTTCCAACCATTAACTTAGGGCCCCTACCAATTTAATGCATGCTTGACTTTCATTTAATAACAAAACAAAACAACAAAATAGGAGATCAATTCCTTTGCCCGACCCTTCTTTCATCCAATACAATATATATGTAGATATAAGTAAACAAGGCTTCAACATTAACTAGAGGGGCCAACTTGTTAAATGCTTCTTTGACTTCCCTTAAAGCAAAAAAACAATGAAATTGGAAGACTATTCTTGAAGTTGGCCGGCCACCTTCCCTCCATCCATTCTTCTCTCAATATTATATATAGATACATGCTTACATGGAGTCAAATGGTCAACAAGTCAAATAATCAACTTTGCTTAGTCCAAATTGGAGATAACTTGATCAAAGTTGGTGCCAAACACCTTTGCATGGCCGGCTCTCCTTCTTGCTTTCAAATTCTCAACTCTTCTTCATGCATTATTCTAACACTTTCCCTTTATTAAATCACCACATGAATATCTTCTACAACCATGCACAAACCAAACAAGACCATCCACTCTAGCTTCCAACACTTAGAACAATTGAGGGAACCTAACTTTTTAACACATCATCAAGCTCTAATCTCATCTCCAAGGTAATTCAATTTATGATTTCCATTCATACACAAGGTGAGGGTATCACAGTAGGGATCATTTTGGTATATATATATGTTTTGTCAATATGTAGAGATTTGTGTATATGTATGCATATATATGTGGGTGCATGTATATATATGCATATATATGTGTTTGAAATTAGTACGTAATGGACCCAAAATTTAAAATGAGATATATAGATATTATGGTAAAGATTTAGTGCACCGTAGTTGAGTTTTATTTACAAACTTAAGAACTGGGTTGGTTTATTTTGAACGAGGTTGGCCTAGGGAAGACGATAAACAGTGTGATTACATAAGGGAGTCAAGGCCGGGCGCTCCTCGTGCCCAACTTGCGACCCCTACTAGAAAACTTAAAATCTAGGTAAGGCTATAGGTATGCACTCCCTGTGCCCAGCCCATGATCCACTCGGGTCCTGTCTATGTGAGTCTGTTTTGGTTCATTTTTCTTGGGTTGGTTCCCATATATGTATAGAATATGATGATGTGAATATAAATTTATACTTAAGTATACCATATTATGAATTAACTTGAGATGTTTCGATATCATGATTGGGCATATCATGTGCATTGGGATTGAAACAGTTTTATCTGGTGGAAATGATTTGTATGGATTGGTCGAGTGTGTCATATGTTTATGTGACTTGCCGAGGCACATGTGCTATATACATTAATTTTGATGAAATTGAGAAAATAGATTTTTATAACACCGAATGATCCCCAGTTAACATAAACGTGACTAGAGCTTAGTCATGTAGAGTTAAGACTGATTGTACCATAAAAAGTACAATAATTAACTTCAATTTAAGGATAAAAAGGAAGAATTAGGTGCTTAAAAGAGAAACAAATAAATTATTATGTGTTAATGTGGAATTGGTTCCCTTGCAGGTGTTTTGGAGTGAAAAGAGCAGAATTGGGATTTAAAAAGGTAGAAAAGCAGGAGGCTGTTCGAACGTAGGTTCGAACCACAGAGGGATTAAATAAAGTCAGAAAATTTAAGTCCTGAAGACCTAGTTTGAACATTGGTTCGAACAGGGGTTTATTCGAACGTTTGATCGATCAACAGAGACCAATGCAAGTGGGAGCCTGAAAAATTGACTAATTAGGTTCGAACACTGGTTCGAACCACACCTTGTTCGAACATTGGTTCAATCAACAGAGGCCAATTGGAGTTTGAGTTGGAGCTGGAAGAAATCAGAAGAAAAAACTAAGTGTTGAGAAGTTGGTTTGAACACCTGTTCGAACCATGCTCTGTTTGAACACAGGTTAGATCAATAGATGTTTTGCAGAGGTTAAAGTGAAGAGAAATTCTAAGTCCACAAATCTCGTTCGAACACCTGTTCGAACCAAGTCTCTGTTCGAACATTTGTTCGAACCAATCTGCGTATTCTGAAATTTGTAATTCAATACATTTGGCAAGGGTAATTTGGTACTCCAATTTTGTCATGTATATAAGCTACAGTGTGATCGGTTGAGAGGAAGTTTTGGACATTACATTCTTCGTACATTTTTAGTTTTTCAGTTTTTCAATTGTAGAGAGAGAATTTAGAGAGAGAAAGTATATCTAGTTCATTTTTTGTTGAATTTACTTCACAAAATGGTAAGAATCTGTGTTTCTTCATTGATATTTTCTTTCCATATGAGTGAGTAGTCTTTACTCTTGGATTCAATGTAAGTTTTGTGGATGAGTTGTATATATACTTCCAGATTTTGATCTTAATGTCAGATTTTCTGATTTTATTTGAGTATTCTGTATTTGGATTGACTCACTATTGCATTTGGAGTTAAATTTCTGATTTAGTGCTTGGGATGCATTATTTATGGACATAGTATGTATGGTGGTGGTTAGATTTGTCATGTTTTCTGATGAAAAATAGTATGATTAATGCTAATCCTATTTACATTTACTTTTAGTATATAGATTATGCCTTCAAAGTGTTTGATTAAATTTCTTCAACAAAATTTATACTGATTTTTCAATCAATCCAAATCTGGTCTATTCTAAGGTAAATTTCAGAGAATCATTTTTCAATTTATTCTTTTAGAACTAGATAAATGGAAAAATCTGGAAATTATATACAATTCATCATAGACTTATATTGAATCCAAGGCTTTTAAAATTTTGTTTAACTAAAAAAATTTTTTTCAACAACATTCACAATCATAAAACCAAACCAATTTTCATTATTCATTGTGAGATCAATTTTTCTAAGAACTTTTCCAAAATTAAGTTTGATTCATTGTTAGTTGCTTTCGGTTCTCTGTGGACACGATCCGGTACTTACCGATTATTGTGCTTCAATTGGACACCCTGCACTTGGGGTCGAGCCAATATTAAATATACAATTGGGCAAGCAAGCACTTTTGGTGCCGTTGCCGGGGAGTCTTAAGCAACGGTGAATGGACTTTTTGTGAAGTTTTGTGCGGATTGATCTTCACCACCATCTCCAACGACAAAATTGCGCACTTTTGGGTAATTTCGTTCCATACTCTTTTGAATTTTGATTGAAAATAAGTTAGTGGTAGTAAGTATTCATAAAATTGTTTGTGCTTGTGCATTTGTTGCATTTAGGGCATGCATCTTAGATCTGGTAGAATAGTTCAGTCTAGATTACATCCACACACTCAAAACATTGAAGAATTTATTGAGTTTTCATTGACTTCATCATCTACATCATCTGAACCACAATCTCCATCATCATCATCTGTTTCTACTAATTTAGCACACATTATGGAGAATGCAGGAGATAATGGGCAAGATGACCCTGGGCCAGTTGTCCCATTAGATACACGACCTTTGAGAGAATTGTTGCACCTCGTGCGACAAATCACTCCTTCATGCATCATTCTTCCTCTAAATCAGAGGAATTTTACTTTTGAGCCTGGAACCATACAATTGCTACCTACATTTCACGGCATGGATTCGGAAAATTCATACACATACATGAAAGAATTTGATGATGTATGTGCCACATGCATGGATCAAAATGTTACTGAAGACACTGTGAGATTGCGTTTATTTCCATTTTCCTTGAAGGATAAGGCCAAAATATGGCTTAACTTCTTGAGACCTCGCTCCATTGGCACATGGAGAGAAATGCAAGATGAATTTTTGAAGAAATATTTTCCTGCTCACAGAACTTTAATGATGCAAAAACAAATCATGAACTTTGCATTCCAACATGGAGAGACATTCTTTCATGCATGGGAGAGGTTTAAAGATTTATGTAATGCATGTCCACATCATGGATTTCCAATTTGGCGGTTGTGTAGCTTTTTCTATGATTCCTTGTCATCTGAACTTAAATAGTTAGTGAGTACCATGAGTAATGGTCAATTTTTGGATAAATCTGTAGAGGAAGCTTATGAGTTTTTGGAGGAGTTGTCGTCTGAAAATGCCAAGTCTTGGGAAGTCACACCACCATCACAACTTGAGTCTAGAGGAACACAGGCCCAACCTAATGGGAGATTTAGGTTAAATGAGAATGATGATTTGAGTGTTAGACTAGCAGCTCTTAGTGGGAAGGTAGAGTCACTTGAGACCAAGAAAGTGAATATGGTAAGTGAGAGGGAGGTGAAATGTGTTATATGTGAGGTGTCTAACCATAGTACTGATGAGTGTCCTACCGTGCCAGCTTTTAAGAAAGTCTTGTACGGGCAAACTTCAAACACAAACACCACACATAACTTCCCTAGGCAATATCCTAACCAAGTTCAAGCCTAATCTGGACCACCTCCCATTCCCAATCAACATCATCCAGGGTTGAGAAATCATCCTAATTTTTCATGGAGGAATGACCAACCTAGTGCATCTTATCCTCAAAATTTCAATTCAAATCTTCTCAAGGTTAAACACAAGGTCAATCTTCTAGTTCATTTCAACCTTCATATAGGAAGTCATCATTAGAGGATACCCTTCAGTAATTCATGTAAGGTCAAATTGGGATCAATAACCAAAATGCTAAGAATCAAGAGCAAACTAATAGAGCGATTGAGGATATTAGAAACCAGTTGACCAAGCTCATGCAAAGTCATAGTCAAGCTAAAAGGGGTAAATTGCCTTTACAAACCATTCCAAACCCTCAGGGTCAAGTTCATTTGAGTGAGAACATTGGTGAAAAGTCAAACCAAGAACATATGCAAGCAATAACTACCTTGAGGAGTAGGAAGGTAATTGAAAAATCTGATGATCTTAGGTTGTTGAGAGTAAATGAAAAAGAATGAAGAGTATATAGAGAGAAAGGGGAGAATAGTAACCAAGGTGAGAGTGGAGAGAAAACTATGAAGAGTAAAGATGATGATGAGAGTAACAAAAATGATGAAGTGGTAGAAGAGGTGTTGAGAGATGAAAGAAGTGAAAACAAGAAGAAAAATAAAGTTGAGGAGAATAAGAATAAGAATAAAGAGAGAGAACAAGTGGTGGGATTCCAACCTCAACCACCCTTCCCAAGCCGATTGAACAAATCAAAGAAGGAGTTGTTAAATTCAGAAATTTTTGAAGTCTTTACGCAAGTGAGGATCAATTTACCTTTGTTAGATGCCATCAAGCAAGTACCCTCCTACTCTAAATTCTTGAAAGACCTTTGCACTATCAAAAGGAGAGTGAGTGTTAAGAAAAAAACTTTTATGACCGAACAGGTTAGTGCCATTATCCAACATAAGACACCACCGAAGTATAATGACCCAGGGTGCCCTACGATAGCTTGTGTCATAGGTGAGCATAAGGTGAAACAAGCTCTCTTGGACTTAGGAGCTAGTGTCAACTTTCTCCTTTACACAGTTTATCAACAGTTGGGTTTGGGGGAGCTTAAGCCGATTAGGGCGACTTTGCAATTAACGGATAGGTCGGTTAAGATTCCTAGGGGTATTTTGGAGGATGTGCTCATTCAAGTTGAAAATTTCTGCTATCCTGTAGATTTCATTATCTTAAACACTCAACCTACTCCTCAAGGTTCTATTCATCTAGTTTCTGTTATTTTAGGAAGACCTTTTCTTGCAACCATAAATGCTCTTATTAATTGCAAAAATGGTCTTATGAAAATTTCTTTTAGGAACTTGTTGGCTGAAATGAACATCTTTAGAGTCACAAAACAGCTTATGGAGGAAGAAGAAGACATAAGGGAGGTAGATTGTATTCAAACCATCACGAAGGAATATTTTGAAAGAGAGTTCATAGGAGATTCTTTAGAGAATGTGTTGATGCTTAGTGAGAGTAGTGATTATGTTGATGAGGTAGAAGATGAGGATGTAAGAGAAGTGTTAGATTGGCTAGACAATGCTCTAGGCATGTCTATTGCTAAGTCTAGTCAAGTTTTTGAACCCATCTCTCATTCTCTAGTTAAACCCGCACCTTCACTAGAGAAACCTCCAAAGCCAGATAGGAAGCCACTTCTTAGTGAACTTAAGTATGCCTTTTCGGGTGAGGATGAGTCATTCCCTGTGGTTATCTTGTCTCAACTTTCCAAAGATCAAAAGAAAAGTCTCATTGAGCTTTTGAGAAACCACAAGAAAGCAATTGGATGGACTATAGCCAATCTCCATGGGATTAGCCCTCTTAAGTGCACACACTCCATCTATCTTGAGGAGGGGGCCAAACCTGTGAGACAACCTCAAAGAAGACTAAATCCTAACATTAAAGAGGTAGTCAAATGAGAGGTCTTGAAACTTTTAGATGCCAGGATCATATATCCCATTTCTGATTCCAAGTGGGTTAGTCCAACCCAAGTCATCCCTAAGAAATCTGGAGTCACAGTACTCAAAAATGAGGATAATGAATTGGTACCTACCCGAATTGAAACGGGTTGGCGCATGTGCGTTGACTACCACAAATTAAATGCTGTGACTAGGAAGGATAATTTCCCTTTGCTTTTCTTAGATCAAGTGTTAGAGAGGGTGTCGGGATGACCTTTTTATTTCTTTCTTGATGGTTATTCCGGTTATAACCAAATTGAGATTTCTCTTGCTGACTAAGATAAGACAACATTCACATGTCCCTTTGGAACTTTTGCTTACTGACGCATGCCTTTTGGGTTGTGCAATGCCCCTACCACGTTCCAAAGGTGCATGATGAGTATTTTTTGTGATATGGTCGAGGATTTTCTAGAGGTTTTTATGGACGACTTTTCAGTTTATGGGGACAGTTTTGAATCATGTCTTGATAAGTTGAGGAAGGTGTTAAAAAAGTGTGAAGAAAAGTGTCTTGTGCTTAATTGGGAAAAATGTCAATTCATGGTTACTCAAGGGATAGTCCTAGGACATG
>JAVXUM010000023.1:14109098-14140284 GCA_035590655.1 Pouteria glomerata
TATGAGATGTTATATATGTACACTGGTGCACACTGGCACTGTCCTACCTACTGGGCTAGTTAGCTCACCCCCTCCATTATTGCAGGTAATACAGGGAGGCAGGATAGTGAACATCCCGAGTTGAGTTGACTACTGGAGACCTTAGTCTTAATTTATCTTTATGAGATTATTGTATTTTATTTGTGCGACCCGGAGTGTGGGTCCCATTGTTGATTGTGATGTATGATATCTATTTATTTATATGGGGATTTGGGACGATTGTAGTTGCTCTGATGATGTTGTGATATATTGACTAGACCTTGGCACAGGTTTATTTTATTATGTTTTGTTTTAAATTGTCCCCATTTTCCCATACCGTCCGTCCCGGACAATTTATGTTAGGGGCGTGACATTCTCATTGGTACATGATGATTTAGTGAGCCATGAGCGTGTTTTACTGCTCTGTGCTATTGGTATTAGGATTCCCATTGATCTGGGTACAGTGATATTCGACACGATAGTGCAGAGAGTCGACAACATAAGCAGTCGGCCCGTGTTGCCATTTGGTGGGTTGATAACCAGCATGCTGGAGTAGTTTGGAGTAGTCATCGAGGCGACAGCTAAGACTGTTTTTCCTTCAGGTATCATTTCTGAGTCCACGGGGGCTCGAAGATCAGCTCAGCTACACTTTCGTGAATCTACCACAACTACACAGGCTGGTATTTCATTTGAGCCAGGATCTTCTATATCCACTATGCCAACCCCACGTCCACCTTGTACAGTTTAACAGAATGATTTCCTGCACAGTATTGATGTCAGATTGCAGCATGTGGAGGCGG
Source organism: Pouteria glomerata (assembly GCA_035590655.1). Taxonomy (NCBI): domain Eukaryota; kingdom Viridiplantae; phylum Streptophyta; class Magnoliopsida; order Ericales; family Sapotaceae; genus Pouteria; species Pouteria glomerata. Next base: position 14,109,917 of record JAVXUM010000023.1, read on the forward strand.
AGATCCCTATTATGCATGGTTCCTTGGCCAGGATCGAGATTGAGTAAGTATCTCAACGTCAGTTATTGGAGACCATTTTAGAGGACATTCGTGCATTAGCCCCCAACCATCCCCCTTCTGATGACCCACCCTCTAGCCTTGGATTTTGATGCCTTTAGGGCCTTTTTGTCAGTTTAGGTTGTTGTGTCGTGTCTCATCAGTGTACCTAAAACTGCTCATTTTCTATTGTTTACTTACCAGTTTAGACTACCGCTATGATGTACTTAAACTATATTTTATTTCATTTTGAATTTTTTTTCTCTTGTACATAATCTTGTTATTTATTTTTCACTTTGATTTTATATTATGTTTGTTTTCTCTATTGTACAGTGTGTCGTGCTTGTTCGTACAGTGATTGCAGGTGATATCTAGACTACCTTTTTATTGGACTTTTGATCTTACTCTATTGTTTTGATGATATCTATTATAATTGCTAGGGTCTATAATGAAGTCCAGGTTGTGGGGTTCATTAAGGATCGAATTGTTACCATTTTGGCTACAAATCACCATTATCATGCTCACTTAGCACCCTATGGTTCCACTCGAACATGGTTCTCACATTGAGGACAATGTCTAATATAGGTTGCGGGGTAGAGCTCGTATGATAATGCATGATCACCTACATTGTTTTTTCAAATAAACAAAGAAAAAAATGTGGTTTGGTTGATAATGACTTTTAGTGAGCAAATGATAAGTGAGTCTTGTTCGAGTTTTTATAGGAAGCTTAGCTTGAGTCGAATGTGTCATGCCCGGTGCAATTTTGGCAATCAAAGTGTGGAGTGAAAGTGCTTGTGTGTGGATTTTATGTACTATTGGTCAATTAAGCATCTTTGGACTAGGTTGAGACTTATACCCCGTAATGTGCGCTTTTGAGCATATTAGTCGTTTCTTGAGGGGTTGCATACAATCACAACTCTTTTGTTCTTCATTGTGGTTTTTAATGCACCAAATGGACCAAACACACTTGCATGATTATCACATGGCACATATGAGTTGTTTGCAAGCTTAGAACATGATGCTAGGCCCTTTTTGTTATTTTGAGCCTTCTTGTCTTTTCTTAATATGAAATTACCCTGGGAGCCAATTTGAAGCCATTTATTGAGTTTTTATTTTTCTTAATTATCCCTTAATAGGATATTCCCTACACCTATCTACATAATTTAAGCCATACCTTCAGATGTCTTGGGATGTCAAAGTACTTCAGAGCCTAAGTTGAGGATTTGGGGTGGGCATGTAAGCCTTGGTGAATACAATGAGAAAACATATGTATATATATTACCAAAAAAAAAAAAATTCTTTTTGTGTATGAAGATGTGAGACTTGTACATTAATAGCAACATTTATAATTGTCCCAAGGGTAGTGCTTAGTAGGAATACGCTTCTTGTTAAGATCCTTGTTAGGGTTGAAATGGAAATGGGTAAATTGGGATTTTTTGGCACTTGAACATCTTTATCCCAAGACTTATGCCTTGAACTCCATATCTTCCATTGGTAACCATCACCCCCGGGCCCAGTTACAACCGAAATAAAGACCTAGTTGATTCTAGTGAGCAACTCTTGTTTGATGCATGTTGTCGTGTCATGTAGGATGTTGAGTGATTTCTTGCATCAGAATCCGGTTATGAGCTATCCGTTTGAACATTAATTCATTTCACTTATTTGATTGAGGGGTTGTGTGCAACTAGGATAGTATCTCGTGCTATTAAGAATGTGTGAACCCGTGATAAGTGAATTTCTTTCTATAAGTGACATATCTTGTGAGGACTTGAAGTTGAAACCTAGCTCCGATTATGCTCTTGCGACGTTTGGGAATGAATGAAACACCTACGTACTCATGAACTTCAAGCTTAATGATCTATGCTTTCATGCTTAGTACTTGGGACTCTCACATTATATTTGAGTTTTGTGACTTATGGGACTTGTATTTGACTCGTCTTTGATCATAATCACTCTTGGTCATTTGAAACTAAATCACAGATGTTTGTGGGTAGCATCACTGCAAACCCTCACCAGACCGCGCTCATCCACTAGAGGGAAACTAGGGGTTCAAAAAGGGTTTGCCTCACATGTTAAGTGTGGTTATGTGTCTCTTACGAAAATGGACATCTCATTAGTTTAGAAGTAATTGAACTTTCATTTGAATAAAAGGTTACATTGGTGGATGTTCTCCTACACATTTGTTCTATCTCCTATGGATTAATTACATGCATTTCTAGGGACTAGAAATGTTTAGGTTGGGGGTGTGATTGTGCATCATTTATGGTATATTATCATGGTTACATGGTTATTTGATAGTGTTTTATCTCTATAAGATCTTAATATTATCATGACATTGATGCATTTGTTGAACTGTGTGGGACTGGAGGTCCAACTTGCTAAGGAACAAAAGAAGTACAAGCAAAACCTGAAAAGAGCTGAATTTGGAGCTGATAAACAGTACTAGAGGCGCCCTACCCTAGCATGGGCGCCCCACCTTGAGTCAGATAGGCACCCACAGAGAGTGCAATATTGAAGCTTCAGTTGAACAAAACATCAAATAGCTGGTAGAAATCAACGAGAGGCGCCTCACCCTAGCATGGGCGCCCCACGTGGGTAGGGGTGCCCCACCATGAATTAGGTGGGTGCCCACCGAGGTCGGATTCTGAGCCAATTTCGTTGAGGACTTCATCAAAGACCTGGGGGAATAGTGGCATGGGCGCCCCACCTAAGCATGGGCGCCCCACTGGGTGTGACCTTTGGTTTTCTTTATTCACGTAATGTGAGATTTTTGCTCCCACTTAAACTCTGTATAAATAAGTGACTTCAAATGTCTTTGGGGATCTTTTGACATTATTTTTTAGGACACTTAGAGGGGAGTTGAAGTCGCTTCCTCCGAAGGTTTAATCACTTGATTTTCTTGTAAGTACGTTTCATTTTGTCAATTTCAATTCCAAAGTTTGGTTTTTACATTTCGTTTCCAGTCGTTTATTATCTTTTGCTTTATTGTGGGATGCTTGTTTTTGGTTAGTTATTAGCCATGCTAGGCTAAACCACCTTCTTGGCTTCGAACCATTGAAAGTGGTGATGTTGATTATAGAATCTTGAACACGAATGAACATAACCTTCAAATAAAATTCTAAGTTGGAAAAAATAGAATCCTCATAATGTTTGGTTAACCTTGTGGAATACTTTTACCTGTGTTAAAATCGGTGATGGATTTTTTAGAAAAAACTCTTAAAAAATCTATAACCCTATTCAATGTCCCGGTAAAAAGTGAAACTCATTTTCGGAAATAAAACCTTATCCAAGTCCTTTAAAAATTGAGTCACTCGTGATACAACCTACTTAAGATGTTATCTCCAATGGTATGTTTCAATGTCCTTGTGTACTTGAACGGAACTTGTTTAAACAATTGCTTGGCTATTATGGATTCTGATGTGTGCGTATGAGTTCAAGAGATTCTCTGTCACATCACCACTGGACTGGTGAGAAGTCAAGGTCTTAAACCCATTTTTTAAAATCTTCTTCAAATTTTTAATATCTTTCCGGCTTTTCTGTTTTAATTTCAACTAAACTTGAAAACATAATACAACCAAAAGGAATTTGTAGTTTTAATTAAACCTTTTGCAAGTGTTTTCCTAAAAACGAGTTTCAAAGAAGAAAAGACCAAACCCTTGATCTAGAGTCAAGTAAGCTCCCTGAGGAATAAACTTGGGACTCACCTAGCCCCATTATAACTGACCTCTTGCACTTGAGAGTAACCTCTATAGAGTTAGTTTTCATCGAATTTTGTAGGAGAGGAAAAAGAACATAAGTAACTGCTAACTCAAGGTCAATGTCTCTCCCCTGAAATATAGAGATCATGAGAAGTGAGTTTAGATTGTAAAATTTAATGCACTTAATCTGTTACAGTCTTACTACTTACCTTTCAAAGCCATTGACCACCTAATTCATTAATATAAATAATAATAATGATTATTTTATTAATAAAATATGCACCTAGGTTTAAATTAAGGCGAGATGACCTCAGTTTCATTTACTTGTAAAGCTTTAAAAGTTATCACATCTAAGTCATAAAAGTTGCTCAGTAGACCTATAGGGTTTCAAACGTTTGTGCCAGCCCTCCTAGGTTTAGTATCAAACCACTGGCGTTCACAATGTATAGAAATATACTTCTTATAATACATTTTTATGAATCACATAAAACAATGAATATAGTAAGAAATCATCAAATACGTCAACACCTAGCAGGATAGAACAATATTATGTAATGAGATGGAGACATCTGAACTAGAAGATTATAACACTAGGTTCTAATGATTCAACCAACACATATATCATATTTCCTCATATGTTTCTTCTTTTTTACCTCTCAGATATGCTAAGCGAAGTTAAAGAGTTTCCCTACCTCAACTTACAACAAGGAAGCTTGAGGATGATGAGCTTTGATCCTTGCTTTCTCACCTTAAGCAGATCTAACCTTCTTTTCTTCAATACTTTCTTGGCTCCAAACTAACAAGTAATCACCTTGATGCATATATGATCCTAGGTTAGATTTCTAGGAAATTTTCTCTTCTTTAACTTGTAGAGAAACCAAAACTTGGATAGCTTACCAAAATTCACACCTTCTTTTGATTTCTTGATGGATCTTCTCTCTTCTTTAAGCCTTTCTTCTTCTTCTTCTTTTTCTCTTCTTCTTTCTTCTCTTCTTTCTTTTTTTTTTCTCCCAATTTTCTTCCTCTCCCAGACACTAAGTTTCTAGGTTCTTCTTCCCCTTTCTGTCTTATATATATATATGTGTCTCCCACCCAAAATATCAACCATGTTATAACCCTTTTCACACTTAAAAAGTTACTTAAGTGGGCCCCACATGTTCAGCCTTTCTTTTGGTCAAATTTGTCATCTCCAGCACAAGTGGGGTGCCCCACACATCCTTCAGGGGTGCCCTTGTACTATTCACGGGTACCCCTACCTTGATTAGGTGGGCGTCCCCAGAGAACAAAAATTCAGGTTTTCTTTGAGGCATTTCATCGAACAGGTGGTAGGGCAACTCCACGGGTGCCCTTCCCACAGGCATGGGCACCCCTCTGCATACTTCCAGAAACAAAAGTCCAAGTTTGCACTATTTTGCTCATTTCTCTCAAAATTTTCACCCCTAAGGCCTACCTACCTAACCACCAAGACCACTTCATGTACATACTTTCATACCAAAAACATGTTTAAAATCATAAATTTATATTCATATTAAAGTCCGAGATATTACACTTTAAAAAATACATGATCTCTTTCTTAAAATTTCAAAGGTCTACGCTTCTTGTCCGCATAACTCTTTTGGCAGCTACGTGCTATTTCCAATCATTACCTAATAATTCTGATCTTTTCATTAGTCTCTAAAGCTAATTTTTACCTAATCATTGCTATTTCTCCAACTTAAGTCTAGTAAACTAGCGAGCTACATGGCCTGCCATATAAAGCCTTAAATAATACCATCTTAATATTCGCTTAGCAACTGTTGTTATAAGAAAACTCTACCAATAGCAGATGAATTTCCTAACTACCTCCAAAATATAATACACATGATTGAAACAAATCTTCTAAAACCTAAATTGTGCGTTCAGGCTGCCCATCTAATTGGGGATGGTAAGCAATACTAAAACACAACTCTGTTCCCATCGCTAATTGAAAACTCTACCAAAACCCAGAAAGAAAATTGGAATCTCAATCCAAAACAATGGACACCAGAGTCCTGTGGAGCCTTAGAATCTCTTGGATATATAATTTGGCTAAAGTATTAGTTATGTTTGTCCTTTAAATTGGCAAAAAATAAGTTGACTTAGTTAGATGATCCACAATCAACCATATTGCCTCATAATCCTTTTCGATTATTTGGCAATCCAACTACAAAATCTATTGTTACATTCTCACATTTCCACTTGGACACTAGTAATGACCATAATAATGCTGACCTTTGATGCTCTACTTTAACTTGCTGACAAGTCAGGCACCTCACCTACAGTCCATCTTGGCATTTTAACTAAGGGTGTATTTAGAGTGATAAAAAATGAGATAAAATGAGGTAAAGTGAGATAAATTATAGGTTTGTAATTCATGCAATGAGATAAAAAGTTAATAACTTTTAGAGATTTTCAGAAGTTTATAGCAAGCTAAATGAAGTTTAATTCTCATAGCCTTACCTAAACATTTTCTGCTTCTCCATTTGAGCTTTGTGCTTCAAGTACTCTACTTGTCAGAATTGACTAAATGAATGAAGTATACAATATCTTCTGTTCATATTCCTCCCTATAATCAATGTTAAACTCACCTAATTTCTCTATCATAACCTATTCTCTAACAGCAACATTTGTTAAATCGCAATGAGATTTCCTGCTAAGAACGTCTATAACCACATTGGTTTTATCTAGATGATACTATAAGTTAAAATCGTAATCTTTCATATATTCTATCTATTTTCTTTGTCTCAAATTCAAATCCTTCTAGGTGAAGATGTACTTTAAACTTCTATGATCTGAAAATACATCAAACTTTTCTTCATACAAATAATGTCTCCAAATTTTTAGGGCAAAGATAATAGTTGCCAACTCTAAATTATGAATTGGATAGTTTTTCTCATAAGTCTTCAATTGTCTTTACTAATAAGCAACTAGTCTCCCATTTTGCACAAGTATAGAACCCAATCCTTCTCTGTAAGCATCACAAAACATAAAATATCCTAATCTTCTTTCTGGAATAATCAATACTATTGTAGTGGTTAATCTTTCTTTAATTTGTTGGTAAGATTTTTTGTCGGCTTCGTCCCACATGAGTTTGATTCCCTTTCAGGCCAATTTAGTCAATGGAGTAGTTAACTTGGAGAAATTCAACACAAATCTGATAATATCTAGCTAATCCCAAGAAACTTTAGATTTTAACCACCGTTTTGGGTGTTGACTTGCTCAGGATGGTCTTAACCTTAACTGGATCTACCACCACACCTTGGGTAGAAATGATATGTCCCAAAAATTTCATCTTTCTAAGCTAAAATTCACACTTGCTGAATTTAGCATATAACTAGTGATCTTTTAAAAGTCGCAACACTATCTTCAACTGTTCTGCATGTTCTTCCTCATTTTTGGAACACACCAATACATCATCAATGAATACCACTACAAATTTATCTAAATATTCTTAGAACACCCTATTCATTAAGTCCATGAATATTGCAGAAGCATTAGTTAACCCAAATGGTAGCATTAGGAACTCGTAGTGCCCATATTTTATCCGAAATGTTGTTCAGGGATATCTTTTTTCCTTATTCTCACTTGGTGGTAATCAGATAGTGAATCAATTTTGGAATACATTGTTGCTTCTTTCAATTGATTAAATAAATCGTCAATACTTGGTAAAGGATACCGATTCTTGATGGTTACTCAATTAAGCTTACGATAATTAATATACATTCTTAAGGTTCCATCATTTTTTACTACAAATAATGTTGGTGCACCCCAGGGTGAAGTATTGGGTCTTATGAGTCCCTTAGCTGAAAGCTTCTCTATCTATTTCTTTAACTCCAATAATTCTACTAGTGCTAATCTAGAGTGATGGAGACAGGTTTGACGCCAGATACTAAGTTGATACGAGATTCCACTTCTCGCTTGGGTGGCAATCTGGGTAAATTTTTGGAAAAGACCTCTAGATATTTGCAGATAACTTGGGGTAACTCCTTATTACTAGTTTCATCCTCGACTATTGTCAAACTGTTAGCAAGATTGCACAAAACTACACGTACTTACAAATATATGGGTGGTAGGATCTTGGACCTATATTGATCTGAAGAAAATAGCACTTGTTTGCTTTCTATAGTATGTAAAGTTATTCATCCTTTATGGTAGTTGGTCTTAGCTTGATAAGTTGCTAACCAATTCATTCCGAGCATAACATCAAACCTTTGCATCTCTATCATAATTAAGTCAAAAGTTGAGTGATACTTATGATTATCTAAGGTATTTTTAATCACTAGTTCACATCCTTTACACATTCTAGTTAAGGGAAAATGACCAAAAATAGGGGTCTCTGTGCATAATGGGGCACTAATGGTTACGTTTTGAGTCCTAAAGTAGAAATAAATGTGGAAAAAATAAAAGAGCAGAGAGCACCAATATTACTAAGTACAGGGGCATAAGAAGTACATACAAGGAAGGTACCTTGAGTTACCACTAGCTTAACTAGGGCTTCTAGTGGAATGATCACATAAGCTCTTCCTTGGGTCTGCACATTAGATGTTCCATCCCTTATCTAACTTGGTTGAGCTCCTCTGCATTGCAATTGTTAGTCCTACTTTATATACTCCTAGGGGGATTATATCTTCACTACGGGGGTTGTTGCACTGATTGTGAGGTTGAAATTTATTCCCTTGGGACGGCTTATGGGAATTTTTCTCTACCTCCTAGATAGTTCTTTTGGAGGTGACCTTGTTAACCATAGTTGTAACAATTTCTAATGCTTTCACCAATTTTACCGCTGCCTAGGGTTGCTTGCCTTATTGGTATCTTGAGCATTCATGGCTTTTGTGCCCAAGCTATCTACAGTTATAGCAAAACATGCGTCCTAGAGATGACCTCATAGGAGTCTTTGATTGCAATGGTACCATTCTACCAGGTTATGGGTATGACGGTGGTGATGGTGGTAGTGGTAGTAGTTCGTTGCTTAGCCTTTTCTTATTAGCATTCCTAGCAAATGGACTTAATTCCTGTTCTACTGCCCTTCTTAAATATCCCTGGTCTCAATCATGTCTCTATTCACTATAATTGCTCACTTTATTAGGGCTTAAGAACCATTGAGCCCAAGTAGAACTATTTGTCCTTACAAGGTTGGCTATAATCCTCGCTCAAATCTTCTACATTTGAGATAGGTAGTAAAGACAAGTTCTGGAGCATACTCAGACAAGTCTTAAAATCTCCTCTTATATTGTAATACCATCATAGAATGTTGGATCAGGTTAGTAAATTCTTTCCTTTTTGCATCTCTCAAGGATTGTGAGAAAAAATGATCTCTGAATCTTTCTCTGTGTCACGCCCCTAACATAGAAAAATAGGGACAATAAAAATAAAATAAACCTGTTCCAAGGTCTAGTCATAAAATAATAACATCCATCAGAGCACTACATTCGTCCCAATTCCCATATAAAATAAATATACAACATACGTCATCAATATCAATGGGACTCACAACCTGGGTCACACAAATAAATGTAAAATAATGTCTAGGGCCTCCAGCAGTCAACTCAATTCAGGGTGATCACTACCTTGTCTCCCTGTGTCACCTGCAATAATGATGGGGTGAGCTAACTAGCCTAGTAAGTAGGACAGTGCCCGTGTGCACCAATGTGCATATATAACACATCATATATATACACAACAACATAATATAAATATGCATCTCTTATGCAATGTAATAAAATGAAATGCTATGGCCATGCATCCTATTTCTTCATCTGTCCCCAACCTTATCCTGGGACGGGTGACACTTGGTAAGGCTTTTAGCCAAGACACGTGCGGCCACCAAGCATACCGTTTCAGCGCTCACGGCAAATGTATATACATATATATATCTCATATTCTTATGGGGAACCGTGTTACACACCCATAGGTGTAAAGACTCAGGGGTTTCGTGTTAGACCACCTGGCCAATCCGCTAGAGAACCGTATTATACCTCTAGTCAGGCATCCACCTATCTCAGGCAGGCATCTGCTATCTCAAGCAGGCAACCGGCTGCGGTCTGAAAAAATATCACATCCATAAACCCATATTAACGTTCCAACTCCACATGACTAAGCTCTAGCCACGTTTATATAATCTGGGGATCATCCGGTGTCATCATTATCGATTCCTCAATCAAATAAATAAATGTAACAATCGTGCCTTGGCACATCACCATCTATGGCACTCTCGGCTAATCCGTACATATCATTTCCACCGGATGAAACCATCCCAAATCTCAATGCACAGGATATGCTCAATCATGGAATTAAACATTAACTCAATATAAATCACATTCACATTCTTCTCATTCATGATTTAACTCATTTTATACTTAAGAAACTCACGTGAATAATTCTGGGGATCAAAACATGCATCAGGAACCAAAATAAGCAAAAATGGACAAATTGACCCAAAAGGGGTCTCAACTGTCCGGACGCCCCAAAGAGACCGTCCGGAAGCCCGACGCCTGGAACCTCTGCTGGTTCACTCCCATTTCAATCCAACCTCGTTTTCCTCTAATCCAAGCCCCGATTCATACAAAACTCAACCATAAATGTTCACATATGTATATATCACATTTCTACAACTTAAATTTCAAAGGCTACTCAAAAATATGCAAGATCCATCAACATTTATGCATATATATATACACAGACATATATATACATATATATATAATTTCTTTCACATTTCATCAAAACATGCATATATATATACCAAAATACTCCCTACAACGTCTAGAGCACGAATCTAAGTCCCACATACCTCGAATCTGAAGAGAAATGAAGAAAATTGGAGAAAATCATTTTGCTCTTCAACCTTCAAGCTTAGATTTCTCCCATCTCGCTTCGAATCTCACGAAATAGACCCCACCACGACGATCACCATGTCGAGATTTCCTCAGATCGACTATTTGTTTGCTCCGTTACTTTCCTTCTCTCTTCTTCCTCCTCTCTCTCTTTTTCTCTGGTTCAGCCGAAGAACGAAATGAAAGAAAAAGAAAACGGGAAAGAAAGAAAATAAAAGAAAGGAAGAAAGATACTCAGGCCCTTGTTCCACTTTGTCCAGCCCAATCTTACTCCGAGCTAACTCAGCCCAGGGAAAAATATAATAATCCACATAAACTCAATTTAAATATTTTATTTACTCAAAATAATATAAAAATATGCCAAATTAAAATACCGGGTGTTACACTTTGAGTCCTTCCCAGGTTAGTCCTGTGGCTCCCCTGAAATTTTGTATACTACTTCACCAACTTGTTGTACGTACCACTAGCTAAAAAATAGTCAAATTGATTCTAGTCAAATGGTTGGTTATTTCCATGGCTATCAAGATTGTCTCGTATTCTGCAAGAAATCGCTCAATAATTTCAATGTTGGGGATACCATCGTAAGTAGGAAGATTCAACCTTTGAAATTTTTCTAATATGTCTAACCTCATTTGTAGTCGGTTTGGAGGATCTGTTCTCACCCCACCATTTGCTAATAATTCGACTAGTTGTTGCAATACTACCCTGGCATTAACAACTGTCGCAGTCTGCAAAATCTCAAGTACCTAAGCATGCTCTTCCTCTCCCCTTAGATTTTCTTGTTGAGCTTTTTGATGGACCTCAGTTGTAGTACTGTGGTGCGATTCTTGTTTTGGTAGAATAGGTATATCATTTCCAATGACATTAACAATGGAAACTCCTTTACCTTTGCCTTCGTCTCACTCAACCTTGACTTCGACCTTGAATTCCAAACGATAGCATACTAAAATACTAAATTTTATAATTTAACACCAAATTATCAACCACTATCTAATGGTACCTTTGATATAATGGCAATATTCTAGGAAATATAACTATTTCATTTAAAAGGTAGACTTCTTATATATTACATTATATTAAAAGAGAAAAGAAAAATGGGTTTCTTGTCCTACATACATTGCAAAATTCTTCCCAAGTCCCTTTTTCAAAAACAACACAATTAATTTAAAAAATAGTTAATGAAGAGAGATCTATAAACACAACAAAATTTCTTATTTCCCATATTATGACTACTAGATAACCAGCCGTTACACTATAAGAATTAAAATTTCTGTCATTCTTATTTATTCCTATAGAATCTACGTATGTGTCCAGACTAGTTGTAGGAATAACATCTTGGTGGGCTTGGAGGGCATCGTCGCTGGACATGTCCATCTGATGACAATTAGGATATTCTTAGGGTCTATCTCCAGCCCCAGTGCATGACATATTGTCTTTAGTACTCCCTTCTTGTTTGCTAGCATTGATGTATATCGTGGTAGGCATTAGTTGGAGAATCACTATAGGCTGTAGGATGGCATACCTGATTGCATGCAATCATTGACATTTTTATACATCGTTTTATCACCTATTTGAGCATATCATTAAGCTATTTCCATGATTTTGTTAGCATTTTCTGATTTCTCATCCTTAATACTTGTATTATAGGTAATGGAAGAAATTAGTGAGAGTTATGATACCTTGGAGGCAATACATGTCGAAGGAAGAAGCTACTTAATGAGTCACTAAACTAAGAAATGAAGATAAATGGAAAAGAAGCTATGTGGTAGCTTAAAGAAGAAGATGCAGCAAAAAGATAGAAGAAAATCCAACTCAAACATGAGGGGCATCCCTTTGTCTTCCTTGGCATGTGCCCGACATAGGGGCACCCCTAGCTTTGTCAGGGGTGCCTGTGCCTTCTCGCTAGCAGATTTTGAGTGTTAATTTTTATATTAAATTTACGTTATTACCCTTATTTATTGTAAGCCTATCAATAGGCGTGAGTACTAACATTAAAGGGACTTTTTTTTACCCGACGTTTGAATATGGAGAATCCTTTTGAAGTGTTCAAAAAGTTTGACGTTTCTTATTTTCTAGGGTTTACAAGTTTTGTAAGTTACTTCTTATTGCGTTTAATTCAATATGATTTGTCTGGTTTACTTCTCCTAAAATCTTTTAGTTTTCAATATTTGTTTTTTATTTCATTTGTTATGTTGATTCAATGGAAGGGTTAAGTGGGTATTTCTTAGCTTCAGTTTTTAGTTTAATCATGCTAGGCTAGGGTTTCATTCTTGGTTTCAATTTAGGAATGTAGTGGCTAAAGGGTTGTTTATTTGGACTGAATGTTTTTTAACAAAATACAATTTTTGAAAGATCTGTAAATAACTTAGAAATTAGGTTTATCTGTCGGAATTGATTCACCTATGTTATAACTAGACCTTGGTTACGAGTGACTGCTCGTACGCACTAAGTGTCCAATTCAATGTTTCGGTGATTTTGAAATCAATTTCAAAACCCTAATTCCAAGTATTTTTACTTAAACAAATTTGAATGATAAATCTTCCATCCCTACATCACGTGTTGACGTAAGGGTGAATAGTAGACATCCAAATCAACTTCTTAAAGCCACTACAGAAATATATTAAGACTAAGTGCTCTCATTTAAAAGTAATTTATTAAACTTAAATTTTGTTTTTTTTATAGGTGTTAATTCGGATTTTGTTGGCACTTTCAAAATATCTTTTAAAACTACTCTAGAAAAAAAAATAATAAAATTAAAAAATCAAAATCAAAAGATTTTCTTTTTCTTCTATCATTTTTCACAAGTACTTTCAAAACGAGCTTCTACTTTTAGTAATGCACTCTTGCTCCCTGGAAAGATGACTTAGAACTCATCTAGATTGTAACTACGACTACCTCTACTATGTGGGAGAGTTCACATTTAAATTGAGCGCATTCAAGTTATTAGCACCATTGCTGGGGAGCAATCGTCAGTGTGACGAATTCAGAGACCTTGTGGCGAAACGTGTTTGCCACCATGTTTAACACGGTTGCATTTAGACTTTCAGGTGACATCGCTCTATCTTTCTCTTTTATTTTTAATTTTATTTTTATTTTGTCTTTCTTTTATTACTTTTGTTAGGAATTGTTAAAGAATTTATTTCTTCAAAAATAAAATAAAAATAATAAAAAATTAGTAAAAAAAAATAATAATAATAATAATTAAAAACTCTTGAACTCTATGCAATTAAGGTTGGGTAGAGTAATTGTAGTTAATCCCGAACTAAAAGACCCTTCCTATATTCCTGAATCATTTTTCACAGTTTCACTTACCACTTCATCACTTCATTCAATGGCTTATTTAAGAAGGAAAGGTCGTGTCCATAATGATCCCTCAGAGATTCTGGGTTTTGTACCAATGAAAGATCACTGGAACCTAATTAGGCAAAATATACCTTCATGTATCATTCTACCTTTAAATAAAGAGAACTTTATCTTAAGACCTGGGATTATCCAACTCCTTCCCATATTCTATGGCCTTGACTCTAAAAATCCTTACAATCACTGAAGAAAATTTGAGAAAGTTAGTGACATATGTATTGACCAAAATGCCAATGAGGATATAGTGTATCTCCAACTCTTTCCATTTTTCCTTAAAGATAAGGCCAAATTCTGGCTCAATTCTCTTCGTCCGCGTTCTGTTGGAACTTAGCGGGAGATGCAAATTAAGTTTTTGAAAAAATACTTTCCAACCCAAAAGACTCAACATTATAGGCGACAGATCACTACCTTTTCATGTAAACGTAATGAAAATTTCTGTCGAGCCTGAGAAAGATTTAAGGACCTTTTGATGGCTTGTCCCTACCATGGTTTTGAATCATGGAGACTTGTGAGTATTTTCTATGAATCTCTTACTCTAAGTCTTACCCAACTTGTGTCCACCATATGTAATAGTACCTTATTCGATAAAATTGCGGAGAATGCCATGGATTTCTTTAACATAGTGGTCGAATACTTTAATGATTGAGAAATTAGACCTCCTTCTTCTTCTAAGCAAAGGAATCCTCTATCTAGTGTATAGTTAGAATTAAGTGAGAGCGATGACCTTTAAGCTCGAGCTAAGTTAACTGCAATGCAACATAAGCTAGATGCTCTAGAATTGAAAAATAAGGAAAAACTGGCTACTTGTGACCAAGTGGGGCCTAACATTAATTCGTGCCCCAAACTCCCACTATATAGAGAGATAGCATGTAGCCTTTAGAGTTGTCCTTTTCCCAGTAGGAATTAAGTAGGCAACTATTACCCATAAGGTGGTAATATCAACTATCAAGAGGGAGGTTAGGCCTCTAATGCATGCCGACTTGGGTGGAGATACCCTATTGGTTTTCCTTGGAGGAATGATAACTAAAGACAATTATTTTAATAAACTCCACAAATTCAATAAATTCCTCCACCACCACCTCAATATCAATAGCCCAATCCTGTTGTATTTCAACCTGCACAAAAAGAGACCTATTAAGGACACTCTTCATCAATTCATGCAATAGCAGTTGAGCATCAATACCAACATGAATCGGGCTTTAGATGACATAAGAGGTCAAATATCTAGGTTAACACAAGTCATGAGCACCACTTCAAGTGATAAACTCCCTACATGGACACTCCCAAACTTGAAAGGCCAAGCAAGTATGAGTGAGGGGTTGACATCAGACACCACTTTACGTGAGCAAGTGCATGCAGTTATGACTTTAAAAAGTAGGACAGTTATTCAGAAACTTGTAGATCCTAGAGTAAATGTGCCTAGTGACAAGTTAGTAACTAATGGTAGTGAGGTTGAGAATGAAAGTGAGATAGAAGAGAAAGAAAACAAAAAGAAGAAAGGAGAAAAAAAATAATAAACAGAGCATTAAGGTTGAGACAGAGAGTGAAGGAGAAGAGAAAACGAATGAGCAGGAAATGAATATGGGGAGTTTGGTAGGAAAATTAAGCAAAATGTAGAGCATATACCTAGACTACCATTTCCCTAAAGATTAACAAAGGGCAAAAATGAGAGGTTGAATTCCAAAATCTATGAGACATTTAAACAAGTAAGAATCAACATTCCATCACTTGAGACTATTAAACAAAATCCGTTCTATGCTAAATTCCTCAAGGATATGTGCTCTATAAAGAGAAAGCTTAATGTCAAGGAGAAAGCTTCCCTGACTGAATAAGTGAGTGCCATACTCCAGTGGAATACTCCTCCCAAGTATAAAGATCCCAGGTGTCCAACCATATCTTATATCATTAGGGACCATAAAATTGATAAAGCCTTACTTGACTTAGGTGCTACTGTTAACTTATTGACCTACAACTAGGTTTAGATGAGCTAAAATCCACTAAAGTGACATTGTAATTAGTTGACTGCTCAGTCAAAATGCCTAAGGATATAATGGAAGACGTGTTGGTTTAAGTAGACAAGTTCTACTTCCCAGCTAATTTCATTATGCTAGAGACTCAACCTATTCCAAACCCTAACCAATCTAAAAACCAAACCAAACCAAACTAAGCCTTTTCCCACTAGGTGGGGTCGGCTATATGGATTTGACATTTTCTATTCTGGTAATTTTAAGTGGACATTTTCTCACTACATCCAATACCGTGATTAACTGTAGGAGTAGGGTCATAAAATTGTCATTTGGAAATATTACCATGTAAATGAATATTTTTAACGTAGGAAAACAAATGGGAGAATGTGAGGATATTCGGGAAGTTGATGTAATCCACACTTTAAGTGAGAAATATTTTGAGAAGACCTTCTTTAATGACCTCTTAGAGTGAGCATTAGTGAGAAGCGAAAGGTGTGAAGATCTTGATGGAATAAGTTTTGTGGATAGTGAAAAAGTTGTGAGTATTAGAAATAAGGTCTTATCTATAAATGACTGGGTATTGGTTTTTAAGCCATTAGAGCCATCTCTGATTAAACCCAAGGCATTGGTTGAATGTCCACCTTATCCTTCTAGGAAACCTTTACCAAGTGATCTTAAATATGCATTCTCAGGGAAGGGCGAAACATTCCTAGTAGTTGTGTCATCAAAGTTGAAGAGAGCCCAAGAAGAAAGATTATTGGCAGTCTTGAGTGCCCACCGTCAGGCTTTAGGTTGGACTGTGACAGATATTTGAGGTATTAGTCCCTTAATGTGCTCTCATCATATATACATTGAGGAAGATGCCAAACCTGTGTCATAAATGCAACGTTGATTAAACATTAATATGAAAGAGGTTGTGAAATGGGAAGTGTTTAAATTGCTCGATACTGGTATCATTTATCCCATTTTTGATTCAAAGTGGGTGAGTCCCACCCAAGTGGTTCCTAAAATCTGGTGTCACTGTTGTAGAAAACGAGAAAAGAGAATTAATACCTCAACGCACCCAAACTTGTTAGCATATGTGTAACAATTATAAGCACTTGAATGTTGTGACCCTGAAGAACCATTTTCCCCTTCTATTCCTAGATTAAGTGCTTAAGAGAGTAGCAAGGAAGTCTTTTTATTATTTTCTTGATGGATACTCTGGGTACAATCAGGTTGCAATAGCACTTAAGGACCAGGAGAAGACCATTTTCACATGCTTCTTTGGCACATTTGCATATAGACACATGCCATTTGGGTTATCTAATGCACCTGCAACTTTCAAAGGTGTGTAATGAGTATCTTTGGTGACATGGTGGAGAGGTATTTGGAGGTTTTTATGGATGATTTTTCCCTCTATGAATATAGTTTTGATAAGTGTTCAACAAACCTTAAGAAGGTTTTAGTCCATTATGAGAAGAGTAATTTGGTGTTAAATTGGGAAAAGTGACATTTCATGGCGCAACAAATGATTGTTTTAGGGCACATAGTGTCATGGTGTGGGGTTGAGGTGGACAAAGCAAAAGTGGACTTAATCTAAAATTTACCTACTCCTCAATGTGTGAAGGATCTACGATCATTCCTTGGTCATGTCAATTTTACCAGTGATTCATTCAGTCCTTCAGTTTTATTGCCCGAGCCTTATGCTTATTGTTGTCCAATGATGTTCCTTTTGAATGGATAGCGTCTTGTTTAGAGGCATTTGATAGACTTAAACATTTGCTCACCACTCCAACCATCCAAAGCACAGATTGGTCTTTACCATTTGAGCTTATATGTGATGCTAGTGACTTTGCGGTGGGAGAAGTTTTAGGGCAAAGGAAAGAGGGAAAACCCTATGTCATTTATTATACTAGTAAAATTATAAATGAGACTTAAGTGAATTATACCACCATTGAAAACGAGTTTCTAGCAATAGCTTTTGCCTTAGACAAGTTTAGGCCATACTTGGTAGGATCCTACGTCACAGTGTTTATGGATCATATGGCCTTAAAACACCTTCTTTCTAAGAAAGAAGATAAACCCATCTAATTAGATGGATGCTACTCCTACAAGAGTTTGATTTGGAGATAAAGGATAAGAAATGAGTGAAAAATGTGGTAACCGACCATTTGTCTAGGTTGCCACATCATGTGTCCGATTCTAGGGACCTACCAATTAATGAGCATTTTCTTGATGAACATATCATGCATATTAGCACCATACCTTAAGATCATTTTCCTTGGTATGTGGATAGTACTAGCTTTCTAGTGATTGGTCAAATGCCCTCCCATTGGACAAAGGTCGATAGAGGTAAATTCTTAAGCAATGTGCGTAGTTTCTTTTGGGATGACCCCTATCTCTACAACTACTGTCAGGATCAAATTATAAGATGATGCATTCTTGACAATGAAATTCCTAGTGTCATAGAGTTTTGTCATGCTTTAGCTTGTGGGCATCATTTCTTTTCAAGAAAACCATCGCTAAGATACTTCAAAGCGGATTTTATTGGCCTTCTATATTTAAAGATGTGCATAACTATTGTTTGAGATGTGATTGATGCCAACAATTAGAAGCTTTGTCTAAATACAATGAGATGCCCCAAAATCCTGTCATTATTTTGGAGGTCTTTGATTATTGGGGAATGGATTACATGGGTCCATTCCCTATATTGTTTGGTTTTGAGTATATTTTAATGGCCATCGACTATGTTTCTAAATGGGTAGAAGTCATTGTAACTCACACCAATAATCACCGAGTGGTGGTCAAGTTCTTAAAAGAATATACTTTCTCACGTTTTGGGATACCTTGAGCTATTATTAATAATGGAGGTAAGTATTTTTGCAATCGGCCTACGGGTCTCCTCATGCGTAAATATAATGTGACACATAAAGTAGGAACTGCCTATCACTCATAAAATAGTGGCCAAGTTGAGTTGGCTAATAAGGAGATAAAGGAAATTATTAAGAAGACTGTCAACCCCACGCGTAAGGATCGGTCTTTGTGACTAGTGGATGCATTGTGGGTATATCGGATGACTTACAAGACCATTTTAGGTATATCTCCCTATCGTCTTGTCTTTGGCAAGGCTTACCACCTACCCATAGAGATGGAACATCGAGCCTATTAGGCAACTCGACAATTCAACGATAATATAAATGAGGTTGGTGTTCTTCGAAAGCTTTAATTAAATGAACTTGAAAAGTTAAGAAATAATGATTTCGAGAATGTAAAAATTGCCAAGGCTAGGATGAAGGATTTACATGATAAGCATATTTTTAGAAAGTCTTTCCATGTTGGCCAAAGGTTTTGATGTATAACTCACGATTATACCTCTTTCTGAGGAAACTTCACTCTAGGTGGTCTGGTCCTTTTGTCATTATTTCGATCTCGAAACATGGTGTGTGCGAGGTTCACAACCCATGCAATAACACTACTTTCAAGGTGAATAGCCATCGTCTAAAGGCATATTTGGAGAATTTTGTGGCCGAGATTGAGACTTGGGAGCTCACCGACCCTCCTCCTTTCGAATTATGCATGCAGTGACATTGTTGTATCATAGTTAGTTTAAGTTGTTGGTTATTTCTCTTTTTTTCTTCTTTTGTTTTGAGTCGAATCATTGTGGATTGTCCTTCCATCTCTTTGTTTTAATAAGTCATTTTAAGTTTTAGGAGTGAGTTTTCTTCATTACTTAATGGTTGTTAGGAGCAAGTTTAGAAAACGCAGTTTGGATGTTGCAACTTTAAGTTTGGTGTCAGAATGTAAAGTAGGTCGGGCATCCCTTATTCTTTTCTACATGTGCTAGTGAAATAAGGCGCCCCTCTGATTCATACCTCGTGCGCCCGTGGGGTTCTATACGTAAACAATTGGCTTACATGGCTGCGGGTGTTCGTTGTTATTTCAGGTGGTGTTCTCATATTTCACACTCAACTCTTAGGATTTTAGCTAAGTACTTTTAGCACCAAAATCTCCATCCACATCAAACTTCAATCGTTTCTCCCCACGAGTCCACATCACCACTTCTAACACCATTCGACCATTGGTTCTTCTTTCCTTACATCAATCGGCTAGCTTTGCAAGTTACACTTTGAGAGCTCAATCTGTATTCTTGTATGGATTATGAGGTAAGTTCAACATGGGATTCTATTTCTCTTGGAGTTTATTTGTGCTTTTCTTAGAAAAATACTTATAGCTAAAGTGTTGAATGAAATTTGTGGGATATCAATGGAACCTTGTGGTTTGGGAGGCTAAGTGTGAAATCTTGCACACCAACCATTTGATTATATGCTTGAGTGAACTTGAATTAAGTTTTAGGGAGAATTAAGACTTTCAATTGTGGTGTATTTAGCTGGGTGATTATTTCACTAAATTGGCAATTGATGGACTGTTTTGGAAGTCTTAAGTGAGAAGATTTGATTTTATGCACTCCAAGTGTTCGCTTACGTGCTTGTGTGAACTTAAGCAGCCTTATGTGGAAAAATCTTCATTATCTTATGGGCATCCTAGTACACACTATTTTAAGCAAATCTTATACTTCAATTCACCTATTATGGCTCATGGTAGAAGCAAAAGAAGAGCACCTACTCCTTCTTCTTCTTTCTCCAAATGTCAAGAAGAATATGAAGAAAAAGAGAATGAGAATAAACTTAAGCATGAGGAATAAAACAATGATAAAGAAGATGAAGAAAATAAAGAATGAGTTAATGAGGATGAAGAAGGTGAAAAAGATGAGGAGTTTGCATATGATGATCACAGGTTTATTAATAGAGCGGTTCAGGATCTTTATGGTAGATATTGGAGTCAAAGAGTCGTTATTTGTGAGAGGGGCATTAGATTGGAGAACTTTCAGGAGGCATGTGCCCCATTTCAGACTTGGATGGTAGATAGGGAATGGACTGAGGCTTTATCATTTCATGCTACTGCTAATCCAATCCTTGTTTGGGAATTCTATGCAAACGCCACTTTAACGGGGGATGAAACCCACCTAAGAAGATTAGGGATCTGATCTATGGTGCATGGCAAATCTGTTCTCCTTACCGTGCCCATCATTTCAGCATTTTGGAAAATTCTTTGTGTGCAAAATCCAGTATGCCCTTACCGAGAGGAATATGAACCTCATCCTAATGAGCTGGCACGTGCTTTATCTAATAGATGTGTTCGAGCTTAAGGAACACAGAACCAATTCCCAAAGAACAGTCATGCCCTAAATACTGCATCTTTCATGAATTGAGTTGTTCACAGATCTTTCCTTTATCTCATGTTGACAAGGTCAGCCCTAGTAGAGCTTAGTTACTATTTGCCATTGTGTTAGGTGTTCCCATTGACCTTACTTCACCATGCTAATAGCTATCAGGGCATGAATACAGCAGACTAATGTCCCCAGTAGCCTTTCATTTGCTAGTATGATGATGCGGCTATTAGAGGATTCTCATGTCCCAATTGATGCACAGCTTCGAATGATGAGGCCTCTTACTATGATATTAGGCTCTACTATTAATAGGAGTAATACTCAGACATATCATCATCCTGCATCAGCTAATCCTCCACCTCTTGCTTGTCCTCCTGTAGTACCTACTATTCCTACTGCTATCTGTGCACTGGATACCCGAGTGAGTAACATTGAGGCAAAACAGAGTGTACAATGTAGACTTCTTAAGTTCATCCTTGTAGCAGTTCGGCCACCACCACTAGCTCAGAACTGCCATCACTACCAGCTGAGGATTAGGACCCTCCGAGCAAGGCTTAGAAATCTGTTATAGGGCATTTTTTTTGTCAGTCTAGGTCTCAATTTTGACCATGATATATATATTATAGGCCTAAAAACTGATGTTCTTTTATGATATTTTGGTTTCAGCTAAGTAATTTTGATGATGCGAACATCATGTACTCAATTTTTTTTCCGTCCTAATGAAATATAACATCAGTTTTTACTTTTCTATTTCTTGGGTATCGTTATGTTCTTTTATTATAGTTTCTGGTGTTTATTCTTGTTTACTTACTTTTTTTACTTTTGTTGTCTACCTGCCCTTTTTTTTCCTTTTCCTTTTATTTTGTTTTATAGGCTCTTGTTAGCTAATAACATGGCTTCAAGGTAATATCCATCCATTTGATCTCCTATTTTTACATTCTAACAATCTTACTGTAATACATCTTAGCAGTTGTTGCTGGAGTACTGTAGAAAGTAAGTTGAGGGTTGTCTTTGTTGCCTATAGGGTTCTCTGATTGGGTGCATGTTTGGTTAACTTTGTGCTATACTCTTATTTATGCTCGTTGAGACTATTTCTTTATGCTCATCATCATGCTCATTATTGCACACTATGAACCCACGTTTGCTTCATAGTTCTCACATTGAGGACAATGTTTGGTCTAGGTTGGGGGTAGAGTTCGCATGATGATCTTTCTTACCAAAATTGTCCCATTTTTCAAAGTTTGAGCCAATTTTTCAAATTTTGAGCATTTATTAGCCTAAGTGCATGAGTTAGGACATTTATACTTACAAGTTGGCCCTTTTAGTTTAGTTGATTGTGTCTTTAAGTGAGAAAATGATGAGTGAGTCTTGCTCAAGCTTTGATAAGAAACTTAATTAAAGTTAAGTGTGTCATGACCATGTGCATTTTTTTACTATCATAAAGAAAAGTTTGTGTGCTTAGGTGTAGATTTTGTTTAACATTGGTTAATTGAGTATTCTTGGACTAGGTGGGGATTTATAACCCTTTATAGTGAGCTTTCGAGCCTGTTATTCTTTTCTTGAGGGGTTATACATAATTACGGCTCTTTTATTCTTAACTTTGGTTTTCAATGCACCAATTGCATCACATACACTTGCATGAGTTTCACTTGGCACATTATGAGTTGTTGCAAGCTTCAAACATGATGCTAGGTCCTCTTTGTTATTTTTGAGCCTTTTATCTTTTCTTGATAAAAAATTGTCTTAGGAACCAACTTGAAATCGTTTTATTAAGTTTTTGATTTTTCTTAATTCTCACCTCATTTATTATCCTTTATACCCATTCGCATAATTTAAGCCTCAATCTCACATGTCTTGGGTTGTGAAAGTGCTTCAACGTCTACGTTGTGAACTTGGGTTGGGAATGTGAGCTTTTGAGGGCAACATGAGGAAGAATGTGGAGATGAGAATTTATGCATTATATAGTTCATTATTCAGTTAAAAAAAAGGAAAGACAAAAAAAAAAAAAATACAAAAGTGAAAAAACATTCATTCTTTTTGGTTTATGAAATTCTGGGACTTGTACATTGTTTACAATATTTGCAATTATCCCAAGGGTAGTATGTAGTTTGAATAAGCTTCTTGTTGGGATTCTTATTGGGGATTGGAAATGAAATGGGTAAAATGGAAGTTGTATGCACTTGAACATTCTGATCCCAAGACTTGTGCTTTGATTTTTATATCCTCCACTATTAACCATTACCCCTAGCTAAGTTACAATTGAAATAAAAACCTAATGGATTCTAAGAAAATGACTCTTATATTATGCATGTAGGTTATTGTGTAGGTTTTGTGATTTCTTATATATGCTTTGGAACATGGTTATGAGCCGTCACCTTGAACTTCAATTCAGTTCACTCACTTATTTGTGGAGTTGTGTGCAACTAGGATAGCATCATATGCTAATAGGCATGTGTGAACCATTGATGAGTGAATTTCTTTCTATGAGTAGCACCTTGTGAGCATTTGAAGTCAAAACCTAGCACCATTTATGCTTTTGTAACGTTGTTGAATGAATGAAACAATTTTGTACATATGTTCTTCCTACTTTGATAGTCTATGCATTTATACTTAACACTTGGGAATTATACATGATATTTGAGTTTTGTGACTTACTAGGCTTGAGCTTGATTCATTTTTTATCTTAATCACTTTTTGTAATATTGAAAGCAAATCATAGATTTTTGTGGGTAGCATTACTATAAACTCTCATGAAACCTTACTCATCCACTAGGGGGAATCTAGGAGTTTAAAGGGCATGCCTCACGAGCTAAGTGTTGTCGTGTATCTCCTACAAAAATGGACCTCCCTTCTTGTTTGAGTATTTACTTGCTTTGGTTTTAGAATAAGTTGACAATGTTTAGTTTTTGATCGTTAGTCATAGGACTTGAATTCTTTTTATTGCTAGGGACTACTAATGTCTAGGTTGGGAGGTGTGATTGCACGCAATCATTGACATTTTTATGCATCATTTTATCATCTATTTGAGCAAATCCTCAAGCTATTTCCATGAGTTTGTTAGCATTTTGTGATTTCTCATCTTTAATACTTGTATTGCTGGTAATGAGGAAATTAGGGAGAGTAAGGATACTTTAGAGGCAATACATGTCAAAGAAAGGAGCTACTTAATAAGTCATTAAACTAAGAAATGAAGATAAATGGAAAAGAAACTTTATGTTAGCCTAAAGAAAGAAGATGCAGTAAAAAGACAGAAGAAAAATTAACTCAGACATAAGGGGTGTCCCTCTGGCTTCCTGGGCGTGCGCCCCAAGTTAGGGCGCCCTCTCGTTAGCAGATTATGAGTGTTAATTTTTCATTACAAATTTACGTTATTACCCTTAATCATTGTAAGCCTATAAATAGGCATAAGTGTCGACATTAAAGGGACTTTTTTTTTACCTTACATTTGAAGGTGGAGAATTCTTTTGAAGTGTTCAAAAAGTTTGAAATTTTTTCTTTCCTAGGGTTTATTAGTTTTGTAAGTTACTTCTTATTGCATTTAATTCAATTCAATTTCTCTACTTTACTTCTCCTAAAATCTTTTAGTTTTCAATCTTTGTTTTTTATTTCATTTATTATGTTGATTCAATGGAAGGGTTAAGTGGGTATTTCTTAGCTTTAGCTTTTGGTTTAATCATGCTAAGCTAGGGTTTCATTCTTGGTTTCAATCTAGGAATGTAGTGGTTGAAGGGTTGTTTATTTGGACTAAATGTTCTTTCACGAAATACGATTTTTGAAAGATCTATAAACAACTTAGAAATTAGGTTTATCTATCGGAATCAATTTACCTGTGTTATAACTAGACCTTAGTTATAAGTGAATGCTCGTACACATCAAGTGTTCGGTTCAATGTCCCAGTTATTTCGAAATGAATTTCAAAACCCTAATTCCAAGTATTTTACTTAATTCCATCACTGACGTAAGAATGAGTAGTAGACATCCAAATCAATATCTTGAAGCCACAACAAGAATAGATTAAGACCAAGTGCTCTCATTTAAAAGTAATTTATTTAACTTAAATTTTATCTTTTTATAAGTATTAACTGGGATTTTATTTGCACTTTCAAAATATCTTTTAAAACTACCCTAGAAAAAAATAATAAAATAAAAAAATTTTCCCCTTTCTTTCCATCATTTTTCACAAGGACGTTCAAAACGAGCTTCTACTTCTACTCACACACACTTGCTCCCTGAGAATATGACTTAGAACTCACCAAGATTAAAACTACGATCACCTCTTATACTTAGGAGAGTACACACTTAAATTGAGTGCAATCAATACCGGAGACAGACTAATCTCGATTGGATACACTAGTCCAATGTCTGTAGGTGGGTTAAACATTACTTCCGGATTGCTGTACATAAGAAACTTGTTAGTAGGGCAGATCATTTTCGAGGTTAGGTTTACTCTGCTAGGCTATCTTGGATCTACATTACTAGTAAAAAATAAAGAAAGTCCAAATTAATCCTACGATCAAATTTTATAAACAAATATTATTTAATAAATCATCGTAAAACACATTTTCATATAAGACCTCAGATGTTCCAAACTACTAATTTGCAACTTTGATATAAGGTACCTATTTCCTACAGGCTCTAGGTGCTCTAACCCTTGGCTCTAAAACCACCCTGTCATGCTCCCAAGATCTAGAGATCCTGAGGAGTGAGTTTAGATTGTAAAATTTAATACACATGGTCCATTACAGTCTCACTATTTATCTTTTAGAGCCATTAACCACTCCATTCATTAATATAAACAATAGTAATGATTGCTTTATTAATAAAATACACACCTAGGTTTAAATTAAAGCCAGATAATGTAATTTTCATTTACTTATAAAGTGATATTTCTATATACATAAACATGAAAAATTATCACATCTAAGTTGTAAAAGCTGCTTAGTAGAACTATAGGGTTTCAAATGGTTACCGGCCCTCCTATATCTCGGGCTCTACACCTACAATACAATCTTTAAGGATGTGAGCACCAATTTGCTTGCACTCATGATATATAGAAATATACTTTTTATAATGCATTTTTATAAATCATATAAAATAATGAATATGATAAGAAATCATCAAATATGTCAACACCTAGCAGGATAGGACAACATCAATTCGTAACTTTTATTTCTCTTGTTAACCTTTCTTAATTTATTATTTTTTTTTTCACATAGTGGGGAAAGACACTTTACAAGACTGTCCTACAATCAAGGAGGTGGATCAAAGCGTTGCTCGTTCATTTGTATGTATATGGGTCACGAAGCACCCTCGTATCGTCGTTTATAGATCTGAGTCTAAGAGCCACTATAAGCTTTACTATTTTCGTCATCGTTGTGGATTATTTGTCAATGGGCACGATTATCTAACCCTATGCAAATTTAAGGTCTTTCAACCTAAGGGTATCTCATAACCCTCCTTATTTGTATAGTGTCCTCACTTTCTCTATGATCAATGTGTTCTTAAGTTCCACCTTTGTCTTATTAAAGTTTAGGAATAATGTCTGTAAGTGCGTCAACTTTTATAATTTCATGTTGCCATTGTCGTTACAGTCCATTCATTTTTAATTAATACTTGTTTTGCAATGAATACATATTTGTCTTATATCATAACATATCTTAGAATTAAATAGCAATTTTTAGAAATCTAATCACAATTTTAGTGGTACTGAAAATTTAGTTATAAAGCTTAATATTAATTTAATAGTTTAATAATTTAACCCACATTTATATCTCTATTAAATATTATATATTATATATATTTATAAATTATTATTTTTTAACATTTTAGAACAAAAAGAGAGTAAAATTGCCAAACAGGGAGAATACGGGTGTCGAAGGGAAAAAAAGGGACATCGGCCTAAAATTACTTTATTATTTATTTCATTCGTTAAAGAAAATTTAGGTTTGGTTTTAAAAACTTAAAACTTTGTTTTTAAAACATGCAAAATAGTTCTCATGGTCATTTTTTTTCATAGAAGACATAACGAAAGTACAAATAATGTACCAATTCCCTAACTCGCTCTTTGTTGGAAGGACTAAAAATTCACCGTATGTCCAACCCAGACCTCATTTCCTTAATTAAAAGTGCAAGCATGTTTGAAACAAGATTGATTAGAAAACTAGAGAAATAATTTGAGTTTCGATAGTAACTTCTCCCTCTTTTCTTTTCTTTTTTTTTTTTTTTTGGCAGTCCTATGTTTTCTCGTAACGTAACGTATATATATACACTGGGGGGAAGGGGTGACTCACAAAAGGGGGAGGGATGACTTATGGGAGCCAAAGGTGTTAGGGTACTAGCAAGCACCCTTTTTGATTGCCATGTTTTGTTTTTGTGTTTTTTGTTTCCTTTTAAGATCATTACAGTTATGTACTGGATAGTTCTTCTTATAAGTCTTCAATTGTCTTGACTTATAAACCATAACTTTACCACCTCACATAAGTACACAACTCAAACTGCTTCTCAAAGTATCATAATATATATAACTAGCAAATGCCCGTGCAAAGCACAGATCACTCATTCTCTAATTTTGTCTTAAGATTTTTATTTTTTTAGCTTTGTCATCCTATTTTATTGAAATTTATTTTTTCAAAAGCTAGAAATTTCTTGTGCTTAAAAGCACATAAATATAATTTGGTCTGCAAATAGCTCAAATATAAATTTATAAAACGAACCTACATGAAAAATTATAAAAATAATTTACAAAAATAAAAATTACTAATTAAAAGAGGTTAAATATCTATACAGTCTTTAATAAATATGTAAAATTTTATTATTTATTACAAATAAATATTTTAGAAAAAAATTTAACAAAATATGAAAAGAGTGAAAGATTGTGTTTCTATGTAAAGTAACCGAAAAGATAAATAAATTGCAAAAAAATAAAAAATAATTCTAACTTTTGAGTAATTCAGTAGTTAAAAATATCTTTAATTTAAACTTTTAGTTTTTTTATCTCAAATATATCAAATATATCGAATTCTTACACAAAGAGCGTAAAAGTGAATATATTTAAAATTTAAAATTTTAATTACATTAAAATTAATTTTTTTCCAGGGAAAAAAATTAAATTTTTAAAGAATATTATTTTAAATTTTCAATTTAAGTACATTAAAATTAAATTTTAAAATATTATTTTTTTAAAACAAAAAACTTAGTAAACTTTGTCCAATGTGCATTCATATAAAAACTAGGAGAGTGTATTTTTATATAAAGTGACCAAAATGACAACTAAAGTGGAGTAAAAAAAAATAATTCTGACAATTAAATAAATTCAATTGTTAAAAACATGTCAAATTCAAATTCTTTAATTTCCTTATTATATAGATGATACAAATAGTGTAAAAGGGATCCACTTTTTTATATTCTAAAAAAAAATTCACTTGCTCATGGGTTCTAAAAAGGGGATCCACTTGCTTAAAAATTAATATGATTGTTAAATTTATACATTTTAGTTATATTAGTAATTAAATTAAAAATATAGATAAAAAAAAAAGAGTTGAACTAAAAAACACAAATGAAAAAAAAAACTTAAATAATAATTAAGTTATTTTTCTTATAACAACAACTCTTATTATTTTTAAAATTTAAAAAACCAAAAAAATAATAATTAGGCTCGAGAGTAGGTATTTTTCTTTCACAAATTAAGATCTAATGGTTAAAAATTATTTTTTCTTTCATTCAACGATTGAGATTATTTTTATATTTTTAACTTCCCACTCAATTCTTATTTTAATAAATCCAACTATTATTTATCTTACAAAACGGGTTGAGCACTTTAAATTTCACCATATTTGAAGGGTGAAGATCACATGTAAATTAAAACTGTTAATTTAATTCCCATCAATTATAATAAAATCTAACTTTTAATGGGACATTTTAAATATAATTAAGTAATTTTTGATAATTTTTAAGTGTGTATAAAACAAATGAAATAAGTAAATAAAGAATAATTATTTGTAAAACGGATAACTTTCGCCGAATTTGTAATGCATTTAGAGTTTAAAAATAAAAAAATAAAAATAAAAATTAGTGTTGAAGTAATCTATATAATAAAATCTAACTTTTGATGGAACATTTTAAATATAATTAAGTAATTTTTAATACTTTTTAAATAAATAAGAATAATTAATTTTTATAAATAAATTTACTATAAAAATATTTATTTCAATACATATACTTTTACACTATTTGTATCATCTATATAATACGGAAATTAAAGAATTAGAATTTGGCATATTTTTAACTGTTAAAGTTATTTAATGGTTAGGATTATTTTTTTCACTCTACTTTATTTGTCATTTCGGTCGCTTTATATAAAAATACATTCTCTTGTTTTTTATATAAATACACATTAGACAAAGTTAATTAAGTTTTTTGTTTTAAAAAAATAATATTTTAAAATTTAATTTTAATGTACTTAAATTGAAAATTAAAAATAATATTCTTTAAAACTTTAATTTTTTCCCTCGAAAAAAATTAGGAAAAAATTAATTTTAATGTAATTAAAACTTAAAATTTTAAATACATACACTTTTACGCTCTTTGTGTCAGAATTTGAGATATTTGAGATATTTAAGATAAAACAGCTAAAAAGTTTAGATTAAATATATTTTTAACTAGTAAATTTACTCAATAATCAGAATTATTTTTTATTTTTTTAAATTTAGTTGCCTTTTCGGTTACTTTACATAGAAACACAATCTTTCACTCTTCCTATACTTTGTTAAATTTTTTTCTAAAATATTTATTTGTAATAAATAATAAAATTTTACATGTTTATTAAAGACTACTTTAACATCTTTTAATTAGTGATTTTTATTTTTATAAATTGTTTTTACAATTTTTCATGTAGGTTCATTTTATAA
This sequence comes from Pouteria glomerata, assembly GCA_035590655.1. Taxonomy (NCBI): domain Eukaryota; kingdom Viridiplantae; phylum Streptophyta; class Magnoliopsida; order Ericales; family Sapotaceae; genus Pouteria; species Pouteria glomerata. The sequence continues at coordinate 14,139,944 of JAVXUM010000023.1, forward strand.
ATTTATATTTGAACTATTTGCAGACCAAATTATATTTCTGTACTTTAAAGCATAGGTAATTTCTAGCTTTAGAAAAAATAAATTTTAATAAAATAGGATGACAAAGCTAAAAAAAGAAAATCTTAAAACAAAATTAGAGAATGAGTGATCCGTACTTTGCACAGGCATTTGCTAGTATTTTAATATTTAACATAATTTATATATTAAGCTAATAAACAAAATTTATTTTTGTCATTTGAATAACATTTATAAAAAAAAAAATGGAAGTGTTGATTTCATACTTTCATACTTTCTTTTGCCTTGATAGTTCAGGTGTGAAAAATACAAAAAAAAAAAAAAAA
>JAVXUM010000023.1:14183836-14193836 GCA_035590655.1 Pouteria glomerata
GAAATCTGTCAGAATGGTTTTGAAATCTCTTCAAAATATATTGACAATGGATCTTGTTTAATAATTTGAATGACGGTGGTCACATTAAAAAAAAATTACAGTTATTCTATTAATCGAATTCGAGCTATACAATTTTCTCTAGAATTGTAATAAGTGTGAATGTATAAAAAGTAATAGAGAATTTTAAAATTTTTAAAAATTTTTAAAAATTTTAAGTGATACGAAACAAGTCTTAGTTTTTTTGTGCAATTAATAGTTGTGTCTGTAAGTATGTTAAAAGAGAGCCTCTGTGGCAAGCTAAGAGGAAAAAAAAAAAGAAGATAAGCTTGATGAGGCGGTGGGATAATCAAGGGACTTTGACTCAAGTACTCTTTTGTGTGAAAAAGTTAAAAGAAAACAGTAAAAAAAATGAAGAAAAAAACGAGAAGAAAAGAACAGAAAGTGAGGAAAAATCGTGAGAAATAGGAAAATTTAGAGATTTTGACCTCGTCATTAAGATAAGTTATTTTATTTTACTAATTTCAAATTAATTTTATAGAAAGTAAAATATAAACTAAATATGTTGAAGGTATAGTGGTTGTGGTCTATTTATTATATTTATATTATTAACTGATTTAGTTTATATTTTAACTGTTTAATTTCTAGTTTATATAATTTATTTGGATTAAAATTAAGACCCGAAGATACTTAGTGGCAACCATCTCAGTAATTTGATTTTTTAAAATATTTGTTATTCAAGTGAGTGTATTAAACTTAAAGGTAAACGGTAATAAATGTAAACTGATAAATTTTATTTTGTTATTTTTATTAATTATTGGTGTTGAGAAAGAATAATGACTATTAGAGAATTAATTGTGTTAATAGTTAATTATAATTATCGGTGAAATGATAAATTTTGGAAGTATATTCTTATTTGAAAGTGAAAATTATTATTGCATATTAGCATAAAATTGTGTATATTACACTTGTATTATGGTCAAATGGAGTCAGAAAAAAAAATGCCAAATGGGGTTGAAAAATAAAAATATGAGGTCATATAAGGTTAAAAAAAAATAATATAATCAAATAGAACTAACAGGACTTGCTAAATTAAAATCACTGTTCACAGTTGAGCGATTAACTTATAGGCTAGATGGGGTCAAACATGTGTTACATTATTATTTAAATCATTTATCATACAAATATGCTATGATACGACCAGTTGAAGCGTTGTGATGATTATGATGGTTGATAAACGAGAAGTGATGATGAACTGTTTGTTAAGATTTTTTTTATTAGTGTCAGTTATGATACACTTAAATTAATTATTATTTGATTGTAAGATAGTTGTTTATATAATTACTGTGGATTATCTTTGGTGTATATTTATTATCTTTTATTTTAAGTATAATATCTCCACTAAGTGTTCGACACTCATACCTAAATTTACATATCTAAGGTTGAGTTTAGAAGTGGATGAACGTGCCAAGAAGATTACCTAAGTTGGCTATTTCTAAGGATGGCTATCTCGGCCGACCTGTCCAATTTCGATCTGTTATTTGAATGATGCGAGATTTGAATTTTTTTGGAGATTAGATCAGATTTAGATTTTTCTTTTAAAAAAAATTTGGATATCGGATCAGATATGGGGATGAGGCTGTCTCTACCCTGATATGTTCCGAATCTGATATTTGATCTGAATCTACCCCGATTTGCCCCGATATGTCCCGATTTGTTTTGAAAAATATCTAAACAAATTTGAATTATTCAAATCCATGATGATAACATCACAATCATAACATGATAAACAACATTAACATTTATAATTCTTTAGCATTATTGAACATCATTATTTTTATTATTAACATAAATATTAATAAATAAATTTAAAGCAAAAATTACCATCGTTTTATATTAATTAGGGTGTGTTTGAAAAAAAATTATAAATTTAATTTTTTTGACTTTTTTGCAAATTGAAATTTAAAAGTTTAAATTTATTTCTTTCATACAAAAAAATCAAGAAAACTTAGAAAGGTAAATTTAAAATTTTATAAGGTATATCATTTGGGACTCTATAAAATGATACAAATCTCTATAAAATTTAAATTTTTTACTCATTACATGAATTATAAAATTGTTACTGTTATAAATTTAAACTAATTTTTATAATTCAAATTACCTAATTATGACTCATAAACTCAATTATTTTCAAAAAAATATTTAGATACAAATTTTAAAAAAATAATTAAAATATTTTATTTGTTATTTTATTTTATTTTTCTTATTTTTAGTGCAAAAGATTACTATGTCATTAAGTAACTTTTTTCTTTACTTTTAAATAGTTTATTTTTTTCTTGCATTTTTAACATTTTCAGCTAAAATATAATTTTATGTTTTAAACTTTTCAATTTTCATGTTCAAAGAATTTTTTAGAAAATAGATTTTTTAAAATAATTTAACTAAAATATTTCATGAAATATTCAATATTTTTTTTTTTTTTGGATGACATACTTATAATGTCACAAAAATCAGTCTATAGAAACTCAATCCAAGACAAATTATAATGTTACAAATTGATTTTTTTAATTTAGAATTATATATCTCTATTATGTGTTGATGAAATGGTATTTTAGTAAAATGTTAATTTTAAAAATGTTTATGTATTATTTTAGTTTTGGAAATAAATTATTTAATAATAATAGGTTACATATGCAATCAAGTAATATATCAAGTTAGCAACGAATTTGGAAATAAATGAAGAATTCGGATTTTCGGATATCCATGGATATATCTGTTCTCCATTTGGAGTGGGGATGGAGGTTCAAAAGAATATCCATTCGGAGTTCGGGATAAATTTGGAGGAGAACGGAGGGTTCGAAGTCCAGATTTAAATATTGTTTCATCTGCCTTGATTCCATCCCTAGCTATTTCCCTATTGTAATCTTGTGTTAGTATTTAGAGTTTGTATAAATAAATCTAAAATTTTAATAGTATTAAACTGAGGTTTTGGTTAATACATTTTAGAAGTTATGAGTTTATATATATTTAAATACTCGTGAGATTTCTATTTATTTTCATGGAAGTAATATAAACCCAATTGGTTGTGTTCTATTTTAAGGTGGGTATTTATTTAAATTGTGATTCTTATTATATTATGAATAAGGATTTATAGGTGTCCTCTCTATTTAAAGAATTAAATATATATCCTAAAATGGAGATGTGATATTAACCAACTTATTGTTTTATTTTTGAGTGCTATGTATGGAGAAAAATAAAATGGAGATGTGATATTAACCAAGCTATTGTTTTTTTTTTTTTTTTTTTGAGTGCTACGGGGAAAAATACATTTGGCGTAAGGTTTCTATCACCCATAGGTTAGTATTGATTGTTCTAATTTGGAAAAAATATCAAAAATTTATCAAGAAGTGATTTTGAGAGTAGATGTAAATTCATGTTCAACCAAAATACTATTGTTAGTCTCATGCTCCCTTATCTATCTTTTATCTTTATTATTGTGATCTATTGCTTGTCTTTATAATTTAATATATCAAAACTAATTACCATTTCACCCTTGTATTTACTAAAAAACTTAAGTCATCCCTCTTATTGGGTTACCTTCTAAGCAACATACAGTATTTTAAATCAATCAATATCCCAAATTAAAGTCTTAACAATTAAAAATATTTTCAAAAAATCCATATATGTAATACAATTCAAATCAAACTGAATTGATTATTTTTTGTTTGACTCAGTCCAATTTCATGAATAGTCCAATTTCCAAGATCACGTCGATGTCGGCAAATCATCCACGCCGCTTGGTAATTCATATGGCCCAACCCAATCATCCCCGAAGTGCTCTACCCACTTACGCCATCCCATCAACTTTGAGGCCCCGCCAACAAATATGAAACATGTGTCCTCTTATGCCGAATGGCATTATTGTAATTAAAGGAAATTTTTTTTTAATGTTTTGACGTAGTAATTTTCTTAAAGTGTTCATGTTATTTCTAATTTTTTTAAAGTAAATTATTGTAGTTACATAGTATTATGTTATGTTAATTTTATATATAGAAAAGAAGAATCCAGGAACTCTCACTCACAGATATAAAACATGTGTTCTGCTATGTTAATTTTCGCGTTGTAATTGAAAAAAAGGATTAACAAAATACAAATTAGTTCAGTTGTTTGACTTATATTATTGCAATAGTGTTTGGCACCACTTAAAATGTTAAAAAAATTTTAAAAATTCTTAAAAGTTTTTAAAAATTTTAAAATTTTCTATTATTTTTTATACATTCACATATATTACAATTTTAAAAAAAATTACATAACTCGAATTAGATTAATAGAATAGTTGTAATTTTTTTTATGTGACCACCGTTATCTAAACTACCAAACAAGATCCATGAGATTTCAAAACCGTTCCGACTAATTTCAAAACTGTTTCTATGGATTTCTCTGCAAAAATAAAAAAGTTTCACTATTCATATCTGCAAAATGTAGTTTCGCACTAAACACCTAAAAATTACTCAAATCACATTTTTCGTTATTTTTTATTATACCAAACACCCTTAAATGACCAAACTTTCACATTTTTTTTCCAATTTTTACGGTGTATTTTTTAAAATGAAAAATGTACGACTGCATAGAGCATTAGTTCTTTTGTGAATTTGGAACTTTTTTAAGCCTCATTTGGTTTAATTTTTAATTTTTAATTTTTAATTTTTGTTTTTTATCTTCTATTTTGAACCTATTTTTCATTTTGCACTTTTGAAAAAAAAATAAATAGCTCAAAACACGTTTGGTAACTTGTATTTTCAAATTTTGTTTTATGAAACAGAAAATGAGTTAATAAATAAAATGAAAAATGATAAAAAGTCATTTTGAGTATTTTTAACCCAAAACAAAAAAAAAATAAGATATTTTTTGTTTCCTTATTTTGAAATTTTTAAAATATAAAACACATAAAATAAAAAAATAAAATAAAATATCAAAAATCAAACTAAATGTCACTTTAATTTCTCAAAAAAAGGTAATGAATTTTTTTATTTTTTATTAAATTAAAAAACACAAGCAGTTAATAGTTGGTGATTCAAAAAATCAAAAACTAATAAAAAAGGGGGAAAAAAACAAAAGGACGAATCACGTAAAGGCTAGGCCATGCATTGTGTCTCAAGGGACTGAATGAACTCTCATTCTTTCCTTGAATAATTAATACTTGAGCAGATATTGATATCGATAAAATTTTATTTCTTCTGTTAAGCAAGAAAGTCTGTAGTTATTATTTGAAGGTGTGTACTGGGTGAAATTCGTCTTCATGACTCTAACCGACAAAGAACCACGAGGAGTAAACTAGTTTAAGTAAGTTTCAGCTGACCGACATAACTGAGAAAGCCAATAGATAACCTCTATTGCAAAGATTCAAACTCGTAACACGAGAATTAGAAGAACATTGGCCCGATCAACTCGACAAGCCCAAGGGTGATAAAACTTTGTTTCTCGAGGAATTGCATTGTTGCTCTCTCTTATTCTAAACCGCATGTCAAGTTGATCTATCAATAGCTTCGGTATAGGCCGTAGATGTACGAATATTTTTATTGCAAATCGGATCACCATTTGTCTACTTTGTACAATTATTCAAGATCAATCTCTTGTTAGTGAGAGGGCATATCACCTAGGTTCTTTCTAATATTAAGCGTACAAAGTGATGAAAAAAAAAAAAAACACGTTATATTTCAATATTTGATATAAATTTTAGATTGTTTTATACTTGTATTCATGGCAGGTTTAAGTATTGAGGTGGTATTTAGTTTGATTTTTATTTTTTATTTTATGTATTTTATGTTTTAAAAATTCTAAAATATGATAACAAAAAATGTTATATTTTCCTTATTTTGAGTTAAAAATACTCAAAATGATTTTTTGTCATTTTTTATTTTATGTGTAAACTCATTTCCTGTTTTCTAAAATGAAATTTGAAAACACAAGTGACCAAATACGTTTTGATCTGTTTTCTTTATTTTCAAAACTTCAAAATAAAAAATGAACTCAAAATAGAAAATAGAAAATAAAAACTGAAAACTAAAAATAGAAAAACAAACTAAATGAGGCCTAAACAACTTAGATAATCACTTAAATATTCATTTAATAAAAATACTTCGAACTTATATATATATAGTTATTTTAAATTATGCTTATCATAATTTTAAATACTTTTAAAACTTATCTTAATTTATAGAAACAATAATGTGCAATTACTATCATATTAAAATTTTTAAAATGTTTTAATCTTGCTTCAAGTTTTAAATAAAATTCATTTATCTTTAATTAGTATTCTCAACTATTGCATAAATAACTCCTAGTTGAAAAATGACGTAAATATTTTATCAAAACTAAGTTGATGAGGTTTCATTTAGTAATAAATAAGTAGGTTATTCTTATTTTCACTTTTTTTGTTTGTTTGTTCTGTATAATTTTTTCCATTAAAATTTTATTTTATTTCTATTTTTTAATAACTTTTAAGAACATTATTCGCTTTTATAATAAAGTTTTTATGTCCAAAATATTAGTATATGAAATTTTTTAGGCTCAAAAATTTTGCTCGCCTAAAGTTTTCAAATAGTTTGGTATGGCCCTACTTATATTAGATATTGTTTTCAGTCGAATAATATAATAATAGTTAAGTCACCACAATAAATCATTAGCCACCAATCAATAACCTAAATTTTGTTGGATATAAATGAAGTTAATTTTTTATTTTTTTAACTTATTTTCAGTTCATATGATCTTTTAACTAAAATTTGATTTGTTTTTAAAAATTGTAATTTTTAGGCACGTTCATAAAAAAATAAAAATCAAAATTCAAATTCATTTGGGTAAAAGCCATCTGTTTAAAAAAAATTGATTTTTTTTTTTATACTTTTTTAGTTTTTATCCAAACAGACGTGAATGTTTTGATTTTTTTTTTTTTATTTATCAATGCAATTTAACAAGTCTAAAAGTTACATACTTTTAAAAGTAAAATTAAATTTTCGTAAAAAAATCATATAAGAAAAGAAACTACTAGAAATGTGAATTACATTTTAATAGTCAAATGCAATCAGGTGCATTTAGAGTCCCAAAACAATTAAAAAACTCTAACTTAATTTTTTCAACCGTTTACACATTTCATCAATTTTAAGACTGCAATTCATAGAGTTTTATAATTTTTTTGAACTCAAATATATATAATAATTGTAATAATAATCATATACACCCATCATTCTCATATTTAATGTAATAACATAAACACAATGGAAATGTTATCAATTGGACAATCTGTAACACCCGGTATTTTAATTGACATATTTTTGTATTATTTTGAGTAAATGAAATATTTAAAATGAGTTTAAATGTATTATAATTTTTCCCTAGGCTGAATTAACTTAGAGTGAAATTGGGCTGGACAAAGTGGGCTAAGGACCGGGCTTCTTTTCTTTTCCTTTCCTTCCCCGTTTCTTTTCCTTTCTTTGTTTTTCGGCTGAACTAGAAAGGAAGAGAGAAGGAGGAGGGAGAAGAGAGAGAAAAGAGGAGAGAGAGTGGTTGGAGGCAAACAAATAGTCAATCCGGGGAGATCTCGACGCGATGATCGACATGGTACCGTTCGTTTCGCGAGATTTGAAGCGAGGAAGGAGAACTCGGAGTTTGAAGTTTGGAATTCAAAACCTTTTTCCTCATTTTCTCCATTTCTCTTCAAATTCGAGGTAGGTGGGATTTAGATTCGTACTCTAGACGTTGTAAGGAGCATTTTGATATATATATATGCATGTTTTGATGAAATATGGAAGAAGTTATATATATATATATGTCTGTGTGTATATATATATGCATGAATGTTGATAGATCTCGTATGTTTTCAAGTAATTTCTGAAATAAAAGTTGTAGAATCATGATATATACGCGTATGAACAATTATACATGAGTTGTTGTTGAATTGAAGCTTGGATCGGGTGATTTGGGGTTAGTTCGTGCTTGGAACGAACCCAGAATGGGTTCCCAATCTCGGCGGTCCAGATCGACAGTTGGGTGGTCCGAACCGGCTAGGTGGTGGTCCGGACCACCGAGAGCTATTTTGACTGGTTTGGTTAGTTTGACCTCCTGATGCTTGTTTGAGGTCCTAGAGATGTTTATATGTGTTTTATAAGTGTTAAATAAATTCCAAACCATGAATTAGATGAATGTGAATGTGTTTACTTTGAGTTAATGTTTAATTCCATGATTGAGCATATCATGTGCAATGGGATTTGGGGTGGTTTCATCCGGTGGAATTGATATTTGAATTAGCCGAGGGAGCCATAGATCGTGACGTGCCGAGGCACGATTGTTCTGTTTGTTATTAAGGTTGAGATGATAGATTGTGATAACACCGGATGATTCCCAAAATTTATATACGTGGATAGAGCTTAGTCATGTGGAATTGGGACGTTAATATGGGTTTATAGATATGATATTTTCCCGGACTGCAACCGGTTGCCTGCTATGAGATAGCGGATGCCTACCTGAGATAGGTGGATGTCTGACTAGAGGTGTAACATGGTTCTCCAGCAGAAGGGACAGGGGGTGTAACACGGAACTCCTGATTCTTTACACCTGTTGGGGGTGTAACACGGTTCCCCACAGGCTTATGAGATATATAAATATATATATATATGTATGCGTTTGTCGTAAGCGCAAAAACAGTATGTTTGGTGGCCGAGCGTGTCTTGCCTCTTCGGTCTTGCTAAGTGTCACCCGTCCCAGGATAAAGTTGGAGGTAAATGGAGAAATAGGATGTATGGCCATGGCATTTTATTTCATACATTGCATGAGAGATGCATATTTATATTGATGTTATGTATGTATATATGTTGTGTTATATATGTACACTGATGCACACTGGCAGTGTCCTACCTACTGTGCTAGTAGGTCACCCCATCATTATTGCAGGTGATATAGGGAAGCAGGGTAGTGACCATCCCGAGTTGAGTTGACTACTGGAGACCCTAATCTTCATTTTATCTTTTTGAGATTATTATATTTTATTTGTGCGACCCAGAGTGTGGGTCCCATTGATGTTAATGCATGTTATATATCTATTTATATGAGGATTTAGGACGATTGTAGCGCTCTGATGGATGTTGTGTTTTTATGACTTGACCTTGGAATAAGTTTATTCTATTTTATTATATGATTTAAATTGTCCTTATTTTCCCATACCGTCTGTCCCGGACAGCTATGTTAGGGGCGTGACATATGCAGTCTTATTTTTTTATACTGGTTAGACTTAAATTGTAATATTATGGATGTGGTCTTCTGAAAACTTACTATAGTATCCCGGGTTATTGAGATAAATGAAAATAGCATTTGAATTGAACTTGGACGAGTTTAGGTGTGTGATAGGTGCCTTAAGACCAAAACATGGTTAGTTCAAGTGTTGAGGTGAGGTTGGAGAGTCCAAGCAGAAATCAGCCTCGGCGGGTACCCAAGCCCGTGCTCAGGCAGGCGCCCAAGCTGGCGTGTAGCTGCGAGGTTTCCCCACGTGCACCCGCGGTAGGCTGCAGTAACCCAAGCCCAAAATGGCTCTCGGCGAGCGCCCACGCCCGTGCTCAGGCGGGCGCCTGAGCCGCGTGTGCGCCCATGAAATTTCCTCCGCGTACGCCTGCGTTGCTCCAGTGTGTTTCCCAGTTTTGTCTGGCCATTTGAGTTTTGGAAATTCAATTTTAACCAAGTCAACTCCAATGCATTTTGACCAATTCTTGGCCATGGAAGATGAGAGGATCTTCGGTTAAAGAGGATTATGAGACCAATTCATTTGTTTTCTTCTTCAATTTGGCCTTTTGTGGAGTTGGAATTCTCATTAATGGTGGTGGGACCATGAGTATTAACTTGGCAAAACTTTGTGATCTTATATATATATATATATATTAAGTGAAATTGTGAGGGAAGAAAGCTTTGGCCGGCCAACTTGAGGATATACAAATATATATATATATTATTAGTTGAA
>JAVXUM010000023.1:14209432-14226476 GCA_035590655.1 Pouteria glomerata
TATTTTTTTTTTTTTTCGCAGCCCAACATCAGACCCCCCTTAAAAAAAAAAAAAAAAATTCAAAATTCAAATCCAGCACAAAAGCGGGAAGAAGCAGCAAACTGGTGTACAAGTGGGAGTATATAAATAAAATAGCCCTTGCAACTGTGACAGCATCCCACACGATATCCTCGTTAACTAGGTTTTGCACAAACTCTCTGCGGCAATGGCGGAGAAGAAGAATCAGCCACTCAGTTTGAACGAGCGTCACAATCGCTTCCTCCAGGACCTCTCCGCTTCGCAAACTCGCCCTCATTCCAAAACCCTATCTCGTAAAATTCTTTTTCGTCTTCTCTTTCCATTCTGCGCTTATATACCGTATCTGCACTTGATTGGAGTTAGTGAATTTATGCAGAGAAAGATGAGCCATCGAAGGTGAAGCTGGATGTGTGCGATGACGTTCCCCGATTCTCTGGAATTGCTGATTTTCATTCTCCTTCTCCTCCTGGTATTGCTACATGTCTGTCTTTAGGCTTGAGTGCCTCTTTCGATATTTATTTTTGGTTTCTTAGATGAATCAATTTGTAGTTGCATTGAAGCTATCAAAGTTTGAGGTTGAAGGTAGTTCAACTGTTTCACGGGATGACGAAGAAGATGATGCCGATTATGAGAACCGAACTACGCTTCATGAACCTGAGCCCGACTTTTTTGGAGTAACTGATTCCGATTTTAATCCTCCTGGTCTCTTTTCTCTCCTTCTTGTTTTCTGTCTTCTGTTTGATTTTTAGTTTCTTCGCATTACTTTTGGTTGAACTAACTGCAGTGGAAGAAAAGCGGTCGGGGGTTAAGATTGAGAGCAAAGTTTCCTCCACAGATCACCTACATGTTGAGGACTATGCAGGTTCGTTTGAAGTACCGGTGATTGTTGGAACTGCTAATTTCAATTTTCATTTTGGCAATCTTTCTTTCTAGTATCTCTTTGTTACATATTAATTGATGGATGAATTACAGAAGGAAAAAAGCAATTGAAAGTTAAGATAGAAGGAAGGCATCGTCTGTACAAAGTGTCATCCAAAGATGATAATGATGGTGACAATGGTGACAAGAAGAGAGCTACAAATGATGACCAGGCATTTTCTGGGCTTGCTGATTTTGATTCACCAGCTCCATCAAGAAATGTAGTTGAGAGGGACACTAGTGGTAGGAGTGAAATTAGGGATATTCTAAATGATTTAAGCTCTAGGCTCGAGTTTCTCTCAATTGAAAAGAAACATGCTCCCAAAATGGTTAATTTGAGGGAGGAATCATTGGCTTTAGTTGAAGATGAAGTTCATAATCAAGCAGACAAACAAAATTTGCCAGAATATGCAAGTGCCAATTCTTCCTTTTCACTCACACCTGAGCCATCTGATTCTTCTTCTAATGCAACATATTGTTCTATGGTAGAAGGTGAAATTAAAGCATGTGTGGATAAGTGTCACAGGGAAAATGATCAGGAAAATTGCTCTGAGTTTAATAGTTTTGTAGGTAGAGTTGTCAAGCATAAGAATACTGGTAAAGAACAAAAGAAAAATGAAACTAAAAGGGTGGGTGAGAAGTCTAGGCCAATGGGTCAAACTTTTGTTGCCAAAGTTGAAGAACAAGATGAAGAAGATGATTATTGTGTAATTCTGAGTGGCAATAAAATGGTCAAAGAAGTGGAGAGGCATTGTGCTGAATCCCAAGAGAGATTTGATGATTCTGATAAGGTTGATGTGCTGGATACTTATAATGATGATTATTTTTCCGGTGACGAGAATTCCATTACTTTGAGCGGCCCAAAATTGACATACGTGTTACCAAGTAAAATTGGTAAAATGTTGTATCCTCATCAGCGAGATGGCTTGAAGTGGCTGTGGACTCTTCATTGTCAGGGTAAGGGTGGCATCTTGGGTGATGACATGGGTTTAGGTAAAACAATGCAGGTAAAAGAAATGGAAAGCCATGTTGTTGAGATATGCTTTCTGTGATGCTTTTTTAGATGATTGACTTTTTATGATTTTTCCTTGTTGCAGATCTGTAGTTTTCTAGCTGGGCTATTTCACTCTTGTTTGATTAATAGGGTGTTGGTTGTTGCCCCCAAGACGCTATTACCCCATTGGATCAAAGAACTCTCAGCTGTGGGTCTCTCTGGAAGGACAAGAGAGTGAGGCTGTTTGCCTTTTATTTTTGAAACACACATTTTTGATACTTATGTTCTATGAAGCAATATAGTTGAAGTTAATCACATGGTCATCCTTTTGGTGTAGATATTTTGGGACTTGTGCAAAAGCACGACAATATGAACTCCAATATATACTTCAGGTTTGATCTTATGCTAGTTAAGCTTCTTAATGGGGATATAAAACAAAAAATAGTTTTTTCAAGCTTTTCTTTTTGATTTGCTTGGCTTGTGCTTTTTATTATTAGCTACTAGCTCTGTTAGCAATCAACACCTTTTTCAAGTAAATGTTATTATAGTATGCTCATTATATGTAGGCCTAATAAGATGCTAATCCGTAAAGGTTCATGCTTCAATTTTGAACTAAATTTCCAACAGTAGAAGTTCAATTTATTCTGGAAATTTCAAACTAAAACATTATTCAACTTGAGTATCATTTCAAAGTTCAACTTGAGTTTAAAAAAGGTCTAGCAGAAATTGATATTTCTCTTTCTCATGCGATGTTTATATGACATGTATGCTTTGTCAATCTAAATTTTAGCAAAGATGGTATTGTAGGTTTTAATAGCCTATAGTCTTTTATTTTATATGTAGGCTGTCAAGCTATATTATTGAAACATTATCAAGATCTTATGATGAACTCCAATATTTGTCTCTCTTGCAGGACAAAGGTGTTCTTCTTACTACTTATGATATTGTGCGGAATAATGCAAAATCTTTACGTGGGGACTACTATCTTCATTTTGAAAGAAGTGAGGATGGCGTCACATGGGATTATATGATACTTGATGAGGTAAAACAAGCCATGCTAGTAGTTTCAGCATCCACATGTTCCTCTTAACTTGATACAATTTTATTATTATTACGTTTATTTTTTAGTGCTTATAATTCAAACAAACATGTAATTATACATTCATACTTTTTGACTTCTGAAAAAACGTTACAGTTGTGGGAATAGATTTTGTTCTCCTTTAAAGGTGTTTGCAGATGTTGAAGAGTTTAATTTAGAATTTCTAGGTTGGAATCAGAATATGAATGATTAAATTTTTAAAATAAATTGACAATAATTATATCTATGTTAAAAGAAATATTAAGACCGTGTTGTTAGCATCTTAGTAATTGCAAGCATTTAGCAAATTTGAAAGTTAGAAAATACATAAAACACTTGCAAATTCAACCAAAACAATTGTAATTAGAAAAAAAAAAATAATTGTGTGCAACTTTAGAAAATAACGAGAACAAAAATATGAAATTAGTGAATTTCATAAACCAAAATTTTTAGAATATGTACCCAAAATCTAGAACAGATTAGTAGGTAGAATAATATATGTGATGTAAATTGATATTAATTTTTTAGCTACCATATCATCTAAAAACTTAATTTGTTAGGAATAGAGAAAATTTTATTTTTATATTATTATTTTATTTTATATTCCTAATAATCCATTAGCCGACCCCACCTAGTGGAAAAATGTTTAGTTTGGTTTGATTTGGTTATATTCCTAATAATCCATTACGCGTGGCTAGACTTAGTTTCTTGTGTGGGGCCTAATGCTTGCACTATCTAGTTAGTTTTAAAAGTTGAACAAAACACTTGGCTTGTTGTTAAAGCATCTAACTCAAAACGAATAGGCTATGAGTGGAGAGCCTCATTGCAATCTTATATTGGTTTTGGAGACTTAATTTTGATATATATATATATTCTAATAAGCCTTCACATATGCAACCTTCCACTCGCACAAGAAGAGACGTTAAGTGCGCCACGCATAATAGTGCACAACTTATCTTTGATACTATTATAATTTACCAATTGTCCCTAAAATTTAAGTAGTTGGGAAGTGGAACTAACAATGTATACTCACGTACAATCCCGCCTAGCATGTGGAGCAAAGAGATAAACAAACTAGATGAAGCGGTGCGCCAACTGAAACGGAGCAGTGCAGAAGAATAAATGGGGAGCAGATAAGAAATAAGACCTGAACCTAGGACCTCTTAGAATTATTTCTTTCATACTATGTTAAAGTTTTCAACTCAAAACAATTGGATATGAGTGGAGAGATTTATTAAGATCTTATACTAAAGAGGGAGAATAGTTGCTTATATACCTAAAATATCTCTGAAATTCGAAATTAACTTCAATTTACCTCACAAAAAAACAATGCGCAAAATTGAAGATTCCATGATATGCCATAATGCGCAAAATTGAAGACTCCATGATATGCTATAGCCAACTTATAACATCACCATCCACAACACACTATTGCAGGCAGGTATGGACTAGGAACTTGTAATATAATGTTACATTTGTTGTCTAATTAGGACAATCCAAATAGCATTAGACCAAGTTAGATACTTAGTGCCATTTAACTTCTCACAAGAATAAACTGAGAGAGGTTGTTAATCCACACAATAGGAATTGACGGGTTCGAAGAGACAACAAAAGAATCCCCATCAAGAATCTTCTTACCATAAGTTGGAAGGGCAGCCGTCATAACAGATTATCAACAATCAATCAATCAAACCAGCACACTACCAACACCAAAGAGTAGCATTACAAGGTCCAAGAATGAAAAAGGCTAACTATCAACTAAATTAACCTAATATAAGTAGAGAAAAAAAGTAAGGAACGGGTTCGAGAAATAAACAAGTAATGGACATATAAAAAATAATCAACCGCGAGTAGGAAGACTATAGATTTGATAGAGGAATGAGCTAATCAACAGACTAAGGGCGCCAATGAGCCTGAATGGTAAGGGGTAAAATTGGCCTATGCACGCTCATGCATGACTAGAGAGAAGGTCCTTGGGGCTCAAGTGAATATGATTGCAATAATTTTGTTGGAGCTATTCTGAGATAGAGGTCATCGAGACTAGCCAAATGTGATGTTGGTATCAAACACTGAAAGTGATTGAGGTTGATGGTAGTGTTTCTGGGCATTGTAACAACATCATAAAGAAAAAGGGAGGAAAAGGAAGAAAGGAAAAAAATGGGCTGGTTTTGATACTAAGTTGAGAAGAATAATTGAAATTAGGACATAATTTTCTACCCTCTTTTCCATTATATTTATGGCAAAAGACATCGAGTATAATTAGGCTACAATCCAAATTAAAAAAAGTAAATAAAGATAAACTAGAATGTACAAAAATCCTAATTATTTTCAGCCTTAATAGTTGGAATTAGAGCCATGATGATTAACAAGATTTTTAGTGGAACAATGTGGTATAGTTACAAGGTCGATTGACAGTAATGTAATGAATGATCCTTCGGTGTGGAATAAGGGAGTCTTAAATAAGTCTTAGCAAATGAAATTACATGGGCTGTTGACAAATTCAATAGTAAGAAGTTTAGCAAAATTGTGTGTAAGTTGGCTTGGGCTGCTTTGGTCTATCATCTATGGCATGAACGCAACACAAGGACTTTTAAGGGCATCTCATCACCTACTGTTAGCATTGTCAATACCATCAAGTGTGAGATTAGATTAAAGGCTTCTCAATTCCTATCATCAAGAATACGGTGGATAATATAAGAATTTGCTCTTCCTGGGGTATCCCGTTTTGTAATTAATTTTTGTTGCGGGGGTATGCCCCCCAAGATGTACATTTTCCCTATTAATCCAAATTTATACTTACCAAAAAAGAAGTCTTAGCAAATGACATTAGAGAAGGTTTGTTAAGAATCTGAGTGGGGACACTCCCATACTTGGGCTTTAGGCTTGCTAGGAATTTGAGGAGGAAATTTGATCTTTTTGTTTGTTTGTTTGTTTGGTTCTGTATTTTTTTTTTCTCGTGAATATTTTTGGTTGGCGACTGAATCGAATGCAACTCCTTATGGGCCTTCTAATGAAAGAAAGTATTTGGTTACTATCTTATCATCTTCTTCTTGTTGGAAGTATTTAAGGGACAAATCAAACATATCATTGGTAAAGGGGACCTTAGCATAATCCTAGACTTCTTTGCATGTATATTGGGTTCCATAGAATTCCAAAGAAAGGTGATAAATCGAGCATCTTCATGTTTCCAAGCCCTGAGATTTTTAGATTTGTGCGTAGGAGGGAACTCAATTAAATAACGTTCCATAGTAAGACAACTATAGGCTAGTCGAATCCCCTTAGTCCACTAAAGATAATTGTGCTTGTTCATTGTTGAAATAGCTTGATATATATTATTAGGCCTATTCCTAATAATTTAAACATTTAGGACAATTGGTGAGTTAACATGGTATTAAAGCTCTGGTTTGAGGAGGTCCTAGGTTCGAATCTTGTTATCTTCCATTTATTGTTGTGTACTTTCTTTGCTTGTATTAGTGCACCTTGTTAAATTTGGTTTGCTTGTCTCTACTCCACGTGCAAATTAGGGATTGCACGTGAGGGGGAGTGTTGAAATAGCTTGATATACATTGTTCGACCCATTTTCTAGTAGTTTAAACTTTTGGGACAATTGGTGACAACATTCATCTTTCAAGTGACTAAATTAATGGCTATTGGGATTGATAGGGTGGCTACTGGGACATCAATTTTGGAATCCATTCAAATGGTTGCAAACACAATAATAATGAACAAAATGGTATCATGATGCCTAGATATCAGTAGAAGACAATATATCAGGTTCCAAACAAAATTTGAACACACGATATTGATGTTAAATACACATCGTGAAGCTAGGTTGGTAATAGAGAATGCTACATTTGGCTGCCACAGACCAAAAATCATACAGTAGGTCATGGATGGCATCTAAACAATGGCTTTTCGTCTTCATCATATTCAATGGAGAGAAAATGAGCTTAGATAGTCCCTAAGAGGAAGTTCTATAGGGTGAGAGAGGTTGCTTGACCTCTCGAGAGTCATCGAAGATGGCTCGAAACTGGAAAAAAGGGTTCTATATCCTTGGGAAGAATTGGAACAAACCTAAAAAGGGATACCCAATGGAGTCACACGGATGAAACAACTGTAATCAGAAAGGATGCTTGAAGAGCTGACGAGCTCTGATGAGAGTAGATCTCATGCACATGCACTGTGATGGCACATGGTAGTGTTTGAAGGGTTTTGCAGTGCTTTAGTTTGGTTAAGGGGGCTCGTTGACAGCTAGCGGTTCCTTATTGTATCATTATTAGTCTCTTTGATGATCAAAATTGGGTCCTTCAAAGTTCTAACTGGGGTTTGGAGAGGTTCTTGAGACAGTGGTCTAGGGTTTGGGGACTTCTGATACTTTACTACACACTTTAGGCTTTGCGATCATTACTTGCAGTTAAAGTGTAGCCATTATCTCACCTAAAAGCCCAAACCTTTAAGGAAAGTGCAAACTTTATTATTTATAGTATTATTTTATATTCTCAACATCATTAGAAGTAAATAAGGAATAGATCTAGAGTGTTTATGGTATTGTTGTATTGTGTAGATACTTAGGACTAGTGTATTTCATTCCTTTCTTGTATTGAGTTGAAGTAACGATTGACAATTTAGATTTTCATTAATTCTTTCTTGAACTTCGAAGTTTTGTCATTATATTCAAGTGTTGATGAATAAGATTTTATTATCTGCCTTGTTTGTTTTTGTAGGTATACATACAGTATGCAAATTGGATAGTCCTCAAATGGAAAATAATGTTTTCTTTTTAGTCAATACTTCTTTAGTCTCATTTTAGGCCTCTTTTACCATACACAAATGTGCCCCACAGATTTTTGTTACAGACAATGTCACATGCTTTATTAGACAAAATCAAACGTAACCAATTTTGTCGTCATTATTCTAGTTCTTTAACTTGGCACATGGATAATTTTTTCTCTTTTTGAGAAACATTAATTTTTTTTCGATCTCTTGTAACTTTAGGGACATCTGATAAAGAATCCTAGTACACAGAGGGCTAAAAGTTTGCTTGAGATACCTTCTGCTCATCGCATTGTTATTAGTGGCACTCCAATCCAAAACAATCTTAAGGTATTTCTTTATTCTATTTTTTCTGGCTTCTTGTTGGTTCTTTATTTATAGTATTTAATTTGTAAGAACTTTTAGTGTAGTTTTAGCAAACAACTATTATATAATGCTGTCCTTTTGGTTGGCTATATCAATGTTGAACAGGAATTATGGGCATTGTTTAACTTTTGTTGTCCTGAGCTCTTGGGTGACAAAAATTGGTAATTACTTTCATCATGCTCCATTTTACTTGTTTTAGTTGTTAGTTCTGGAGGCATGAAGCTATGGGCTTTTGTCTAGGTTCAAGGAAAGATATGAGTTTGCCATTCTTCGTGGAAATGATAAAAATGCAACTGAGAGGGAAAAGCGCATTGGTTCAACAGTTGCAAAGGTCATACATACTTACATCGGTTGTATTTGTGTATTGTGTTCCTGGACATTAATACATTGATGCCAAACTGCTTTGATTGTTCCTTTATGCCATAAGCGCTTTTGATATTTCTTTATGCGGTACTGTCTTGCTTCTCTTTCCCTTAGTATGGATGCCATGACATGAAATCTGCATATTATGGTCATACAGTTGTTGCTTGTTCAAATTGGAGAAATTAGTATTGACGAAGATGTTGTCATTATTGCTCCATTGCAGTTCCTACCATTTAGAACGATTATCTCGTAACTGACTTGAATTATTGGCAAGATAGCGGCAAGGATTATCAAGTGCCTTGGGCATTATTGGATTAAATTATTTCTTGACAACAAAAGAAGCATGCGAATTTTTGGAAAGGTCTAGTTTTAACAAAAAAAATTTATGAAAATTCTTGTTTTGTGAATAAGATTTTTTCTTCCTTGCTTCTTTTAAAATTCTAGGGAAATATTTTCCCTTGAGCAACATTAACATATGCACCCTTGAAAAACAATAACCCCATATGGTAGGCTCATACACTTAGTTTAGTAACTTTCATGGATTTTTGGTTTCACTTTGATATCACTATTTCCAAAAGGCCTTAGACAATTGGATACCTATGTTGGTGTTTGTGGCCTACAATGCCTCTATTATACATTTTGTGCATTGGTTTTTCAATGATGAATGATACTTTATTCCAAAAAGGTATTGCCCTTAGTTAAAAGTTGGATGAGCATGCAGTTTATGCCTAAGAAGTAAGAACTATAGAATGTTGATTAAATTGGTTAAGTAGCTAAAACTCTTTATATGCAAAATCATAAATTTGATTTGAGTGGTTAACATTTTCCATCTTCAGTTCAGTTTTCAACTTCGAAAATTAAAATTTCACATTTTTATATAGCAATTACTTGGTTTCGATCAACACAGGCTTCCTTGTGTAGATTTTTCCATGAATTATTCAATTAAGATGTCCTAGTCATGTTTGGTACATGCCCCGTAATCTAGAATCCAAGGTGCAGGGTTATAGCCTGACAAACAAGTAATAGAATTACCTTTGTGTGTGAGAGATGTAGTAGAAAGAGATGCTTGGTGAGTCGCATGATAGTGTATGAGTTTGGAATACTCCTCGCCGGAAATAGTCACTGGTGTGGATGAGACATTCTCACTGCTTGTAGTATCCTCATGAAAGTAGGTGTAGTAGTCGTATTTGACATCCGTGCCAGTTTGCCAGGAAGATTTCAGCATTTTTCATGAAGATGTCCTAATTTCCCATAATGTGTGCATTTTGGTCGAGTGCCCTTCCTCTTACTGTTTTGGTCTCCAAGATAGTTAAAATTGAAATTTTACTTAAAATTCAAATCGTAAAATTGAATCGCAAAATTTTAAGATTTTACTCGATGCCTATAACTTGAAAACAGTCATTATGCTATAATTCTCCATTTAGAGCTTCTGTTTTTATTTTATTTTTTTTTGATAAGTAAAAAATTTTATTAATAAGAGGAGAGTAAAGACATGCATCAAGAAAATGTCATACACAAAAATTACTCCTATCAACAAAATGAATCCTCAACAAAGTTCACCAAAGTTTCTGTATTGGGTTCATTACTCCCTTTACCCAACAATACAATTGAGATATTTAAAATATTTGACGTGACCTATACAATTGGCACTAAAATACTGACTTTATTTTATCTTAATTTTTTGGAGTTAAATTGTATTTGTTATATTTTATTATAGGTCCTTTTGTTTCCATCGTAACTACTCCATTTAATTTATGGTAGTTAATTTGGTAGAACAATGCATATGATTCTCAACTAGTATATCAAAGAAAATAATAGTGTTATAGAATCAAAAAAATCTACAAAAACAAGTTTTTTCGCTTTAATATCGTAAAATCATAAGATTTTAAGATTTTGATTGAGATTTTAATAACATTGTTGGTCTCCACTTCCAAGTGCCTCTAATAGCATTTTCCTTAGTAGCACTTATTTGACTAGTGAGTGTAGGACAAGTAGACTTGGATTTAGTTGCTTGTGTGGTTAGAGAGGTCTAGGAGGCTAATACTGGAGCCTGTTAGTTTGTTTCAGCCAATGTAGGAAGAGAAGCTCCTCCAAGAATCAGAACTTTGATATGTTCAAGCTTCGGATCAAGGCTATCAAGAAATTTTGGGAGAAGCATCTGTTCTCACTATTTCTACATGCGATTGATGTTAGCAGATATTGGTTGAAGAGAATTCAATTTCCCATGCATTTTCATCGTTGTATTATTACCATATGTTGTATTATTACACGATACTCACATATCAAACCATGCTTTTATAGTACAGTAAACATTAAATGATAGGCAACAAAAAGTTATGAAAAAAACCACTAAAATTAGAAAATTGTATATATATCTAGAAAGCATAGTTTAGTAGATGATAATCACACGACAAATTTGTATTATGACCTGTAATGTAAGTTTGTAAACCAAACTAAACCAAACCAAGCCTTTTTCCCACTAGGTGGGGTCAGCTATATGAATTTGACGACGCCAATCAAATCTATTGAGGGCCATATCCTCCGTTAAAATTCAGTGGGAAATACATGTAAAAATTTATCGCACTGTTTCCTGTAACTGATTACATTCGGATGCTTTTCATGTTTTAGCACTTCAGTCTCAATCCTAAATTTTTCACTGTGATGTTGTGGTTTGTGAAATTTCTGGAAGATATAAACTAATTTTTTTTAGTAGACTTATGTAAGTAACTCTGAAGTGTGTATCTTTGTGTAAATTTATGCAAGTTCAATAGTTTGTTTCATTTTTTCTTGATTTAGGTTACCGTGGAAACAACGGTCGGATTTATTAAAGAAGCTCCTGCCCTTGGAATTAGTGGATTTAACGTGTATCATAAAAACCGCCTTATCAGGGTATGTTCTGGTAATGCATTTACAAAATTTTCATTATTTTTTATGGTTTGATGGCTTACTGTATTTTGATGTTGAAGATGTGAAGAAGTAGTAAAGAAGTACTAATAGCTCTAGTTTATTTATCCTACTTAAATTTTCATAACTTGTTAGTGGAATTAATTAAATGCAATAATAACAGACTGCAGCATATCTGTCAGAATTCGAACTTAGTCATGGATGTTTACAGAAGTTTCATCACGTATACAAGTGTTTTAAACTTAGTGTAATATTCTTCCTTTTAACCTCAATGGAAATACAACCACTGTTACTGATGGGGGTGTTTCTTTCGAGTTATTTCAGCCGTTCTGGAAAGTTACAAGTGATGGTTCTTCTAAAGGAAATGGCGTTGTTGGTATGGCTATGTACATTTATATTTTCACTACCATGCACAATACATAATCTGTAGCTGTTAACTTCTTTATGTTGTTTACTGTAGGAGTTCTTGAAGCAAATTTTATAGAACCAGCACATGACAAGCAGGATTTTGAGAGATCAACTCTGTTCATCCGGCTCGAAATGAGGCTGAAACAGATAGTAGCAGAATATTGGTTCGTTGCTTCTGTATTCTGTTCAATAACTCTAAACTGATTTAGTGATTGCATTAGGATGTGATATTTGAATCAAAGTTAACAATTACGGTTCTAGTTCTAATTACACCTGATTTGGAGACATGGTAAAACTGTAATTCTTTTCTGGATGATAACAGAATAGTAATAAAGATTGAAAATCTGGTTTCTCTTGTAAAAATATAATGTGAGAAAGAAACGAATCTACAAATGTTTTCCTGCGATCACAAATGAAGAAACCTATCATGCAACTCCATAATTTACCTAGATCATATGGTTGTACATGTTCTTTAGAATAACCCCCTTTGTGATTAAGGGGAAAAAGATATTTTGATTGAAACATGTGATGGATAGGCACTACTGGTTCTTGATCACACAGTATGAACAGAAGTGTTGTTTTGGGAAAATATAGTGAAGTGGGGGTATCAGATCCAATCAATAGAAAGTACGAGAGTATCAGGCTTTAATTGATGCCCAAATTTGTCCATGGTGACTTTGATCAACCTTTGATGCGACCATCCTTTAAAGCACTTTCTGTTCTGCACTGTTATTAAACACAAAAACGAAGAGAAATTTACACATAAACACAGAGACTTCTACCTGAGTCACATCGTTTTGCAGTAAAAAAGTGGTCGGTTGGTTTCATGTTTAATCCTCGAAAACTATGCCTTAATTATTGAACATACTGAAATACTTGCAACAAGGTATGTACATTGTGTGCCTGATTGTGCAGTTTTTAGAGCATGTACTTGTTACAAACAAATGAGATTTCTCATATTTGAATGATGTAAACAATAAATTCCCCTCGTCAAAATGAAAAATAAAAAATAAAAGATATTATGTTAGCATACCTTAATGTGGCTATCTGAAATGATTCATGGCATAGGCATCATATTTATAGAATGGCCTTCCACTGTATGTGTTTTATGTCATTTGATGAGGGTATTAGTATTTCCTTCATTTCCTGTAAAGGTTTTTCAAGTGAGACCAAATACCACTAGATTATTGTGCCTGGTGGAAACTGTCTCAATTATCACTCTCTTCCATTGTTTTTCTTTTCTGTTGTAATGTATTGTTACAGGTTATAGCTTTGTTGCTGTTACCAAGGATCAGAGGATTTTATTTGACTTAAATGTTTGAACATTCAAGTGACAACAAAGTTTCATACTGAAAGTTTGTTTTGGATAACACAGGAAAGGCCACTGTCACTTTATAGGACACCAGCCTGATCGCAGTTTGCGAAAGGAAAGCCCTGTCCAGCCTACTGTTGGACAGAATACTAATGTACAGATGCAGTTGCCAAAGGGCCATCGTACCACTGGAATTTTGGGGAATTTGCAAAAAGAAATGCTGCAAGATCAGCCTACCTATGGTCATGTGGCCAATCTGGGGCACGAATCAAGTGGTACAGAACACAGAAACCACTTTACAACCAGTTCTGACAATGGATTACCTGCTGCTCAACCAACCATTGCGCTTGCATCCGTAAGTGGAATAACAACATACATGCGACATTATTATCCTGAGCCTACAACATCCATATATCATATGCTTCTTTTGAGGTTTGTTGAAGCATAATTTATTCCAACAACATGCAGTCGATAAACATAAGCAAAGTGGAAAAAAACTATGCATGGTTAAATTACCTAACATTGCTGAAATTGCAAGGGCTAAACAGTGGCTTATTTGTATTCTGGGAGTTACTTTGCAGGCAATTTGTTATTTTTAGTGATGTTCTAATACTGTTATAATGAATTATAGTGTTCACATTTTTAAGCAGCTGTATAAATTTTTTTGTTATTGATTGCTAATGCAATTGATATGCTTGACTATTTGGTAGCAGACCAACTTGATCATTTGATTCAGAACAGTCCCAATCCAATTGAAAAATTGTGTAATAATCAGATCTTTCAGCAGATAAACAACCTTTGGTTCGTGGTGGGAAGATAATGAGAAACACAAATAGTAGCCAAAGAATATAAATCTACTTCCAACAAAATGATTTTTAGAGTTTCAGTGCTTTGCCCTAAATCAATTTTGAATTATTATTAGTAATGCAAAATACATGCAGGTTATGCACTTTTGGTGGTGGGGTAGAATTATGTCTTTGTTTTGGTCCTAAATTTTTGTCTTTGTTTCGGCCCTAAATTGTTATGCTTCAAGGGGGACTCTTGTTATATGCAATATGGAAATGATATAGAAGATCATTTTGTTTGTTATTAATGGTTTAGATGCATTGCAGGGGTCAGTTCTGGAAGTCGCTTCTGTAGATAATTCAAAGTTCACATCCATTGATCAGATATGTGAAGAAAACATACAACTGTTTATGAGGTAAACATCAAGCCATAAACTTTGCAATATGTAAATGCGTTTAATAAAGAGAGCGCGCGTGCGCGCGCGCGCGCACACACACACACAGAGCTTGTGCACAGCAATATGCATATTTTATTGAAAAGTACTATGAGAAGGGGGGCACATTGATACAAATAAAATAGGTGCTTTAATTTAAGGAGTGAAGACTATTTCCTAAAAAGGATTTAAGTACAGGATGGAGACTATCACAGCCTTCTAAGACAAAGATGAAAATAATTAATAGACATAATTAAATGAATTTGAATTCTTTATGTGAATGTATATATTTATAGACAGTGCTTGATACTAGTTAGCATTAGCTTCTAACATATGCTGAAACCTTTTAATTAGCGGTTCAATTGTGATGCCTTTTTTATTTGTTTGTTTTGTTAAAAAAAAAATGGTGTGATCTGGCATGCTGATTCAATAATAAGATTTCTGAGCTTTTCCCTGATGTTCGATAGCAGTGAAGTATATTGATCATCTATTAGCATCATCATTAAGGACAATGCAGAAATGTCACGAACTTGGTAATTTGAAGGATATATTTTTCTCAACATCAGTTTGCATTCCTGTCAAAGTAGTTGCAATGGAACTCAAAAAGAATGGGTATCAAAATGGGTGCAAATTTAAAAAAAAATGAATGGATTGATGTCATCCCCTTACATTATATGCAGAAAGGATGATTAAAACATTGAGATTGATCACACTGCCAAAGATTTTTGCTGTATATAGTTGTCGATCTTTATGGGAGTTGCTGGATGGCAAAGCAGCGGGCATATCATGTCATTTTTTACAGCAGTATAACTCTTTTATCTTGTCAAGTTGGACATTGCAGTCAATTTAGGTTCACATGCTGCATGGTGCAGTTGCTGTCTGTTTTACTGTCCACTTTCTTTGCCTTAAGTCTTCCAAATTCCATGGTGGCATGGCTTGTTCATGCAAACTGTACATGTTTCAATTTTGGTTTCTTGCATCTCTTCTGAGTTGCATCTAATTTAGTCCTTTCCCACAGGTGCGAGGAACACATGCAGAAGGAGAATGAGTTGAAACAAACGGTAGGTAAAATTGTGCTTAAATTGTCTTTGGGTTCACGGAGACATGATTCCTTTGTGTGTTTGAATCAATTACTAATTATTTAATTTTATTTTTTGGAATGAAATAAGATCGAAGGTTTAGAAAAACAGGTGGAAGAAACCAAAAGGAAGTGTGCTCAACTTTCTGCATACTTGGAAAGCAGGAGGAAGCACAAAGCAATGGAAGAGCCAAAAGGTTTGATAAGCTAAATCGTTGACGGCACTTGAGGAACATCCAAGCAAATTGTTTAGAATTGCATCTCTGGCCGGAGGTTTAGGATTTTACTTAAATTTAGGAGGAACCACGGTACAGGTAGTTCTTTTGTGTAGCATAAGTGGTTTCCTCAAGTGGAAAAAAGGAATCTTATAATGAAAAAAAGCCAAAGAAAATTGGAAATGATATCCAAATAGTGGCGTTCCTTCTAGTTGGTGTCTCTTAAATGCCGGGGAATCAGTTTTTCATAAGAAAGATCCAGTGGATCATGGTTAGTGTTTGGCAAAATTGGAAAAGGATAACAATTCCAGTTCTTTCCCATTCTCTATATAACTATACAAATTGAACAATACAAAACTTTTAAGCTTATAAGAGGGACTATATATTGAAAAACACTCTCCTGTGTCCTCACACCAGCCAAAAAATACAGAAAGGAAGTAATGACTAGGTTTTTCTGTAATGTTGTTCTTGCCTCCCACCTATAATACAAAGTGAATTTCATCTTCCTGGGAGAACGTCAAGTCTTAGAACTCCTTTAACCATGAGCACTCGACAAAAAGATGATCAAACTGTCTTGCTACTTGCATTGAGTAGGTAGCATTTGTTTACGATAATCAATCTTCTCTTGTTCTAGTTGTTAGTTGTCCAAATTTTTCCTTCATCAAACACCAACCAAAGAAGCGGACCTTCGGAGGTGGCCCACCTCTCCGAATATCTTTGGCCCACGGAAAGAAAATGGAAGCCTTTTGATGACAGGTGGTGTGTCGATTTACTGTCAGGTGTTTGGAGGGTAAAATTTTTAATAAGTTTTGATAATTTTTTGTTAAAAATTTTTAGTAATAATTTTTGGTGTGGTTGGTGAATCAAAATAAAATTTTTGTCAATTTTTGGTAACTTTTAGGTGTTCGGTAAAATTGTTACTGTAGCAGAGTAAAAAAGTGGTAATTTTTGTGTGTTTGGTAAATTTTTTTACCGTAGCAGAGTAGAAAAGTGAGAAAAAGTAGGGCTCGCTGTTATATCAAATTATTGTGGCAGAGCAGAAAAGTAGTAAAAGTTGTTTTACTAAATAACAAAATATTATAGTAGAGTCAATTTGTGGATATTTTTTATTTCTTTTTGAGCGACCAAACGCACCCAGTATTTTGATTTTCTCAATTGTTGATTTGGCAATTGTTCCGCAGTGTTAAACAGCACGAACCCAGGGCTAGTATTTACTGATTGCAATTGTGATATGGTGCTACTTAATATGTCACTTTGTCGCTCGACTCATGACATTTTTCCCGTGGAGATAGATGGCTCGATTGCCTTCTCTGCTAAAGTTTTTTTTGTTTTTCTATCCACGTGTACTATATAATTCAATATGTGAATGAGTCTTTTAGTCTTTTAGTTTTCAAGGGC
>JAVXUM010000023.1:14230715-14267140 GCA_035590655.1 Pouteria glomerata
TCTCTTCTCAGAAGACAATCGAATCTACATGCCTAAATGTGGAAATTTGATAAATGAGATCCATAATAAGTGTCATGACTCTGAGTGGGCTGGATACTCAGGTATTTACACTTTCTCTATTAGGATATGCCTATTAGCTCCAGATGCATAACAATAAGGAGCTATAAGTGTGAGCTTTCCTCATGTGCCTATAAGGTGGAGCAATACCCAGTAAATTGATATATCCCCAGAAGACCTTGGGTGAGCATCTTATGGATTTCATTACTTTCCTACCTAAGTTTGGAGGGTCTCACCATGTCATATTATCATTGCGGTAGTTGACAGATTTGTAAGTACGATGTGTTCGTGTTCTTAGCAAAGGATTGCACTACAGTGGAGAAGTGCTTTTTTATTCATCAAGGACGTGGTGAAATATTGGAGAGTTCCTAAGACCATTGCAAGTAGAAAAATTTAAGATTCGTGGTGTACTTTCATACAAACTCTTCCAAATGATGGGTTTGGATCTCACTTCCATCTTCCAATTGATGAAAAAAATGCAAGGATGAGCACTCTGTTGGAGCTATGCCTAAAGGCATTACACAAGTGCAAATCAATAAGAATGTGGCAAAGTCGCTTGATGTTGCCTAATTCTTCTATAACTTGAAAAGAAATGAAGATACCAAATGAGCCCATTTGAGCTAGCCAAGGGGACAAACGATGACACATAATTCTCTCATTACACACCTGGTTAAGAGTTTCACAACTAATAAGTATGCTGAACGATGGGATGATCATGCTACCATGGCAAAAGCATACATGGCTAAGTGTCACAAGCCAATCTTTATAGATGGGTTAAGTCTTATTTTCTTGTCTTGTGTCACCCTAAACCTTTATGTACGTGGAAAACCGTATTTATCTCCTACAGTTTAGGAAATTCTCTTTTAGGTAATTCTATCTTAGGGAATATATATATTCTTTGTATGGTAAATTAGTTGCTGATTTATAGCTAGCTGTAAATTAGGAGTTAGTTTCCTTTTTTTCTCTGTAATTGATTGTAACCTAATTGTATATAAAAGAGGCTTATTACCTCTCAATAATACATACGGCTAGCTATTCTGAAACCTACTGTTTTCCACATAGTTGTTATCAAGGCAAAACTTGGTCTCCCCCTAAAAAACAAGGGAAGCTTGTTATTTGTTTGATAGTAGTTTGCATGATTTATACCAAACCTAAAGGGAAATTTTAACAACTTGCATGTGTCTTCCCTGTAGTGTCTTACCTCTTGGCTCAAAGAAGCTGGAAACTCGGCTGGAAACTCTTTCATTTAGCATTATTTTTTCTTTCGTGATTTATTTTCATTAGAATATGTGAAATAAAAAATTGAAATTATAGGGGAGAAGATCGCTAGATCGAGAGAACAAATTGTAAAGGAAGAAGAGAAATTTATATTAACTTAAATGTATTAAGCTTTCCAATACACAATACAAGAAATGCTTATATATATGCCTAGAGAATAAACCAAAAACAAGGAGGAAAGCAAGCAGGTGTAAATCAAGTAGTCAAACATGGAACAAGTTTCTTAACAACAATATATGATCATGTTTACTTGATAACAATATATTTTATCCTCTAATAATTTGCACAAGTGACTAGTTTGTATCTTTTCATCAACTACCATTATTCGCATCTAGTTGTGGTACCCTTTTTTTCCCCTTACCTAAACACTTGTTTTTTAGCAGATTTTGAAAAAAATATGTGATCATCCACTTCTCTTGACAAAACGAGCTGCTGAAGATGTATTGGAAGGGATGGATTCAATGCTAAACCAAGAAGACAACTTTGTTGCTGAAAAATTGGCAATGCACATTGCAGATGTCACTGAGAGATCTGACTTTGAAGAGAAGCATGACAACATCTCATGCAAGATATCTTTTATACTAATCTTATTGGTTAGAATTACTGCACATTCATTTAACTTATGATCGACCTATATTGTTACATTGCTTTGATCTAATTCTATTAGAATAATCTGTAATATATTATCGGTGTAATCTTTTTCTAATCTTTTTCCTTTTTCTTAAACTTAACAATTATTTTTCTTATTTTATTGTAATCTAATCTTATAAATATAATATGAGAGAGGTAGGGAAAATTAATCCATTCTAATGTCAATTTCTTCTCTTCTAACTTGTTATCAGAGCAGAGAGTTTTATAAAAAAAAAAAAAAAAAAAAAAAACAAAAATAGAACCCTAGTGATGTAGAACCAAATAACTTAGCAAGTAAATGAAGAAGAAGAAGAAGAGGAGGTTAGAAGAGAAGTTTAGAAGAAGAGGAGGCAAAGAAGAAAAATAGGAGAAGCAGTAGCCGGAGAGGAAACAAGAAATAAATTTCATTCAATCATTTGATAATCCTCCTATTAACCCTAATTAGGGTTTAAATAATAAACTTCTAAAATTTATAGGCTGAAACACAAAAGCTCCCTAATAAAAATAAATTCAATACTAATAAGACTTATAACAGATAGGACCAAATAACCTCTAATAAAGTAAGCTTAATATTAATAAAGCTCAAAACAAATGGCTCCAAATAAAAAAAAAAATAATAATAAATAAATTTGCTGATTGATATTCTCATCATGTAGCCATTGGTGTCTAGTCACTATTAGCACACCCTCGGCAACCCTTTTCGGTGCTTGACCCCAGCACTTGAAGTGTTGGCTCCAGGCAACTCCACCATCAGATACCCACCACCAATT
This sequence comes from Pouteria glomerata, assembly GCA_035590655.1. NCBI lineage: Eukaryota > Viridiplantae > Streptophyta > Magnoliopsida > Ericales > Sapotaceae > Pouteria > Pouteria glomerata. Next base: position 14,233,451 of record JAVXUM010000023.1, read on the forward strand.
GCTGGTGCACGCGCTAACATGCGTGGCTTGATCTGAGAATCTTCTTGGCCACACGTCTTACTTTTTTGGCACTTGCCAGTGCTCGGCTAGTTAGTGTTCCTTTGGCCCTCTCCACCGATGATCGCTGGATGTAGACTGAGCCTTGATGGGTTTCGTTCAATATTTTCCTTGCTTGGGGATTGATCACTAAAATTGTTCTTGGTCGTTGAGTTCCTTGCTTTTGTTTTCTCCTTGATTCCTAGTTGGTGAGTTCATTGATCTTGTACTGCTGTTGCTTCTTGCATAATGATGTTTTCTGGTGATGATTTCTCTTCGAAGCAGTCTTTGTTGGTGACTTTCATTTTTGCTTGACATTGTTGGATGAAATCTGCAATCTTATGATACTATTCCTATTGTTGGTGGTTTCTATTGATTCTGTTGTTGGTTATTTGATTAGCGCTTATGACTGAGCCAGAGCTTTGACTTATTTAACTACTAGATATAAACCCGTGCCTAAAGGCACGGGATTTGAATTTTGAATCGGAGCACGGCCTCCCCTTCCCCCCTCCTTTTCTCTCTCTCTCTCTGCCATGTCACACATGTCACATCAAAACTATGAGCAAATTTGTAAAGATAATGATTTGTTGCCAAGTTTATTTTGAGTGATTTTTATTCGTTGCTCGTTATGTCGAAGTCTGATACAACTACTTCTGGTTCTTCAACCATTCAGTCAGTCTTTTTGAAAGCTAAGTAATGTTCCTCAATTTATTACTCCTAAGAAACTAAATGGGCAAACTATCTGGGTTGGTCTCATGTTGTTAAAACCTTTCTACGTGGGAAGGATATATTGCAGTATATCATTGATGATACACCTAGGTGTGTGCATGGGTCAGTTTGGTTTAGGTTAGCACTTACCACTAGAATCTCTAGATATTCAGAAGAACCCAATTTGGTTCCTTTCATGGTAATAGGGGTCAATTTGCTTATTTTCGGTTTTTTTGTGGTAATAAACTCCTCCCAATTTGATCTAGGTGACTAGAATCTCTGAGGTGATGATGACAACAAACTTTGGGTTGCACAGAACTCAGAAAAAAAATCAGAGAATTAGGATCTCTTTTGCTCTGCTACCATGTAGAAAATTGAGAGAATATGAAAGTATTCTCTTGTATATGTTTTGAGTCTGAATATACACACATATATACAAAGAATGAAGGGATTTCATTCCTTAGAAAAAGGAAACTAAGTCATGATTTTACGCTAATAAATCATCCACACCATTAGGAATTTCAATTTTTCTTTTCTAATCATCTAGTAGTTGTAAAATATAGTTGGATTTCTACAATAACTTGAGGGGGCGTGCTAGATTAATTTAGAATATATTATGGGTGTAATCTTTTTATTTTTTCTTAGCCTTGACAGTTATGTTTTCTAGTTTATTATAATCTAATCTTATAACATTATATGAGAGAGGTGGGAAAATTATTCGTTTCTAATCTCAATTTCTTCTTTTCTAACTAATTCCATTGATGCTTTGTAACAGGATAACTTACTTTCAAAGGGGCATTATGTTCTTATCTTCTCTCAGACCCGCAAGATGCTTAACCTTATTCAGGTTAGTTTTAAATCACACAGCTTACCTTGCGCGATTAAGGGAATATCAATATTTTATTTTATTTTATTTTTGCGGTTTTTGCATGTCATGTATCAGATTAAGTAAGGTATACAAATACAAAGAGAAGCAAAACCTTGTATTCCTGTAATGCTTTGTTTGCAAACACATGGGTTGTTTCAAAGCAATTGCCATTGAAATGTGTAGAACTTGGTTTTTAAATACTAATATTCAATAACAAGTTCACTGAATTTAAACACCAATGCAATAGGTCAAATATTAAATCTAAGAGATGAATGACCAAGTCGAGTCCTAATCAGATGATTATTTGCTAATTAGGCACTTCGTCCTAGATGGTGTTGAGCCAATCATTTTTTTTATTCCACTACTTGTATCTTTTATGAATTTTTGTTATTTAACGTAACTAACAAATTATTGCACATTGTTATTGTAGATAAATCTTCTATTTTTAGAATGATTAGATCTTCATAAATTAGGATTGAACATATTTGATTTCTAATTTTTTAAGAATTCCGTTTTCCTTATGTTTAAGTTGTTTGATATAGAAGGGTCCTCTATATAGAGGTTTATCCGTTCTCAATAATCATATCAATATAGATTTGCTTCATAGTATTTTTTAAAAATACTATGTCTATATAGAGGTTTATCCGTTCTCAATAATCATATCAATATAAATTTGCTTCATAGTATCCGTGCGGGTTTTCAACTGGGCCTCACCATAGTTCACATTGTACCTATGTCCATGCAGGCCAGCGTAGGAGAGGCTATTAGAAGTTATTCCACATTGGTCCATGAGAAAAATTACTTGTCCCATATAAGAGATGGACTTCCATCTCCTTAGCACATAGGTTTTGGGGTTGAGGCCCCTACTCGTGTTTTCATCCTCTTTTCGATCGTTCGTCATCGTTCCAAGCTTTGTCGATTCTTATAGATCGTCGATCATTAGTTGTTTGTCCTGGTCAATCGTTCGTTGATCATTTGTCAATCATTGTCTACTGTCGAAACCTTCAACGGTTGTTTATCGCAGTCATTAGTCGCTGCCATCATAGATCGGAATTGTTGATCCAGATCGAAGTCGTACTCCTTCATTCACTATCGCAGTCATCGGCAGTGCTCACTAATCTCTGTTGTAACTGGCATTGATTCATTGACTGTGTAATCAATCGTCATCTCTGACGACCATTATCATCGATTGTGCAATCTTGAAGACTTACCTTCGGTTGTCGATCGGCATAGTCCTTCATCAATGACACATCTTCATTTCTGCATTTGTTGATTCCTTTGATTATTCACAAAGTCTGTTTCATCTGAATCCATCAAAACATGAGTTCAGGAAAGGATTTTGCAACTTCCTCCATTGAAGAGACTCAACCTCCAATGGTTTCTCAAACCTTTGGAGAAGGAACAACATTGCAGATCACCAATCACAAGTTAGATGGAAACAATTTTCTTTAATGGTCACGATCAATGCAAATAGTTATTCGAGGCAGAGGGAACAATGGATACCTCAATGGAGATATCAAACAGCCTAATCAAGATGATCCCTCATATGCGAATTGGGAACTCAACGATTCTATTGTCATGGCCTGGTTAATCAATTCTATGGAACCTCACATCAGTCGAACATATTTGTTCCTTCGAACAACACAAGCAATATGGGATGCTGTGAATATCAACTATTTTGATCTTGAGAATGCTTCTCAAGTGTTCAAGATTAAAAACCGACTAGATGAGATACGACAGGGGAATATGGAGGTGACAAAATACTACAATGATTTGCAAATGTTTTGGTGAATGTTAGATACGGACAACGAGCATGATTGGAGAGATCTAGAAGGTGACTTGAAGTTTAAAAGGCATTTGGAGAATGAGCGATTGTATGAATTTTTGACTGGCTTAAACTAAGAATTAGATGAGGTATGAGGTAGATTTTTGAGATGCAAACCTCTGCCATCCGTTGATGAGGCCTTCGTTGAAGTAAAAAGAGAAGCAAACAGAAGAAGAGTTATGCTCGGAGGAAAAAGGGAAACTCCAGCCACTTTGACTGGTGAAAGGTCCATTGAAACAACAACCCTTGCTGTTAGAATGATTGTGACCAAAGAAACAGTCAACAAAGAGAGCGAAGGAAGGCCCTAATGCAATCATTGCAACAACTAGGGCATACACGAGACATTTGCTGGAATCTTCATGGAAAAATAGCTAACTGGAAACCTCGAGGTCCAAATTGAATTTAAGCTTTTTAGGCGACAGTTGAGGAGAAGTATGTTGAAACTGAACAGATAGTGAACTGAGTGGGGTTTTCTTAAACAAATCCCAATTGGAGCAATTGCAGAAACTACTTAGTCAAACGACAATGGGAAATACTAGCGCTTCTACTGTTGATGTTATAGGTACAACTCTACATGTTCATCATAAGGCTCCTTAGATGCTTGATTCTGGGGCATCTGATCACATGATAGGTAACATTTCCTTATTCTGCTCTTATACTCCATATCCTGGGATGTCTAAAGTCAAGGTTACTGACAGCACATACTCCACAGTTGTTGGGAGGGGATTAATTCATCTCTTAAATAATGTTTCTCTTCATTCTATTCTTTATGCACCAAATCTGACTTGCAACTTGAGTTAAATTGCTTTACTAAATTCTGCGCAACTGGACGTGAACTTCGGGAACTAGATTTGAGAATGATGATTGGCAGTGCTAGGGAAAGATATGGACTCTATTATTTTGACATTGAAGACAATTTGGAGAAATATGCTACTGTAGTTGAGAGTGAATCTCTTCCTGTTTTAAATAATGATGATATAATGTTATGGCATTACAGGTTAGACCATCCTAGTTTTCATTATCTTAAACATTTGTTCCCAGATTTATTTATTAATAAAATTCTAAATTCCTTCAGTTGTGAAATTTGCTTGCTTGCCTGCCAAACATAGTCATTCATAGTTTCCCATTAGACCCTATAAAGGGTCTCTTACTTTTATCTAATCCACAATGACATATGGGGCCCATCTTGTATTAAAAATGTCTCGGGCACACGCTGGTTCATCACCTTCATTGATGACCACACTTGTGTTAGTTGGGTATGTCTTCTTAAGGAAAAATTTGGAGCTGCTAGAACTTTTCAATCTTCCCACTCAATGGTACAAACTCAATTTCATGTCCCAATTCGAACACTAAGAACTAATAATGGCAGGGAATATTTTAACTCCATTCTTAATGACTATCTTAAAATTAATGGGATAATTCACCAAAGTTCTTGCACATTTACACCCTAACAAAATGGTGTAGGCAAGAGTAAAAATTGACATCTTTTTAAGGTTACTGGAGCTTTAATGTTCACTATGCGCATGCCTAAATACCTGTGGGGTTAAGTTGTCTTGACATCTTCATATCTCATTAACAGAATGCCTTCTAGAGTTCTTAAATTCTCCTCTCCTATGTCATCCCACCTTCAACAATATCCAACCTTAAGGTCTCTGTCTTCCTTACCTCTTTAAACATTTGGGTGTATTGTATTTGTCCATAACCATTCACACAACCATTCCAAACTTGATCCAAAAACTATAAAATGTGTTTTCATTGGATATTCTCAACGTGGGTACAAATGTTACTTTCCATCTTTTCGTTGTGTCTTTGTATCTATGGATCGTTTGTTGAGTCTTAACCTTTCTTCACAGAAACTTATCTTCAAGGGGAGACTTTTAAGTGAAGATAAGTTGTGGGATATACGTGAAGGGTAATCTTTCTCACCTCACTCAACACCTTCATCTTTGCTTTTGCCTTTATTGCCTAACATTGAATTGAAGGTTGGTGACAATCAAACTCAACAAAATGTGGAAACAGGGGAAGATAACTCTCGGTTAAGAGGTCAATTATTGGTTTATTCACGAGGGAAACAAAGACAGTCTATGAAGCACAGATATACATACGGGAGCGGATACGGATGCGGGATACGACAATTTTTAAAAAATGAGGATACGGATACAGTGAAGATACGACAAAAAAAAAAAAATAAAATATATATTTTATTTAAAATATTTTTGAAAATAGCATTAATATGCTATCAAATATTATATAAATAACAATTATATAGCATGGAAAATACCATTTAATCCATAAACTAATAGAAAATACATTATATATTATATTTTAATTATTTACAGTTTGACCCTTAATTAAATTTTATTATATCAATTTTATCCTCGAATAAAGTTTGAAATATTACATTTTGACCACCGCCGTATCCTTCCCGTATTCCAGTCGTATCCTAATCGTATTCTTTGCAAAATTAAAAATAAAAAATCAGGATACTCTACGTGGCATATTCGATACGTATCCTGTCGTATCCTAGCCGTATCCACGTATCCGATTATCCGATACGAGTGCGGCGCCCAATTTGAAGTATCCGTGCTTCATAAAAGACAGTAAGGCCAATCTAACTTGATTTCTAGTTTCCAGAGCAGTGAAGCTGCCAGTGACCAAAACTAGCCTAGCAGTGAGACTCAGGATTAGGATCTAGACCTACCAATTACTCTAAAAAAAGGATTAGATCCTTTTTTACCACTGCACTGTCAAAGATTGCAATTCCAAGGACTATGGAAGAAGTCCTACCTGATTCAAATTGGAGAGCAGTAGTTCAGGAGGAAATGGATGCGCTCAGGAAAAATGATACCTGGGAAATGGTAAAGTTACCTGATGGGAAGAAAATAGTTGGTTGTAAATGGATTTCCACAGTGAAGTTCAATGTCGCCGATGAGAGTATTAGTAGCTATAAAGACAGGCTTGTGGCCAAAGGCTTCACTCAAAAATATGGGATAGACTATCAAGAGACATTTGCCCTTGTAGCTAAATTGAATACTATGAGAGTTCTACCTTCTTTAGTCCCTAATCTTGATTGGTTTACAACAGTTGGATGTAAAGAATGCATTCCTAACCGGTGATCTGCATGAAGAAGTTTATATGGATGATCCTCTTAGATTTAAAGGAAAAAATAACTTGGTATGTAGATTAAAGAAGTTTCTCTGTAGGCTAAAATAATCGCCTAGAGAGTGATTTGAAAAGTTCACTCGAGTTGTCAAGAAGAGAGGTTTTGTTCAAGCCTAAACTGATCACACATCATTTTATAAACACTCCCAGGATGGTAATATTGCTATTCTTATAGTATATGTAGATGATATCATTGTCATAGGAGACAACTTTATGGAATTAAACTCCTTGAAAAAGAATCTGGCAGGAGAATTTGAATTGAAAGACTTGAGAATATTAAGATTTTTCCTTGGTATGGAAGTGACTAGAAACTTGGTATGTAGATTAAAGAAGTTTCTCTGTAGGCTAAAATAATCACCTAGAGAGTGGTTTGAAAAGTTCACTCGAGCTGTCAAGAAGAGAGGTTTTGTTCAAGCCTAAACTGATCACACAACATTCTACAAACACTCCCAAGATGGTAATATTGCTATTCTCATAGTATATGTAGATGATATCATTGTTATAGGAGATGACTTTGTGGAATTAAACTCCTTGAAGAAATATCTGGCGGGAGAATTTGAATTGAAAGACTTGACAATATTAAGATTTTTCCTTGGTATGGAAGTGACTAGAAACAATACTGGGATTACTATCACACAAGAGAAAATATGTTGTAGATCTACTCCAAGAGATGGGCATGTTAGGTTGTAAATCTGCTAAGACACCAATGGATCCTAATGTTAAGTTAGAGCTTGAAGGAGAAGTCAATAGAGAAAAGTATCAGAAGTTGGTGAAAAAGCTAATCCATCTGTCACGTACTCAACTTGACATTACTTTTGTTGTAAGCATGGTAAGTCAATTCATGCACTCACCAAAGAAGACACATCATGATGCAGTGTTTAGAATTTTAACATACTTGAAGAATAAATTAGGAAAGGGATTGTTTTTCAAAAAGAGGGATCACAGAATCGTACAAAGTATGTTGAAGTTGATCGACATTTTATCAAGGAGAAGATAGACAATGGGAGTGTGTGTTTGAATTACATTCCAACTAAAGAACAAATAGCCAATATCCTAACCAAGAGTTTACATAAACCATGTTTTGAAGATTTAGCAAACAAGTTGGGAATGATCAATATATACTCTCAGCTTGAGGGGGAGTGTAGATAAATCTTCTATTTTTAGAATGATTAGATCTTCATAAATTAGGATTGTACATATTTGATTTCTGATTTTTTAGAAATTCTCTTTTCCTTATTTTTTAGCTGCTTAATATAAAAGGGTCCTCTACCCTATGTTTATATATAGAGGTGTATTCATGCTCAATAATCATATCAATATAGATTTGCTTTAGTTATTTTATAAATTAGTTGTTCCCTTTGTACTGTTGTTCCAGATATGTGCAAAATCACATTTATATTCAAGAACACTTATTTACATGCCATTCAATTTAATAATTCTTTATGAATACTTGAGAGCTGTGAAGAAACTATATACATGAATACTTTTACCTTTATATATGGTGTTACCTCAAGAAATATTCTATATTTACAAGTATAGTATTGTTATTATTATTGGGTTGTCATACTTTAAGAGAAATGTAGTTCCACTCCAAAAAAGAGCTTCTTGCACTCTATTATTTGAGTGAACATTTTCTTCTGTAATGGGGTGCTAGAAGCTTTTTTTTTTTTTTGGTAGTGGTATTGTTGAATCCTATAGTTTAATCTCTCTTTTCCAAAATTTATTTATTTGTTTATTTTTTTATCTTGAAAATGTCTAGAATGCCTTTGGTAGGTGAGGACAGGAAGCATTTTGTTTCTTCACATTTGTTTGTTTTGTGAGGTGAGAGAAGAAATGGGTTGTTATCAAAAAATTTATCATATGGACATTTTCCGCTCCCATGTGTCTTGCCTTTTCCTTTCATCTTCTATATTTAGCTACAAAATGAAGTTGTAGCATCCACCTTGATGCGTTTGTGCATGCCTGCGAGCGCATATTTGATTTAATGTTACTTATTTGGTCTTAGCCACATCCAATACTAGTAATATAACAAAATATCAATTATGAATGAGTTGGTTGTATTTAATGTTGATGTTTTCTTGCATTTGATTGAATGATGAAGATCATACTTGAGCTCATGGATCTGTTGCAATAAGTTTCATGTTTAACAAAATGGATGAAGATCATCTTGCGTGTTTGACATGATTTCTTCATTTTCAAATTATTTTTGAAACTCAGAAAAGGGGTGATTTCAAAGCGTTAAATGGTTTCATCATCATTGATTGGTTTCCAACTTTTAAAATTGTGAGTTATATTTGACATATTTTGGAGTTTCATGGTCAATCTGATGTATTTGTTGGTTCATGTTGGTGTTGGATTAATTTTTTGTTGCATTCTTTGCAAGCTTTGGTGTTTGACATAATCTAAAGCTTATTATCTTCTTAAACTCCAAAATCATATGAGATATTTCTTTATACATATATTTTCCCATCAATATCCTTAACTAATTATGGACAGATTATATACAATATATATATATATATATTGGCGAATCTTCATTTGGAAGCTTCGCAAACTTAATGGTTCTTTCTAGCTTGATTACATGGAAACTTTGTGTGGAAAATATTTTTACCATTCAAAATTTAAGCTTAATTTACAGGACCTTGTAATAACTCATGTGATTAGTGAAATGAAAGTAGTCCTTACAAATACTCACCACGGTTACAGGTCTTGTAGATTTTGCTTCGAGTGAAAAATATAGGATAAGGGCATCATTTTCTATTAGAACAAGAACTAGCATGTAATAAGGAATTGACTAGATAAAGGAGGGAATGAAGGAATAGTTGGGCCCGGCAGTCTGCACCTTCAAGTACTAAAGTTGATTGATCAAATGGGGAAAAGTGGGCTTTTAAAATAAATCTAATTTAGAATATTTAAATGCTTTCGTTAGAATAGTCTGGAATATATGCTAGAATATGTTAGGATATTATGTGATTTATTTTCCTTGTTTATCTTTGTAGTTCTGATTTCTTTTTCATTGTAATCGAGTGTTATAAATATATACGAGAGAGGTAGGGAAGATTCACTTCTCATTAATCTCACCATCGTTTTCTCTCATCCTAGTGTTTGAGTCAAGTTACCTTACATTTAAAAAAAAAATTATAGTTTAAATAAAAAAGCTGTAACGTTATTCTTCAAACCTCCGATAGCCACCAAATCCACAGTTGGTACCTTGATCATGACCCAGTGCACCCCCTCTTCTGTTGCACTGGGTTGGATGTCCAAATCATGACCCTCTGCAACTTGTTGGTGCATGTATCTTGGTTAAGCTTTGATTTTGCGGAAGTGCGAGAAACAAGAACAGGTATCTAAATCTTCTATTGAGCCTGAATATTGTGCTATGTCATTTGCTTGTTCAAAAATATTGCTTTCTAGACTTGGATTCTTTCAATCTCTTCCAATTCTTTTCATGCATGCGGATAGTACTAAATGCTATTCAAAATGTTGCAAATCTGATTTTCCATAAACACACCAAACATATTTAGGTGGATTGTCATGCAATTTGCTCTACAAGTTGTTGTCTTTACAACGGCTTTGATTTGAATAGAATATCAAGTTTTGTGAAAAAATTATTGCTATTTGATATACCCACATCAATTTGAAGAGGGATGTCAAAGTTGTTAATGAAAGTTGTAAATTGCCGCTGTTAATCCCATTAATACCTGCTATCAAAGCCTGGAGTGCACTTATTTTTTATGCTGTAAATACAGATCTTTATGTATTGCCGAAGTTAATTTTTTTTTTGGCTAGATTTTTTGCAAATTATTTCTTGCTGTTTTTGTTACATTTAATATTTGTGTGACTGTTGTACTCAGGAATCATTGGTGGCTAGAGGTTACAAGTTCTTACGCATTGATGGTACCACTAAAGCTAGTGATAGGGTGAAAATTGTCAATGTTAGTTCTTTGGTTGATTGAAAGTATTCAATAATTTTGTGGTCTTTTTTTTTTTAAGAATTGTTTTATCTAATTTTCATCTTGACTTTGCTTTTAGGATTTTCAAGGCGATATTGGTGCTCCTATCTTTCTATTAACTTCTCAAGTTGGTGGTTTGGGATTGACACTTACAAAAGCGGATCGTGTGATAGTGGTCGATCCGGCTTGGAACCCAAGGTGTGCATTTTCAATCTTTTGTTGGTTGGTTTTCTTTGACTTGCTGAATACATAATTTGATGATTTTGAAATAATGTTTGGGCACAATTTGAAGCATTGTTGTGTGTTCCTCAAATGATGAACATTATGAGGGAAGGGATTTCTTGCATTTCGTTTTGCAAATTATTAACTATAAATCTTTTAGTGAGTTAGTTTAACCATTAAGGATTTGACTAGAAAGCATGGATACTTCAAACTGAGTGCTGTATCCATATCTGATACATATTAGACACACCTACTCCTCAAGCACTCTAAGATAAGTTCGAACACACCACATGATGTGTCCTATTATTTAATTATTTTTCTTCAAAAATATGATTAAGACAAATCTAGATTTGAGTAGCCGAAATTGCTAAAATTATAAAAATCTTAGAAATCTTATTTTATTATATTTTATTATATTAAATTAGTTTTATTGTGAATGCTATATTATATACATAGCTAAGAAATATATTTTTTGGTCTTATCCTCACTATGTCTATATTCTTATTTTTTAAAAATTTCCATATCTATGTTTGTATCCGTATCATATTCATATCCTATATCCATATCTATGCTTCTTAAGGATTTGTTCAAAAATCATAGCCTGAAAAGCTCAAACACTGACATAGGACATAAGTTCCACAGACCACTATCATGTTTACCTGGCAATGTTTTATGATATAATGACATATAAATACATATTTTAATTTAATAAAATTAATATCAAAATAGTAGGAAATTATTTTCCATAGTCTACATGTTGAAAAGTATTAATGTATGTCTTAATTAGTTCCATGGATAAACAAGTTGAAAATTTTGTGGTTTTTAGAATTTGTAGGTGGCTTGTGCCTGGTTAACCCTATGAGTGGCGTCACCTTGGCACCTGTTCACCATCATGCCGTTCTAGTAGCATTGCCACACAATTTTAGTGGAGTTGCCCATGCTACTTTATTTTTCGTTTTTTTTCTCTACCATAGTGACATCATCCTCGCAAAGTGCCTTTGTAAGGGTATTTCAACTTGGGGGCATTTTGGGCCCCATGGTTACCGTCTTGCTTGCCAAAGGATTGACTCCCTGAGGATCTCCGCGAACCCATTGCTACTTGCGGGACCAACGACGACAAGTGATTCGGTGGCTGGAGTTTGGAGATTCATCGAGGAAACTTTGAACGACTAGGGAGAGAGTGTCTTCTCGACAAAGCCGACAAAGCCAATCATGATGTGGTCGTACAACTACAAGTACAATCATGATCCTTGTACCAGCAGACAATATGCAGATGCTGCTACTAGTTGGTTAGATGTTCTTGCGCATCAAATGGGTCATCTCTATCAGAGTTGGCTACTTGGTTGCGGCCATTGTTCTAAGTGCATGGAAGCCAAATCACGTCTTGATCATTCCTAAAAGTCTCTCTACTAACAATATTAGTGGGATTGGTTCATTCTCTCCTAACTTGGCCATAACTTCACCTCTTTGATCTCTCTTTTTCTCTAAATTGCTTTGGGATGCCCTAATTGTTGGCCTGTTTGCCTTTTGTGTTCACCCTCTATTAAAGACAATTGACATTATTCCTAACTCATTAGTTCGTTCAACTTGACATTGATCCTCAATATTATACTCCACTGAAGAAAAATGTTTGTTGTCTTTCGCGGCACCCCAGAAGAGGATGGTTGACACCACATTTGTAATTGATGTAGAGGAACGACTTTAATTTGCCATGGTGGACCAACTTTAGGTAATGACGAAGCAACTCTTAACTTTCAAACAAGTCCAATACGTCGTGCAATATAACTAACTAGCCTAGATAGAGGCCGTTTTGACCTTTCAGTTCTACTTTTGAGGTGGTGTTTTGCTTACACAGGTGCATTTCAGCTTGTAGGCATTTTGGGGCCTACGATTAGCTTCTCACATGCTTAAGAACGAACTCTATGGGTTAGGAGCAAGTCCTAAGGACTCCTAGCAGTGGCATCCCTATCGACAGATCTCTAATTGCGGGATGAATAGTGGCAAGTGGTTGCGTGGGTAGCATTACACGATTCCTCGAGGAACCTTCAAGCTACCTAGGGAGAGAGTCACTACCTGTCAAAGCCAACCAAGACGTGGCCTATGCAAGCACAACCATAAACCCTATACCAGCCAACAATATGAAGAGGCCACTATAATTTGTTGGATGTATCTTTGCCAGTGAATGGGTTGGGTCATGCAGAATTGGCAACTTGGTTGTGAACCACTATCCTAGGCATGGGAATTGAACTTTTTTTGTCTTGATCATTCCTTATAAATACCTCTTTACCAGCAACATTGGTTGGCTCTCTCCCGACTCCATCCATAACTTTGCCTCTGTAATCTCTCTTTCTCTCTCTAGTGAGCCTTTACTATCAAAATGTTGACCCTCCGGCAATGTGCACCACTTGAAGCACGCCACTCGAGGTTGCTCCTTCCCCTTTGTTCACCATTGAGCAATTAAATTCTCACGTGCTCGACCTTGTACAGCAAGAAAGTTTTGGCTTCGACACGAATTGAATTTTGACTTGCGTCTCCCATACCGACCAGAAATAATGCAACTTTCCTACCCTATAAGGTACATGGTGTCAAAGTTCATAAGATTGGACGACAAGTGTGGTGGCATCATGAGGTAACCTTTAAGGATGGGATAAGTCTCTTATTTTCTAGTCTCGCGTTACCCTAAACCTTTATGTACACATTATATATACGTGTTTTGTAAGTAGGGGGAAATATTTGCTACTATCACTTGTGAGAATGTCAAAGTTCATAAGGTTCGATGACAAGTGTGGTGTCACAAGCCTACCTTTAAGGATGGGATAAGTCTCCTATCTTCTAGTCTTGTGCTACCCAAAACCTTTATGTACACATTTTATATAAGTGTTTTGTGCATGAGTTGTGTAGAAGAGGCGTAATTATTTGCAGACTCATTATGACTCCTCAAGTAGGGGAAAATATTTGCTGCTATCACTTGTAAGATTGTTTAAAATGTGTGGGGGTTAGGTAGACAGAGGAGTTTAACATTTTCGAGAATTATGTTAACTTATCGAGAAATGGTAGTCACTAGTATCTGGCGAAGGAATGAGAATCAGGGCAATATGGAACAAGAGAGAGTAGAGGGTAGGGTCATATAGTGGTGAGAACTTTATACTTGTTTCCAGACCCTCTAGAGGAGGGTTTATATAGGTGGAAGAGGAATTCTTTTAGGTTGGAGTTTGGGCTGTGAATTCGTTAGAAAAATGTTTAGCTCTGACTTGGTATGCCATAAAGAGATAAATGATTTTCGTGCGCAAATCTCTCTTTAGATTGGTTGGGTGAATCTCAATAGTCTCTTGATTCTAGCCTCTTCTTCGTTGAATCGCTGATGATCCCGCCAGTTGTTAGTTAGAAGAATCCTCGGGACCTTGTTCTTAGTCCAACAGGGATACATGTCCCCGCGGTGGGATTGATGGCCGTGGGTGGGATACTACAAACGTTTGACGTATGGCTAAAAGTATTGCGGCGCATGAAGCCTTGTATCGCAGGATGGCGTAACCCCTAGGCCATTTGTGGTGCGGACACTGGTAAACGATATGGACATGTGTATGAACGTCAGGCCAAAGAGGCCCAACCATTAGTATTATGAACTGATTATTAACATTTAGTTTGGTTAATTAGGTTTATTTTATTTATTTTGGACTCATTTGTTTTGAACTATTCTAGTATTAGGTTTATTTTATTTTAGGCATTTGTGTTAGACCCATGAATTTTCTATTTAAACCCTAATTAAGGTTAGTAGAAAGATAGTTTGAATGAACATTTTTTATTGCTTCTTCCTTAACGGTTGCTGTTCTTCTCCCTCTTCTTCTTCTTCTTCTTCTTCTTCTTCTTATTTATTTCTTTCCCACTCTTTCAATGCTTAATACTACATCAACATTGACACCAGTAGACGAAATAGACGTGTGTATAGATGTCGAGCCAAAGAGAGCCACCTATTAGTATTATGGACTAATTATTAATATTTAGTTTAGTTAATTAGGTTTTATTTTTTTATTTATTTTGGATCTATTTGTTTTGTGTTATTCTAGTATTAGGTTTATTTTATTTTAGGTTTTTGTGTTAGGCTCATGAATTTTCTATTTAAACCCTAATTAGGGTTAACCAGAAGATTGATTGAATGAACACTTTTGATTGCTTCTTCCTCAATGGTTGCTGTTCTTCTCCCTTTTCTTCTTCTTCTTCTTCTTCTTCTTCTTCTTCTTCTTTATATCTTTTCTACTCTTTCAATGTTCAATACTACATCAATATTGGTATGAGAGTAAATTGATTCATAACGAACAAAATCCTACTATTCATCTCAAACCCTAGCAGCCAAAACAGTAGTGGCCGCAGTCGTCGCCGCCCTCCTATGCACCCTTAAGGCCTACATTTTTGTGCATTTTTGGCAATATTTAACTCTGGCAAATCCCACTAGTGGCACCATTTAAGCTCCTGGTGAACTCACCATTGACTTCGATGACCTTCAGTGACTTTTTCGGTGACCGGCCGATGACTTTTTCAGCGAACTCCGGTGAGGTCCAGAATACTCCAAACCACCGCCTCACTTCGACGACTTGATTAGTGCTTCAGCGAAGCTCCGACAACTTTTCGGCGAATCTCCAATGACATTCCAGCGAGCTCTAGAACATCTCGTCAGTCTATTTTGGCAGATTCCAGGTCACTAGTGCACTCCCGATTCCCAATTCGAACGATAACTTCGTTCCATTATATTTTTGGTGCTATTGACTACTCTTTATTTTAGCAATTAATTGAGTATTGTGTGCATTGTAACTCCACCCATTCTAACATTCATTTTTTTTTTCGTATGTTAATCCCACTACCCACATTTGTTCCATTTTACTTTTGATTATCCTTCCCTATTTTTCCTTTATTTCTCAAAAGTGAAAGAAAATACCTTCACCTATATACCTCAAGCGAGTAACATACTAAATGTTTATTTATTTACTTAGCATTTTGATCCCCCGTTAAAAAAAAATGTAGACAGAACTATTGCTTGCACCTTGTTTGAATTGTTTTATAATCTAATCAACATCAAGAGTATATGTCTTTTACATAAAATTAGCTAAGGTTTATATTAATAGTAATTTGTGTGAGTCGTTATTGATATCAATAAGTTTAGTTATAGAATCTTTGTATGCAATTACGTAGTGGTCGCACATTGACATTCTCTAACACTATGGCAGACGGCCAATTGCAAACCCAATTAGCAGTCCTCACTGAAGCCATTCAAAGACTAAATATTAGGGTGGACATAATTGAGGAAAATACTAGGCCTAGGAATCTAAAGAAAGAGTTAGTTCCACATCATAGAAATGACAAATCACTTGAGCGTAATGATGATAAATTAATAAAATAAGTCAAAGTAGAAACCCTAACTTTTGATGGTTGCCTAGACCCTTTGGTGTTTACAACATGATTGAAACTATGGATCATTTCTTTGAGTGATACCAATTTTTTGAAGAGAGAAAGTGTTGGTTTGATAAAATAAAACTGACAGGAAGTGCTCAATTATATTGGGAAAGTGTTGAGATTTGCTTGTTAGGTGTCATGAACCCCCAGTTGTAGATTGGGAGGAGATGAAAGTGAGACCTAAGCGAAAGTATTTGCCTTTGTCCTATCACAGTAATTTGCTAGATAAATGGAACGATCTCCAACAAGGTAATAGGCTAGTGAAAGATTACGTAATTCAGTTTGATGAACTCATGATGAGATGTAATATTCAAGAAGATGAGTCTGTTACGTTGAGTCAGTTTAGGCGTGGTCTTAATGATGAGCTGCGAAGAGAAGTTATCCTTAAGGGAGTTATCAATTTAGATGAGGCTTACATTCTAGTCCAGAACTACGAACTAGTAGCTAAGCCCCAATTTGGAAGGTGAAATGACAGTCACCCCCTTAATAACCAACCTTCTTTGTCAAACACTATGTTTGTTTTAGGACCACCTCCTAGTACCCAAGTTGTGAAAGTAATAAGAATAAGAGTAACTTATCTGAGGGTCCTAGGAATAACTCTTGAGTCTAATGTTTCAAGTGTCACGGCTTTGGGCACGTATTTGCTAACTGTCTCACCCGAGCTCTAGTTATTGGGGAGGACGAGAGAATCGAGGGTAATGAGTTAGTAGATGAGCAAGTGTATGAACCCAATATGGAGGAATTTGAAGATGTGAATGAAAAGTGTGAGGAAAATTTAATGGAATGTCTTAGGACTATTTCCCCTAGTGTAGGAGAGATACAACTCACCTCTAACAATCCTCGAATGGGGGTAGTTCGGTGTGCCCTTATGTAAAATTAAGAGACGGATGACTAGCATCGTCATGCCATTTTTTACACTTATACTAAGATCGATGATAAGGGTTGTAAGGTCATAGTGGATAGTGGTAGTTGCATCAATGCAATATCTTCAAGTATAGTTGCCTGTTTAGGACTTCAGACTATTCCTCACTCTCACCTATATAATGTTTCTTGGGTAGATGTCTCCTTCATAACGGTAAAAGAGCGTTGTCAAGTGCCTATTCAGTTTCTTGATTATAAAGACAAAATTTGGTATGAATGTAATTTTTATGAATGTAGGCCATATCATTTTAGGAAAACCCTGGTTGTTTGATTTAGATGTCACTCTTTATGGCCGTTCTAATTCATGCTCTTTTATGTTTAATGGAAAGAAGATTCATCTCAAGTCTATTCCTTCGGAACAGGCTAATCTCAGTAAGGGAAAGAAAGTAATAAATAGAAAGGGGTTGAACTTCATTAGCCCTAAGGAGCTCATTCGTGATATGGGTAGATAAGAATGTAATGTGTTTGCCTTGGTAGTTAAGGAAGTTCTTGTGGACTTTTCGCAAAACACATCAGGAGAGGCAAATAGGATTCTTGAGGGGTTTTAAGATGTTTTTTTTGAGGATCTACCAGATTGTTTTGCGGGACATCCAACATGCAATAGATTTAGTCCAATGTGCTACACTTCCTAACTTGTCGCACTATAGGATGAATCCTACTGAGCATGCTGAATTACGAAGACAAGTTGATGAACTTCAGAAAAAGGGATTTATTAGAGAGAGCATGAGTCCCTGTGCTATTCCAGCTCTCTGGGCTCCAAAGAAAGATGGTTCTTGGAGAATGTGCAGACAACAAAACAATAAACAAGATAACTCCGAAGAATTGTTTTCCTATTCCCTGGTTAGATATGTTAGACATGATGGCAAGTGCCACAGTATTTTCTAAAATTAATTTGAAAAGTGGGTACTATAAAATTAAAATTCGGCCAGGAGATGAATGGAAAACTACTGTTAAAACCAAAGATGGCCTTTATGAGTGGTTAGTTATGCCCCTGGTACCTTCATGAGACTATTGACTCAAGCGCTTAGGTCATTCATGGGAAAGTTTTTGCTGGTTTATTTTGACGATATCATTATTTATAGTAAAAATAGGGATCAACATATGGACCACCTTACTCAAGTCTGTTCCACCCGTGGAAAAGAAAACTTTTATGTCAACTTGAAGAAGTGTTCATTCTTTACTGATAAGGTTGTAGTCCTAGGATTTGTGGTGACCTCTGAAGGAATTTTAGTTGACCCCTCGAAGGTTAAAGCAATTCTAGATTGGCCTGAACCCAAAACTATGCATGATGTGCAGAGTTTCCATGGGTTAGTCACTTTTTATCGCTGTTTCATAAGAGGGATCAACACCATTATGGCCCCTCTCACTGAATGTATGAAACAAAGAAAGTTTAAACGGATAAAGATCACTGGAAGAGCCTTTGAAAATATTAAGAAAAGAATGACCGAGTCCCCTTGTGTTGCGTCTCCTTGATTTTTCGAAAGTCTTTGAAGTAGAATGTGACACATTAGGAGTAGGTATTGGAGGAGTACTTAGTCAGGAGCATCACCCTATCGCTTACTTGGGCTAGAAATTGTGTGAGACTAAGCAAAAATATTTCACCTATGATAGAATTTTACACGGTGGTACAAGCCTTGCGCTATTGGTGCCTCCCAAAAGAGTTTGTCCTTTATTTTGATCATGTGGCCTTGCGTTATCTAAGCTCTCAAAAGAAGCTTAATCATAGGCATGGTCGTTGGATTGAGTACTTGCAAACCTATTCGTTGTCATAAATCATAAGTCAAAAGTTGAGAACAAGGTAGCTGATGCCCTTAGTCGTCATGAGTTCTTACTTTCTGTCATGAGCGTTAAGGTTATAGGATTCGATAGGCTTAAGGATGAGTATGAGTCATGTCTTGACTTTGGGAAAATTTTTCTAGAACTACAAAATGGGAAGTTTGAAGTTTCTATTGAATTCTTTCTTGAATATGGATTCTTGTTTAAGGCTAATAAACTTTGCATCTTGAGAATTTTAGTACGAGATTTCCTAGTGTGGAAAGTTCATGCCGGAGTTCTTTCAGGACATTTTGGATGTGATAAGACCATAGCAAATGTTGAACGTCAATTTTATTGTTCGAGTTTGAAGAAGGATGTTGGTAGAATAGTGAGGCAATGTCGTCCTTGTCAGTTAGCTGAGCATAGGAAATAGAATACTGGTTTTTATATCCCCCTTCCTGTTCCTAGTTGTCCTTGGCAAGATGTTAGTATGGACTTTGTTTTAGGACTCCCCTGCATGTCTAAGAAATATGATTCTATTTTCGGCAACATGCCACCCTTAGACTGATGGCCAAACATAAGTTGTTAACCATAGCTTAGGAAATCTCTTGAGGTGTGCTTAGTTAAAGATCATCATAGGAATTGGGACGTAATTCTTCTTATTGCTCAGTTTGATTCTTCTTATTGCTCAGTTTGCCTACAATAACTCTGTAAATAGGTCGATGGGAATTAGCCCTTTTGAAGTTGTGGATGGTTATAAACCTTGAAAGTCTTTAGACTTGGTTCCCATGTCTCCATTTGCTAGAGTATCTGAGTCAGTTGATGTGTTTGCGCAACATATTCGAGACTTACACGTTGATATCAATAAGCGATTAAAGTCAATTAAACATGTTGTGTTTAATAGAGGTGATTATGTGATGATTAGAATAAGGCCAGAACGTTTTTCTCCTGGATCCATTTCGAAATTGCAAGCTCGTAGTGTTGGTCCTTTTAAAATTTTAAAACGGGTTGGATCAAACGCATATGTCATTTATATTCCTTCACACTTTGATTTTAGCCCTATCTTTAATGTTGAGGTCCTTGTTGTCTACAAAGGACATTCAACCCCTTGTGCACCATTTGGTGCCCCATCCGTTAACTTCCATCCAGACTTAATACTTACTACTTCATCATTCCCACCATCCTTGCACACAATGATAAAATTGATGCTATTTTAGATCAGCAGGTTGATCTCACCAAGGATGGTGTGGTTCAAAGGTTTCTGGTTTGATGGGTTGGTCGTCCTAGTTTCGATTGCACTTGGATTTCTGTCGAAACATTGCAGCAGCTTGATCTAGACCTCATGGAGTATTATGAGAATCTCCACGCCACCTTTTCGTCAGAGTCGAGTTTTTTCCACTCCCGAGGAGTTAGTTCGGATACTAGTAGACGATATAGACATGTGTATGGACGTTGGGCCAATGAGGCCCAACGATTAGTATTATGGACTGATAATTAATATTTAGTTTCGTTAATGAGGTTTGTTTTATTTTTTTTGGACTCATTTGTTTTGAGCTATTCTAGTATTAGGTTTATTTTATTTTAGACTTTTATGTTAGGCTCATGAATTTTCTATTTAAACCCTAACTAGGGTTAATAAAAAGATAGATTGAATGAACATTTTTGATTGCTCCTTCCTCAACGGTTGCTGTTCTTCTCCATCTTCTTTTCCTACTCTTTCAATGTTCAATACTACGTCAGTTTGACTATGACTTGGGTACATACAAAAGCCCCCTGTACAAGTACTCCTTTGAATATTACGATTACAGACTTAATTTCCAACGTTCTTGTGAATTCTTCTGCCATGGCTTTTAATCTAGCGATTACTGCTCCGATCTCTGCCACGATTCCGAGGGTTCATACAGAGTGTTGGAACCACTATTGCGGGTACAACCCCTTTGTTTACTTCTCCAATTTTGCCAAGTAAAGAGGAACTTTTTGTTGAAGTTGCATTTGTTTTCCTACCATTTTTGTACAAGCTTTACGACCGCCATGATCACATATTTAGTGAGGTTGTGTCCCAACCATGTTTCATACGTGTGATGAATCCTAAGTATCTTGGTTCGCTGATGCAAAGTTTGGATGAAAAACCTTTCGAAAGTTTGACTCTTGGAGAGACCAATGCATTATGCGATGGTTTGAATGTAGTCAACTCTTATCATATTGATACTCGGTGGTTGGATGTTAGTTTGCAATAGGTGTGTCATCTAGTGTAACATGTTAAAGTAAAATTGACTAAGCTTCAACATGACATAGACATGATTGAGAAATTGGAGGAACTTGGTGCTGCTTCATGGGCTTGTAGTCGGAGTATATTTGAGAATCTCTTAAAGTAAGAGTCTTTCTTTTGCTTGTGATCTCGTAAAGTGACATCTAGAATGTATGGATAGTGACATTTTGTACGAATGAGAATATGTTTTGATGAATATTGGGATGTGAATGTATGGAGAATGGTTTTTGAATGGATGAACTTGTTTTGGTGAATGTTGGGACATAAATAGGTTGGGAGTGTATTGAGGAGTTTTCCCGCGAGTCTTCTTCGCGATTAGTAATCCTTCATGTGTATTTGAAACAAAAGTTAAGTTTGAAGATTTAATAAAATTCTTGTTTCAAAAGATTTTAAATCATGGAGCGTTAGTTTAAGATCCTTTATGAATCCCCTGCGGGGAATGTTACTTCGAGGGGGGTATTTCAAGAGTAACCTTCCTGCGCAGGGTTAACACGTTCTTAGGAGGAATGGTTCTTTGAAAGAAATGTAGAACCAATTCCCCTTAGAAATTCCAGTGGGAAGTGATAAAATTTTCATAGGGGAAATTATTGAAGTACTTGAACAAAACCGAAGGAATTTTAGGAAGGGATACCTAAGGGTTCTTTAAATATATGTCTCTCCAAATGTTAGAATTGAGTTGAGTTCTGAAAAGATCTATGTTATTGCAAAAAATAAACTTTTGTTGAAACTTTTATTACAAATAACTTTGCTCACATTTGTTGAAACTTTTGAAACTTTTTTTGGCTTAATTTACCACTCTACTGCCACATATCAGGTGCTATGTCAAGAAACATTTAGAAACTACCCGGTGAATTAGATAATATCGCATTCGAATTTTGTAACTACAAATTATTTTCCATTCTATCCTTTTTTGAGTAAATGATCATGCACAACATGCGTCCATAGACGTCTAGTTGTAAAATAATAAAATACGTATTGATGCCTGTATGGCGAATGTGAACTACACTTGCTTTTGGATAGATGTCCGAGATTGAGAGCTCATGGTACCTGTTGCTCACCCTTCCTCCTCCGCTTTTAAAATTGTGCTCATGTCTGGTGCAAACAAGGGATCTTCATAGAAGTGTTCATGTTTCTTAGATCATGGCATGATTTATTTGTATGTCTCCATATTAAATTTCTGTCAACAATTTGCTTGACATCCATGCAACATTTCTTCGCTTTATTTTAGATTAGCAGGCAAGAGTTTAGGAAGAAGTTATGTTGTCTAAGCAGCTTTGCTCTTCAGAGTCTTTTATTCTTGTTAGGGGAAGCTATGTTGTGCAAACATATCATTTCACCATCAAATATAAATGAATAAATATGGTAGCAGTATCAACCAAGTTTGGTATATCCTATTTTTTCCCCATTAATTTATTTTCTTTTTTCTTCAAATATGATTAAAAAAGTCTAGGTTTGAATAGCTGAAAACTCTAAAATCATAAATTTTTCCATATAATATGTTGTTATATTTTGTTGATTGAAATGTGTTTGAATTATGGAATTAGATTTATTGTGATGGTAGATTCATATATATATATATATACACGTGTGTAAATAATAATTAATCAAATTATATTTCTTTGTTGCATTCTCGCCGCGTTTGTATCCTACTTGTTTCAAAATGTCATATTTTGTGCTTGTAAATTCATCTTGTATTTGTATTTGCATCGAGACCCCTAACACTAAATTTGGTAAATTACAAAGAAAGACATACCCAATCAGTCAAAACAAATAGACTAGGCGACACTGACATGCAGTTGCAATACGTAAACACCACAATTTTTTTTAAAGATGGAATATAATAAGAAATATATATCTTTTTGGTAATGAGAATGTTAGTTGTTTAATAAGTACCCAGGTTGACTGGTAGGAATGATTTATTTATTTATCAATTATCAACAAAAATTGGTTGCTTGAACGAAGTTGAAAATATGTGTATGTTACTTGATTTTCTATACTGATCATTTTTCCCTTTGGTTGAATGTTAGGCTAGGGAAGAAGATGACAGAAAATAGAAAGAAAACCAGAATCTGGAATTGTATTTTCAGAAAATCGACCCTTTACAATGACTCCTTCAACTCTATTTATAGAATCAATCACTAGTCTAACAGCTGCAACTGCTTTTCCCTCCTAATTTGCTATCGAACTTCCTGGAATCCTTCCCTAACCAACCCTTTTTGTTACACAATCACAGCAGCTAACTGACTTCTTATATTTTAGTAAACTGTTAACAACTAACAGCTAACAACCTAACAACTACTTTCCTTAACTTACTTCCTTTATTTAGTAAGCTGTTAGTAACAGCTAACTACCAACGGCTACCTTCTTATCGTAACATTCCCTTCCCCTTGAAAAGCAGCCTTTTCCTCAAGGCTGGAAATTAGGATAATTTGTTTGCATTTATGAGCAATCGACCCAAGCTGCATCCTCTGGAAAAGAATTGTCCCATTGAATTAGCCACTGATCTACTGTCTTATTCCCTCTCTTAATGCATCTTCTCTTCAAGACAGTTAAGGGTTTAGGTTGTAGGGCTCCTTCTGCAGTAATTGCCGGCAGCCTTATATGAGCTGTCACCAAAGGACCCAGCTTGTTTTTTAACAGTGAAACATGAAATACTGGATGAAATCTGGCTCCTGCTGGTAGTAGCAGCTTGTAGGCCACTAAGCCAATCCTTTCTACGATCTGGTAGGGACCATAGAATCTAGGAGAGAGCTTCATATTCCTCGGTAGAGCTACTGAAACTTGCTTATAAGGCTACAGCTTGAGATAGACCCAATCTCTAGCTAAAAACTCCCTTTCTGACCTGTCCTTGTCTGTATACTGCTTCATCCTATGCTGGGCTTGTTTCAAATTCTCCCTTAGCTGGTGTATGATATTTCTTCTCTCCTGCAGCCAATCTTCCATTGCTGCCACTGCAGCTGGTCTGTTTAAGCAAAAAGTGGGATTAGGTGGTTCTTGCCCATAGACTGCAAAATAGGGGGTAGCCTTTATAGCCGAATGATAAGTAGTATTATACCACCATTCAGCCAATGTGAGCCACTTTACCCACTGTTTAGGATGATCCCCAATCATGCACCTGAAGTATTTTTCCACACATTTGTTTAAGATCTCGGTTTGTCCATCGGATTGAGGATGATAAGCTGTGCTTAAACACAGTAGACATCCTTGTAGGGTGAACAGCTCCTGCCAGAATTGGTTGGTAAATAAAGCATCTCTATCGGACACAATGGTGGAGGGAAGGCCATCCAACTTGAATATTTGATCAAAGAAGACGTTAGCAACTTCCTTAGCAATATAGGGGTGAGAGAGAGCCACAAAATGTCCATATTTGGTTAGCGTATCTATTACCACAAAGATCACAGTCTTTCCTTTAGAGTTAGGTAGGCCATCAATAAAATCCATCGAGATGTCACTCCAAATTCTGTTGGGAATGCTCAGGAGTTGCAGCTGCCCCGGAAACTTTACATTCTCATCTTTGGCAGACATCACATTCTGAGACAACCTTTGCCACTTCCTGCTAAAGTCTCTTCCAAAAAAAACTATGTTGCAGCCTCTTTGTTGTTTTGCTGATACCAGAATGTCTTCCAAAGGGAGAGGAGTGGAACTCTCGAATTAATTGCCTTCTAAGGTCTGATTTCCCTATCACCGACTTGTCATGGTATGTTAATCTACCTTGCTTCCAAGTCTACCCAACATGCTCTTTCCCTTGTTGCATTTCCTGTATAAGTTGCTTAATTTCCTCATCTTCCTCCCAGCTGAGCTTTATCTTCTCCCTTATTCCAGTGGATACACAAGACAAGGCATGAAGTTCGACTACTGTTTCTACTTTTGTAGAACCAGTGAATTTTTCTTTCCTTGAGAGTGCATCTGCAGCTTGGTTTTCCTTACCACTTTTGTAGACTATATCATAATCAAAGCCTAAGATCTCAGGCACCCATTTCTGTTGGAAAGGAGTGCCCACCCTCTGTTCCAGGATGTACTTAAGGCTGTGATGGTCAGTCTTTATAGTAAAGTGTCTCCCCGACAAGTAACACCTCCATTTTAGTACTGCTAAGACTACTGCCATTAGTTCTTTTTTGTATGTTGAAAGGCCTTGATCTTTAGCTGCAATTCCTTTGCTCCAGTAGGCTATGGGATGTCCTTCCTGCATCAATACAGCTCTCAGTCCCACCCCTGAAGCATCAGCTTCCACCACAAATTCCTTTCCAAAATTTGGCAATGCAAGCACTGGTGCTGTGGCTAATTTCTCCTTGAGTTGGATGAATGCTGCAGATGCTTCTGGGGTCCATACAAAAGAATTTTTCTTTAATAAACAGTGAAGAGGAGAACAGATCTTCCCATAGTGCTGAATAAACCTTCGATAGTACCCTGTGATTCCTAGAAATCCTCGCAGCTCTGAGACAGTGGCTAGCATAGGCCAAATACTTATTGTTTGCAACTTTGTAGGCTCAGCAGCCACTCCTTTTTCTGACACCAGATGGCCCAAGTACTCCACTTCAGTTCTTCCAAACACACACTTGCTCCTTTTAGCCACCAGCTGCTGCTGTTTCAACCTCTCCAAAGTGAGTTTTAGGTGCCGCAGATGATCTTCCCATGACTTGCTGTAGACTAAAATATCATCAAAGAAAACTAGTATGAACTTTCTTAAGAATGGTCTAAAGACTAAATTCATTAGACTTTGGAATGTAGAAGATGCATTAGTAAGCCCAAATGGCATTACTAGAAACTCGTAATGTCCATCATGGGTTCTAAAAGCAGTTTTTTCTACATCAATGGGCTTAACTCTTATTTGGTGGTAGCCTGACCTCAAATCTGGCTTAGAAAAATACCTTGCTCCCCCCAGTTCATCCAAAACTCATTTATGACAGATATAGGAAATTTATCCTTGACAGTGGCTGTGTTTAATGCCCTATAATCTATGCACATTCTCCAAGTACCATCCTTCTTCTTAACTAAAAGCACTGGTGATGAATAAGGACTGATGTTAGGCCTGATGATTCCAGAATTCAGCATTTCCTTTACCTGTTTCTCAATCCCTGCCTTTTGGAAATAAGGATATCTGCAGGGTCTCACATTGGTAGGCTCAGTCCCTGGTTTGAGGTGGATGCAGTGATCATGTGACCTGAAAAGCGGCAGCCCATTTGGTTCCTGAAATATCTCAGCAAACTCTAGAAGTATGGCCTCCATCTCTTGAGTACATTTCTCTTCTTCCCCTTTGGCAGCAGCCTGTAATGAACATAGCTGGGCTATGATCCCATGTGGCTACTTTTGGAAATATTTTCCCATCTTCCCAGAGTCAACTACCTTTATTTCTTCCTTTCTTCCTCCTCTCAGCCTGTGCGTCTTTCCCCCAATAAAAAACTTCATACTTAGGTTCCTGAAATCCCATTTGACTGGGCCCAATGTGGCTAGCCATTGAATGCCTAATACCATGTCACAACCCTTCAATTGTAAGATCTTTATCTCAGCCTTAAATGTAGCCCCCTGCCTTTCCCATTCGAAGTTTCTGCATTTGGCTGAACTCTTCAATCTGGTTCCATCAGCAACTACTACTGATAGTGGATCAGTTTCTTCCACTTCAGGCTGGTTCTTTTGGCCACCTCCTCACTCAAAAAATTGTGGGTACTCCCTAAATCAATCAAGATTGAAATAAGCTTCTTCTTAACATTCCCCCTTACCCTCATGGTCCTATAAGAAATGGATCCAATATGGCATTTAAAGAAATCTGCGACTCCTCCTTCTGAGTCTATTCTTCTTCTGTTATCTCTCCTTCTTCCATGTTCTGTGCTGAATCCTCTTCCTCCTCTTCCATTACATACAATTGTTTTTTGTTACAGACATGGCCTTTGGTATATTTCTTGTTACATTTAAAACACGGCCCTTTTGCCCTCTTTTCTTCTAATTCTTTTGACAACTCCTTCTTGTATTGTTCTCCACTGCCCCTATCCTTCCTCTCTCCAGCAATTACAGCTGGTCTACTTCCCATTCTTGTCTTCAAGATAGCTTCAATGTTGGATTCTTGCAATTTAGCCAATCCTATTGCATTGGTGATGGAATTGGGCTTAAACATCAAAACTCTAGATCTGATTTCCTCCTTAAGCCCACTTATAAAATAGCTAACAAAGAAGGACTCAGACAGGTTTTGAGTTTGGTTGGCCAAGACCTCAAACTTTTCTTGATAAGTCCTGACCGAGGAGGTTTGTTTGAGCTTAGTTAATTCCCCCGTTGCATCCTCATAAGAATTTTGGCCAAATCTTTCTAACAACCCTTGTTTAAATTCCTCTCATGTGATATGATGATGGCACTTCTCAAACCACTGGAATCACTGCAAAGAAACCCCTTCCAAGTGCAGTGCTGCCAGCCTCACTTTATCTCCAAGATTCACAGTATTATAGTCAAAAAACCTCTCACATTTATACAACCACCCACTAGGATTATCCCTAAAAAATCTAGGAAATTCGATCTTGGCACTTCTTTGAAAGAAAGGAAAGGAAGAAGGCTGTGGAGTTTCAGACCTTCGTGGGTATTCTCCGAGAGTCTGTAACTCTGCTGGTAGAACTTCAGGTGCCTCTGGTTGCTGCCTTTTTGATCCTCCACTTCCTTCTTGATGTGATTTCCCATACACATGGTTGGCCATTTGATCATGTTTCATACTCATAGCCACAATCATTTCTTTGATTTCTCCCAATTCTCTAAGAGATTTCTTTATCTCCCTTATCTCCTTTTCAGTCCTCTCACTGTTTTCCTTCAAGTGACGAACAATTTCCTCCATCTTTTTCGCTTCTTATGCTGCTCTAGTTCCTTCGGCCATGGTGGTTTCTTCTCTCACAGCAGGCCAAGAACTAGCTAATGTTATCAAAAAGATAAGATTTGGTTTCATCATCACTGTCTTGGTCATCCATCATTTAATGTTATCAAAATAATGTTTCCTTCCTTGTTTAAGGGACTAGCCATTGAGACTTCATTTTGAAGTTTGTGAGCTAGCTAAGCATAAGCGTGCTTCTTTTCCAATTAGTAATAAAAGAACATTTGTTCCTTTTGCACTTATTCACAGTGATATTTGGGGTCCTACTGTTTCTAATGTTTCTGGAGTTAGATGGTTTGTTTCATTTATTGATGATTGCACTCATGTTACCTGGATTTATTTTTTAAAACATAAATTTGATGTGAGCTCAACGTTTCCCCCTTTTTTTTTATCATATGATCAAAACTCAATTTGGGGTGGGAATACAGAGATTCCGTTTTGATAATGTAAGGTACTTTTTCAATTAGTCTCTCTCAACCTTTTTTCGAACACAAGGTATAATACATGAGTCCTCATGCATTAATACTCCTCAACAGAACGGAGTAGCTGAACGAAAAAGTAGTCATCTTCTTGTTAGTACAAGAGCCCTTCTATTTCAAAAATTTGTTCTAAACAATATTGGGGGGAGGCCCTTTTAACCGTTGCACATATCATTAACGGACTTCTTACTCAAGTTCTTGTTTTTAAAAGTCTAACGCAGGTCCTCACATTTTTTTTCTAAATTTCAATGCATCTAATAATCTTGTTCCAAAAATATTTGGATGTGTTGCCTTCGTTCATATTCATTCTTAAAATCGGACCAAACTTGATCTCTGAGCTCTTAGAAGTGTGTTTATTAGTTATTCTTCTATCCAAAAAGGTTACAATTGCTATCATCCACCTACAAGGAAATACTACGTGCTTGCTGATATTGCATTTGCTAAGCAAGAGTCCTGCTTTCATACCCAGGGGGAGGATTCGATTATTAGTAGTAAAGAAATGAATCTTCTTGGATGCCCAAAGTTACCAGCAAATGTCACTAAATCTTCCGAGCCACCATTGCAGCCAAACACTGTACTTGAACCAACCTCGCAACCCACTATTCAACTTGAGTCCACCTCCTAATCCATCATTCAACCTGAGCTAGATTTGCAGCAAAAGCAAACTTACGACTCTAATCGTCCATTACAAGTTTATTCTCGGAGAATAGCATCAACTTCTCCATCAGAGCCTATCCAATCATCCACTTTTACTCCTGAAAATGTTGTGGTACCCACTTCTTCTACTGATAATGCTTATGAAACTCATAATTATGATCTTTATATTGCTTTATGAAAGGGTACTAGAAGTTGTACAAAACATCCTTTGTATTCTTTCATTTCATATGAAAATTTGTTTTCTAGCCACAATGCCTTCCTCACCAGCTTACATACCATTCTTATTCCCAAAACTTTTTATGAGGCATTAAAGAATGAGAATTGGATAAATGTTATGAAGATTGAGATAGAAGCACTGGAAAAAACAAAACTTGGGACCTTGTTGAGTTACCAAAGGGAAAGAAACCAGTTGGATGCAGAAGGGTGTTCACAATCAAATATAATTCAGATGGTAGTTTAGAGAGATATAAAGCTCGACTAGTTGCGAAAGGATACATTCAAACCTATGGCGTAAATTACATGGAGACTTTTGCCCAAGTTGCTAAATTGAATACAGTTAGAGTTTTGTTATCTATGGCAGCTAACCTTGGTTGGACATTACAGTAAATTTGATGTTAAGAATGCATTCTTACATGGAGATCTAGAGGAGGAGGTCTACATGGAGATTCCCCTAGGATTGGACTCAAATGTTACACCAGGGATAGTGTGTAAGCTAAAAAAGGCATTGTATAGGCTAAAACAATCTCCAAGAGTATGGTTTTGGAAAATTTACCAATGCCATGGCTAGTATGCGATATCAGCAAAGCCAAAGTGATTATACTTTGTTTATGAATCATTCAGCCTTAGTGGGAGTGACCATGGTACAAGTTTATGTGGATGACACCATCATTATAGGAGATGACTGAGGAGGAATAGCGTTGTTGAAGAAACAATTGGTGAAGGAGTTTGAGATCAAGGACTTGGGCAAGCTAAAATATTTTCTTAGCATTGAAGCAGCTCATTCAGGGCAAGGGATCTTCATATCATAGCAAAAGTATGTCTTGGATCTGTTAGCTGATATTGGTAAATTGGGATGTAAACTAGCAAAGACACCTATGGAGTCAAACCATGGATTTTGTGAGGCTCCATAAGATACAGCCCTTGATAAAGGATCTTATCAAAGACTTGTGGGAAAATTGATCTATTTGTATGATACTAGACCTGATTTATGCTGTAAGTATTGTGAGTCAGTTTATACATAATCCCAAAGAATCACATCTCAGGGTAGTACGTAGAATTCTACAGTACTTGAAGAGTTCACCAGGAAAAGGGATTTTATTTAAAAAGGGAGAAGGATTGACTCTTGAAGCTTATACAGACGCAGACTATGTAGGATCTTTAGTCGAGAGGAGATCAACATCAGGTTATTGTACTGTCCTAAGAGGAAATCTTGTCACTTGGAGATGTAAAAAGAAAAATGTAGTTGTTAGATCTAGTGCAGAAGCAGAGTCTAGAGTAATGGCACTAGGGATATGTGAATAATTATGACTAAAGATAATTTTGGAAGACATAAAGATCAAATGGGAAGGCCCAATGGAGCTTTATTGCGATAACAAGTCCGCTATTAATATTGCTCACAATCAGGTATAACACGATCGTACAAAACATGTTGAGGTTGACTGGCACTTCATCAAAGAAAAATTGGATGGTGGTCTAATCTGTACCTCATTTGTTCCTTCAGGAGAATTGCTTGCAAATGTACTCACCAAAGGGTTATCTAGTGTTATCTTTCAAAACTTAGTAGTCAAGCTTGGCATGGAGGATATCCATTCACCAGCTTGAGGGGGAGTGTCAGAAATCATACATTTTTGTCAGTTAGAATCATTGTAATTAATTTGATTAGTTTGACCCTAGAAATTAGATGATTAGGCTGATTTTTAGGAAATCAATTAATCCCTAATTTGTAGAGATTTGTCTCTACGATTTATTGTTCTTTCCTAAAATAGCTTCTAACTTCATGTATAAATAGCCATGTAATTTCTTTTGCAAGACAACAAGAATTCAGACACTTTTTGTCAGTTTCTAGTTTTATTTAATTGTTCCTTTGTTGTTGTGCTTCCCAAATAACATGATAGTACTGCTTGTAGCCCAAAAGCTGTTACTTGGTTTTCTACCTTGCAGTACTGATAATCAAAGTGTTGATCGTGCATATCGTATTGGGCAGAAGAAAGATGTTCTCGTATACAGATTGATGACATGTGGCACAATTGAAGAGAAAATATACAAAAAACAGGTTTAATATTCTTTTGCTTTCTATTTGCAACATTCTGGTAGCTTTCTATTTCCATTTCTTCATGTGGATTTTCTCTAGCACAACAGCATCAAGTGAATCTTTCCACCTATCGTAAATAAAATTTATTGCTTTATTTGAAATCCTCAATGTTGCAAAATACAATGGAATTTTAGCAAATCATGGACGAACTTGGAATCTTATTGTTGTCATAAATAAATCAGAATGTTGGTTGATGTGATTTGAAGTATATAAAAACAAGTAGTTGGTACAATTTTTGAGATAGGAATCTCTATGGTCAGAGGATACAGGTATTAGGTTTCATTAAAAGTGTGTTTGGAGTGATAAAAAGTGAGAAAAAATAAGATAATATGAAATTTCCCTTTGACTCTAGTTGCTTGCACCTTTTATCTTCAATTCTCTTCAATCAGATAAATTGCAAGTGGCACAGGAGAAATTGTAAGTGCATTTAATCTCTATTCTTCTGGAAATGACTCTCTCAAACCCATCCATTTGTCAGAGAACATACATGTTTGGATCATAGCAGTACCTTATTTTCCACATACCACCGTTCAGCGTGTGGTTATGGGTACATTTCCATTAATAAAATCCATTCTCTGATGTACAACTATGTTAGTCTTGCAGAAGTATTGAGATCAAAAATAGTAACAATTTTGACCTCTGAAAGATTTTTTTTTTCCTTAATACTTTCTAAGGTATCTATTGTTCTGTGAAGATAATTTAATCATTTATATCTAGGCATTTTGAAACTTACCACTGTTTTTTGAGCGACTCTGCTTTTTGCTATTGGAAACTTGGAATTAGAAGCATTCCGTCTTATAAATCTCTTTCCAATTGAAGCTTGCCTTTGCTTAGATGGTTCAGATAATTGTATGGAATCAGTTCCCCTATTTTTTTTTTTTTTAAACTGCAAAAAATGCTCTGCAATCTGCTCAGCTTTCTTCCACTTGTAGTTGGCCAAGCCATTAAAAACAGTACTGCTGACATTCAAAAGCTGTCTAATTTCATTGAGTAGAAAATTTCATTGGTTAGGTCTCCTTCACTACTAACAATTCCCAGTGCAGAAGCATTGACTACAGGTTCTTTCAGTCGTTTTCTCTGTATAATCTGATCCTATCATAATAAAATTTGCAACTATAGTTGAAGGAAAGTATGATGCTTGAATTATAGTTTTCTTGATATGAATTTTGTTTGTAACGTAAAAGAGCTTGCCTGAATACCCTTCAAAACCAGAGGGTGGTTAACTAGTCATTTGTCATGGAATCACTTATGAGACCTATTGCATGACCTAATAATAGTTGTTTTCCTGCTCATGGAAGAATGTAGTATGTGTTAGGGGGTGTAGAAGAGTTATTGCAGGAGTTGGATGATATTTATTGCATGACTTTGATAGTTGCCTTCAAGGTAGGGTCATTATATGGTCCTTTGTATCATTTGTTTCTATTATGGTAAGTCTCATTTACCCATCAATATTTGTAGTTGAAAGTGTTATGGTCCATATTGACTGCCCAAAGTATGATGCAGATATTTAAGGGGGGATTATTTAGAACTGCAACTGAACACAAAGAACAGACACGATACTTCAGTCAGCAGGTAATTCCTTGGAAGGCTACATATGTTTTTTAAACCTATAATATTTATTGCATCTATCCATTTTGAACCTAAGTGCAACTATGTTCTTCCAGGATCTTCAGGAGCTTTTCAGCCTTCCCAAACAAGGATTTGATGTTTCTCTCACTCAGCAGCAGTTGCTTGAAGAGCATGATTGCCAGCACACGATGTACAGAGTCGCATTTCAAATATATTTTCTACAAAGAGAGCATGCCCTTTGTTTGCTTGTTAAATAGCTCATTTTCCTTGCAAATCATGCTTTACGCTTTGAGATTGTATTTTGTGCAGAGATGAAACAGTACATTTTGAGATTGGTTTTTAGGTTTGTCCTGATTTTTTAGTTTGTTTTGGTATTTTTTTTTTTGGTGCCAGGTAGTCCTGCTAAATACACACTCATTGTGCTACTGTTTCTAATACAATTGGCCTTTGAATGAACAAATAAATTGAATGGTCACTTTGCAAAGTTGTCTGTGGTATATTGTCTTACCATTCATAGGCACTAAAATAAATGAAATAATAATTAGTTCAGATAAGCCTGACTTCAAATAACCTTCTCTCTCTTTTGTTTTTGTTTTTTTCTTTTTTTTTTTTTTTTTTTTACCCCGGGGGGGGGGGGGGGGGGGGGGGGGGGTGGGGGTTTATTTT
>JAVXUM010000023.1:14341756-14357614 GCA_035590655.1 Pouteria glomerata
GGGAGGTGGTTATTGATTGTTGTGATTGGTGGTGATTGTATAAGAAAATGAAAACTTGAGAAAACAACTTTTATATGTTTTCAAAATTTTTAAAAATTTTGAAAACAACTTTCATTTTTTTGAAAACTAAAAACTGAAAAAAAATTTGTCAAACGAGTTTTCATATTCAGTTTTTAAAAAAGTGAAAACAAAAACAGAAAACTGAAAACGAAATGGTTCACAAACGGGGCCTAAACTAGCTTAGGAATTTTGTGGATAGATTTACTGCAAACCCTCACGAGACTCTACTCGTTCACTAGGGGAAACCTAGGAATTTAAAAGGCTTGTTGCACATTGCAAGGTGCAATCGTGTTTCCAACAAAAAGAGAAATAGATTAGCATGGTAGTTCATTTTTAATAATGCTATTGCCAGGGACTAGCAATGCTTTAGATTGGGGGGTGATTATACTTGAAAAGTATAATTGCAAATCATCATTTAGAATATAAATCATGCATTTATTCAATTAATTTTAAAGTTTTTAGTTATTTTTTGTTATTTATGGTATTTTGAATTCAAAATGTAGGAGAGAGATTGAAATCATTGAAATAAGCAGTGAAAAAGAGACTGAAGAAGCTACTGCTATCTGAACATTCCGTCGCTAGCTCAGTCCGAATAGCAGCAAATAGGCAGAAGGAAGATAAAACTGGAAAGTTAAATCTGAAATTTAACCTCACCGAGGTCTAAACACCCCGTCGAGTAGTCCGGACAATAGAGACTATTTGCACAGAATTTTTTTAGGGTTAGGTTTTTGAGTCACATATAAATCTCATCTTTTGTCAGCCGCAGGGGCACATCTTTCAATATACACTTTTTCAATTTTTCCAAAGTTTTTAGAATGTGACTGAGAGTTGTTTATTTAATCCGTGAAGCGATTTCAATCTTTGTTGTTCGTTAATTTGGCTACAGTTTTACTTTGAAGTACGGTAGTTTATTATTTTGATTTAATGGAAGTTTTAGTTATTTCATTTACTGCCTTTATTTGTTTTTCTTGTGATAAAAATATGATTAGCTAAATCCTTGTCAACATGATTCAACGAATCAAGGAAGAGTGGATCGTTAGATCAATATGATGTGTGTTCAGGGTTATAAATATGATGCTATTACATTTATATATAGTTCCACTTCTTATTTTCAATTTAATTTTATTTATTATCGAAATGAAATTTAGAAACAAAAACTCTCAACTATATTCTCTGCAATCACTGGTAAAGATTTTTTATTTAAATGTTCTCCTAAATTTTTGAAATAAATAAACTAAGATTGAATCTAAAAATAATTTAAAAAAAAATTTTCTGGATTTATAATCCTATACATGAATATGAATCCGTGTTTTGGGAACTTAAGAATTTTGACAAAAATATTTTTCTGACTTATTTTCTATAACGAAAAATTTAAATCGTAATGATCTACACATCAAATTATGAAAAGCGATTCCACCCGAACTTGAAAGTTAAATCAAGTTTTCAATCATTAGATTTCTATTTCACTTTAATTGATCTATTTGTTTGATTCCATTTAGTGTTATTTTTAATACTTGAGTAGATTGTTTATTGTTAATTGATCTTAGTTGAATGCTGTTTAATTATTTTAATTTCTTTGAATAGATGATTGATTATGAAATTTAGAGAATTTATCCTCTTCAAATGATAAAAAACCTTTCAAATTTTAAATTGAATAGTTAGTTTATAAACTTCAGATTTTGAAATTAATATACAGGTTTTTGAAGATTTGATCTCAGTTTCACTAAATTAAAACTACACCACATATATACCCTTATACTTGAGGGTTAATTTAGACGCAATATTTATGACGTGATCCCCACATGAGTGATCCTCAGTTGACAAGAAAAATAATGAGATCAGGCTACTATTGATTGCCTATGCAGTCTCAATATTGCATTAAACACCTCTAGAGATATCATAACTGTCAGATTCATGCAGACGTGATCCATGTGGCCCCACAGTAATTGCAGACCCTGTCATTGCCATGGCCTTTTCTATGTAGGGCATGGATATGACAAGGCCCATTACTCCGAAGGCATCAAATGGCCATCGTTTTCATATTGGTAGCAATTGACATCTTCAACTAAGGAAGGGCTCTTGCGTACAATAATCCCTTTACTGTGCACATGAGATGGTGAGTTCACGCATTCGATATATTTCAGGAATTGCCCAAGTGATCTTCAAGAATTAGGCCCAAAACAAGCTTTTTGTCATGTGCACCTGCATTCATTCGTGCGCACTTGAACATTGAGGCTGGGCCGTGGGCATGGCCAAAACTTGAGACTCCTTTTCTGCCCTTATCTTTTTTCAAATCTTCAAAAGATATGCAAATCTCCCTGTTTGTCTTCAAAACCAACAAAAGAAAATTAAAATCATTATTGACTTAAAGCATAACCAAACTACAAATTATTTAA
Source organism: Pouteria glomerata (assembly GCA_035590655.1). NCBI lineage: Eukaryota > Viridiplantae > Streptophyta > Magnoliopsida > Ericales > Sapotaceae > Pouteria > Pouteria glomerata. Next base: position 14,344,213 of record JAVXUM010000023.1, read on the forward strand.
CAATAAACCATTATATGTGCAAAATTAAGGATTTAATGAGCACTTTTAGTGCACAATCAGCCACCAAACAATCAGCATTTCGTTTCTGCCACCAGGAAAATGAAGTTCTGAAAAAATTTGAACTGACTTGACAGTACATCTACTACAAAAGCTTACTGCATTGGACAAAATTACTCTTAACATGTGTGGGGTTGGGGTCACATGCTATATATATCTTGCACATCTACAAGACAAACAGGTGTGGGAATTTGAAATTTGGTTCCCAACCGGATTTAGCTACCATTTTGTCATACCGACCTTGGAAAGCATTGCTATTTTGTCTCGTGTCTATCACTTCTTCTGATGGGATATAACTAGTTGGAAATCTTGAAAGGAAGTTTATGTTTGGCAAGCGTCACATTTTTCAGAATTTTTAATAATTTCTTTTATAATTTTTAATAATTTCTTATCAACTTTTCAACACCTTTTTACTAAATATTTATAAAAGTTCTTAAAAGTATCATAATCAAACGGCCACCAAATGACGTATTGGGATGGTATTTTCACAATCATTCAATTATTATTGTGCAAGCTGTAAACCATTGAAAGCTTAATGGCTAATGACATAATAAACAAATTTTCCAATCTGTGCTCGTGTAAAGTATTTTACAAAATACAAAAACTTTTGAAAACAATCCCAATTAAAAATGTGAAAAATCAAAAATAGTTTGTATCAGATAAATTCTTCCACAAGTATTGATCAAGTGGAACTTACTAGTGGTGGGATTATGCCTCACTATATCTTTCCACACAAGATGGAATGGGCAGTTCTCACAAGTTTAATTCAAATCAAAGGTTACTTGATGCTGTATGGAGAGACATTAATTAATTAGTGAAAGAAAAGAGTGATGCAGTGCACAAAGGGAATTCGTGAGAGAGGAAATTAAGATGAAAATGAGGTGATCGTGAATACAGACTAGAAAAATGTGAAATGCAACTATTGTTTGTACATAATGTGACATTCCTAGAAGCTAATTTTAAAATATGAGGTTATATTGTTACAAGTTTTATTATATTTATATATTGTATTGCCATGTGGTACATTCACATAGGTATTATTTGACTCAAAGTAGGATACTAGATAAGTTTTAATTATGGGACAATTCTATATATAAAAGGTCAAAATGATCGCTTAATTTGAGTAATTGAAATAATATGTAGTTTTATCCTTTTAATGGTTAAGATGAGTTAGACATCTCACTATTATACATATGACACAAACTAATACTGATGGAACGTACAATCAATATCATCTCTCCCTTCATATATTCTCTCTTGGGGGGCGTTTGGTAGATAAAATTTTTAGTAAGTTTTGGTAGTTTTTTGTTAAAAATTGTTAATGATAATTTTTGGTGTGTTTAGTAAAAAAAAAAATTTAATTTTTGATAACTTTGAGTCATTTTTGGTTGTTTGATGAAATTGTTACTATAGTAGAGCAGAAAAGTGATAACTTTTGTGTGTTTGGTAAGTTTTTTTTTACTGTAGCAGAACAAAAAAGTGTAAAAAAAAAGTAGGGCCCGCTGTTATATCAAATTACTGTAGTGGAGTAAAAAAGTGGTAAAAATTGATAGTTCACTAAACGCATAATTACTGTAACAGTGACAACTTTTGATAGTTTTTGTTAAAAATTGGTCTACCAAACGGCCCCTTGGTTCTCTTTAGAATACCACCTTAGTCCCTAGAGTTTTGATTCGTATCTTATAAAACCGAGAAAAAATCTATTCATAAATCTGTATAGGTAATAAAAGAGCTCGTAAAACAACAAAGGAGCTTGTATAAAACAACAAAAGAACTTGTAAAACAAGTGAAAATCCTGAATAAAAAAGTTTTCTGCATCAAAGGTACAACAGATAATTATGTTAATGTTTCTATAATTTCTTACCATAAATATAACTTGGAAAGTCAGGGAAATTTTATCTAAATAAAAAATTATAATAACTTAGAAAGATGTGCTCATAGTTTTTTTTTTTTTGTACGTTTTTGCCAAGTTTAATTTAGTTTTCCCAACTCAACTAATTTTTAAAATTCAATAAGGAGGTATAAATGTTTTTAAAAATATCCATATTAAATTTTATGCATGAGTTTGTGAAAGTATATGATATTCAATTTTGAAATGGGTCCACCAGCAATTTAATACTGAACTCAAACAGAATGAAGGTCCTAGAGGATAAGACTCAAAGATATAATAGTACATATATGCACATATATATACGTCTGTGTATGAATTTATAGATGACACTTGGACAAAAGCAAATTTCAATTAGTAGTAGGGACAACGAAAGGGAGAAAGATCGTCATTTCCTCTTCCACCATCCTCTCTCTCTCTCTCTCTCTAATATTGTTAAAAAAAAAAAAAGAAAAATTGAACTCATACTAATGATTGGAGGGACGAGATTTGTTACGAGATAATTCATTGTTACACTTAATTAGCGATGGGCACATTGATAATTATAAAGAGCAACCATATTGCACGGCCCTGCGCAGATTAATGGTTGGAATTTTATAATCACAAGAAGTACCACCGTGTTAATTAGGAAATCTCTAACTATAAGCATGACATAACAATACATACGGAAGCAATTAATTAAATACTTCTAACAATTAACGAAAGTAATTGGAGAGAACTTGTGATATCATTAAACTTAAGGAATTCTAAAAACTATTTCAACAGCAAATTTAATCCCTTTTGGAAGAAAAATAGGTGAAAAGCACTGTTTTAAATCTAAATTCCACCAACCAAATGCAAAATAAGCCTAATTTTGGGAGGCCTTACGAGGCCTCACATATAATATTCACTAGTCCCTGCCTCTTGTTCCAGGCTCTTAATTTCCATGGTTATTTTTTTAATTATTTATATTTTTTAACCCCTTATGCATGGCCTATAAATAGCTTATTTAGATTGCAAACAATTATGAGAATTAGTCTGTCTTCCCCAATGGACACAATCTCCCCAGCTCTACCTGTTCGTCCACCATTGGAGCTAAAGGATCATGAAGGAGAAAATAAGGCTAGGGACGTTTCAACAAACACATCTTTGGTGCAAAAGCAAGCAAGTTTGCCAGCAGAGTTCATTTGGTCAAATGGTCGCTCGATACAGATGACTGAAGAAGAAGAAGGGCTGAAGGAGCCGCTAATAGACCTAGAGGGTGTGTTTAGTGGCGATGAAAGGGCAACTTCAAGTGCGGCTGAGCTTATTATGACTGCTTGCCTCAGCCATGGCTGCTTCCAAGTTCTCAACCACCGCGTCGACGAGGCCCTCATTCGTGCCGCCCACGACCGCACCGACGCTTTCTTCAAGCTTCCCAATTACACAAAACTTAGAGCTCGTGCTAAACCAGGCTGCGTCTTTGGCTACTCAGGTTTCCATGCTGATCGTTTCTTGTCTAGATTACCTTGGAAGGAGACTTTGTCATTTGGCTACCCACATCAGTACCATGAACCCTTCGTGGTGGGTTACTTCAAGGCCGTGTTGGGAGATGAATTTGAAGAGACCGGGTCAGTACTTACTCTTGCTTAATTTGTATTATTAATTTTAACGTAAACATGGATTTTTAGGACCATTTAGTGTGCAAAATTTTATCAACTTTGAACACTAAGTTCACATTTGTCACTGCTTTTTAGGTATTAAATATCTTATAAAAATTTATAAAAGTTAGTAAAAATTAATAAAAGTTAAAAAATTAGGATAAATTTTGATAAAAAAATTGATAAAGTTATAGATAATTGGAGAAAGTTGGTCTTGAGTTTGGTAGAGAAACTTAGATAAAATTGAAGAAATTTGGTAAAAGTTAAATCTTTTTTCTTTTTTTTTTTTTTTTTGGCTAAAACTTGATAAACCAAATATCTCCTTATATACTAATTCTGCATATATAACACTTTTTGTGGGAAAAAAATTGTTACAATTCTGTGTTAATATAAGGTAGAGTTTGGAAAAAAAAAAAAAAAAAACTAATTTTTTTTAAGTTAGCTACTAGAAAATTTAATTTTTTGTTTGAAAAGAAAAAAAAATAATTTTTTAATAAATAATCTTTTATCTTTACGTATTATGAATATACACAACCCAAACTATCTGATGTGAGATAGCCTTAACCAGTCAACTTTTTGGCTAAAGTTCAAATTGATGGAGTAGCCCATAATGTGTATTATAAATGCACTTTTATTTAAAGTGACAAAACTGAAAGTATCTACATTATTCTCGTAATTTTTTTTTTCTAAGTGAATATTGTTCATATATAGACAAGTATCTCACTTGATAGATAGTAGGAAGAATATTATTGGAGAAATGATGAGATAGTTTTACAGCGGGATAACAAGTTTAAACTCGAAAATAACCTCTCGACAATTAAGAATAAGGCTGTGTATATATGTACAATTTGCTACCTCCGAAGCCGGGTAATGCGAGTTATCTTTTATTGCGTTGTCAATTAATCAATTTTTTTTTTTTTTACTTGAAAGCTATATAGTTGTTTTAGCCAACTTGAATTAATTACCGTTTATGTCTCCAATTAGAATGATAGCATTACTGGCAATTAAATATTCATTTCAATTATTTATGTACGGAGAGTTTTGATTGTTTCCACAAATTATATACATTAATTGGTGACGTTATAGCAGGTGGGTTTATGAAAGATACTGTGAAGCAATGAAGCAATTATCCCAAGTGATAATGGAACTGCTGGCCATAAGCTTGGGAGTGGAGCGCTCACACTATCAGAAATTCTTTGAAGACGGTTATTCAATAATGAGGTGCAACTACTATCCACTTTGCAAAGAACCTGGGCTCACCTTCGGCACTGGCCCTCATTGCGATCCCACTTCATTAACAATACTTCATCAAGACCAAGTTGGGGGCCTACAAGTCTTTGTTAATAACAAATGGAAACTTGTTAAACCTCGACCGGATGCCCTTGTTGTCAACATTGGTGATACATTCATGGTATACAGCTAACTTTTAGCTCATTAATTTGTTTCAACATAAAATATTTTATTGGAAAGAAATATCAAAGTAAGATAATTTTATAAAACAATTTACTTTTATTTCCGACTGTAATAATTTTTTGAAAAAAAAAAACCATTTTACATTTGTAACCAAGTATGACTTGATTATTTAGTGTCAATTGACAAGAAAGATATGTACTTAAAATAAATGTGGTAAGTAAGTAATGGCTTTAATTTTCTTTTTTGGTTGTTAAAACGTTTCCAAATATTTTGAAACAAATTGTCATTATATATGTACGAGTGTTTAGAGTGGTAGAAAATTAGTAAAAATTAATAAAATTACAGTCTCGCAATTAGTACAATGAGAAAAAATAAAAAATTTTAAAAAATTTTAGAATTTTTTTAATAAAATTTAGAGACCCTAACAACCATTTATGTATCAAGTGGGTTATCCCCACTTGGGAGTTACTAAATCACAATGGATATATATTAAGTACATTTAGTTTGTTAAAAAACATTAAATATCTCTAAAAATTTTTAAAAATTTCTAAAAATTATTCATTTTTTATCTCAGTGCACGAATTACAAATTCACAACTGATTTTATTTTATCTCACTTTTATCCCTCTAAACATACCTATTATTGGACTCTTTTTTTTTCATTGTTATGTTTGGAGTTATATAATTCTCTATAAATTTCTATAAATTGTTATATATAAAATTTTAACTTTTTACACACTGTACAAATTATAAAATTATCATGCGTGCCAATTTCTACAAACGTTTTACAATACTCCAAACACACTAATTCTCAATCAACACTTTCACGTGACTATATCAAATGTGTTTGAGAAGAATACGAGAACCTAATGAGCCAATGACATGCAGGAGATACTGAAAGCCAGTGTATATACATGTATCAATGTATGTATATTTATATGTTTATATATCGGATTCACGTAGTTACTTATATGGTAATAATTAATCATAGCCAGTGGTGGAGCCACACCTAGTAGAAGGGAGGCGGCCGCTATACTTAAAATTCCAGAGAAAAAAAAAATAACTTAACTCATCTTAAAAGAATTCGAAGCTAGTTTCAAAATATGAGATCACGAACATAAGTTTGATTATTATTTTGTATAAAAAATATTTAATATCTATATATATAATTTTGACTATTATTATATTTTTTATAGTAATTTATCGTTTACCCTCTTACCTATATATATATATATAGTTAGGAAAAATTTTATACTTAAAAAAAATTTTACTAGAAACATTAGAAAAAATTTTACATCACACTTAAAAAAAAAAAAAAAAAAAAAAAATCCTACCTCCGCCCCTAAATATAGCTTCCTTTTGTTTATAAATCAGTCAACTATGGCTTGCGTTTTCTTATTTACTTCTAAACGATTTTATTAGTTAATTTTACAGAGACAGATTTAAGTATATAAGGACATATTTTTGAAATATATAGTATGTAAATATAAATTCAGAAATAGATTTAAGATTTTGACTAAATGGGTTATTGAGTACTTGAAAATGAAAGAATGAGTTATATTAAAATTATGAGTAGAATAAAAATAAAGTTAATTTTAGAAAAAAGATAAAATTATTCTTAAACATTAAATCAGTGAATATAATTTGTATAGTTTAATAGTTTAGAAAACACTTAAAATTTATTAAAGATGTCTCTCGTCACCCAAAAATAATTATTATTAATTTTGTTGCTTATAAAATTTATTATTATGTTATATGTTATATTTATTGATACTATATTTAAAAGTATTCATTAATGTCGTGAAAAAATGCACTTTAATTTATAAAAAATGCTTAATTTTAATTCCTATAAGCTACTTTTATGTTAAAAATTTTGAATTAATTTTAAGTTTTAATAAAATTAAAATATTAAAAATATTTTAATAATTTTATGTCCAAAATTAAAAAGAATCACTTGCCGCTTGTGCCTCTGTGTGAATCTGTCAATGCCTATAATTATGAGTTATATATATATATATATATTTTTTTATTTTGGAGTTGATTTTAATTTGTTGTGATTTGATATTTATCTAGGCATTATCGAATGGGAGATTCAAGAGTTGCTTGCATAGGGCAGTGGTGAACAAGGAGAGAGAAAGAAGATCATTGGCTTTCTTCGTGTGTCCAAAAGAAGACAAAGTGGTGAGACCCCCGGAGGATCTTGTTAGCAGAGAAAGGCCAAGGGAGTACCCGGATTTCACATGGTCTCATTTGTTGGAGTTTACACAAAAGCACTACAGGGCAGATGTTGCAACCTTCCAAAGCTTCATTCATCGGCATCTATCATCTACGCCAACTATATAAGTATTATCTTGGACGTTTGTGATCATTGATTGCCTTGGCCCCTCTCTCTCTCTCTCTCATTCCCTAGCTCCTGTGGGTACATGACATGTGTACATAGCGTTTAATTTCTCCTGCTATTATCAGTTTTATTTCTTTATGCACCTTCTTTGGCATGTACATACAACCATAAATTTCATTTATGTTAAATCTGTCTTTAAATCTACGTTGATGCCCGCATTCATGCCTCCACGTGTGTCTGATTGACAGCTTTCGAATTATCAATAACATAATAGGGGACTTAGCTGGTAAAATATGTGATCGAGCACCACCTTCTTATTGTATTTATGTAAACAATAGTTGAAGATGTAGTTATACATATAGGATGTTTATAGAGTGATAAAAAGTGAGATAAAATGAGATAAGTAGTGGATTCGTAATTCATGTAATGAGAAAAAAATAAATAATTTTTATAAATTTTTAAAAATTTACAATAAACTAAATGGAATTATAGTAACCTAAACATAATAATTATTAAAATAATTTAAAATTTTTAATTTTTTTAATCTATTTAATCTTTTTTTTATTTAAGATCTTAGTAAAGTATTAGATAGTTGTGAGGCAAAAAATGAGTCAAGCCCATGATGTTAAAAAAACCAACGTTAATAGAATCAACACCTACCAAAACTATTAAAGTCACGTTTGAGGAGCGAAGCAATAATAACACTGTAACAATATGGTACTGTGATGTTAAATTAACATTATGGTTCAGTTGAATGTGCTAAATAAAAAAACTCCACAAAATTATAAAGAAATTGACAAATACTACAAAGAAAAAGTTTGAGTAAAAAAAAAAACAATCTTATTTTTCAAGAGAAACATTGGTTTAAAACTTGAAATAAAGGAGTACCTAATTTGGATCTTGTGAGAAATCAAAAATTATAAAAGAAATAGAAGTAAGGATTGAATCATTGTATATTTCTAGTTTTAGATCAAAATTAAACAAACAATTTCACCTATTTGTCTTCTCCTTATTTCAGGTTTCAACTCTAGAACCGAAATTTATGTACACCGTTATGACTAGCCTTACATCCTACAATGCTTCCTTGCTAGCCTTGACTATTGTCATATGCTCTATTTTAGTCTGCCATGTATCTTACATTATTTTTTTGTCAACCTTGCCTATTACCATAATTCTATTTTAGTCATAGATAGAGAAAAAAATATATCATTGACCTTCAACCTTCTATCATCTAAGTTCCTTCATAATTTATATCCATAAATATTCCGACAATTGAGCCTTATCTTATTGCTTGATCTTATCATCAATTCTTGGATATTGACTTATAGATTATAGTTTTGCTCATTCCTGCTAGAACATCATTATAACGTATATAGGCTACAACTCTATTAGATGGATATCAATTAATAGTCTTCATAGAAAAAAAAGATAAATTACAATTTACACTCTTAAATTTTATCCGAAATTTCACTTTACGAGCTAATTTTTATTTTTATTTTTTGTGGCAATTAAACGTTGAAACTTTTTTTATTTATCAACAATTGGGGGCTGCAAATATATTTTTGAAAGGATTTTTTGGTTTTTTTTTTATGAATTCAAATAACATACTTTGGAAGCACTTTTTTTTTGTTAGTAATTTTTTTATAAACTCGGACAATATATGTAAAAATTATTAGATAAAAAAATCATATAAAATGAGAAAAAGTTAAAAAAAAAAAAAAAAAAAAGAAGGTGATGGTTGTCAAGCAACGACTTTAGTTGAATCATGCAAAGAATTTAACTTTTCGGCAACGTTTTTCTTGCCGTTGCAACAGTGGAGTAAAGTTATCATAAAAGGGGAGCCGATGATGACTTTTGTTTTTTTTGTAATGTAAATTTAAAGTAGATATTGTAACAATTAGCATGGCTAAATTGTAACCATGAGTGTGTGGAGGTTAGTTTTTCTTTAACAATGGCGACCGAACATCCGCCAAAGGACTTCGGTTTGAGTGGAGTAGCGAGCTTAGAAATTGTAATCGTATTTGGGATTTTAACAATCATTGCGCGTTCCAGTTCTGGAGCATCGAACTTGTATTTGATAAGGTTGTGTGTGCATCTTATTCAAGCGTCACCTCATGAGTAGATTTTGAATAGTGCAACGTATCGATCGAAAAATCAAAAGATTACAATCTCATACAGATTCCAAACTAATTATGCTTTAGCATTGATATGACATTAATAAAAGAATTATATATATTTTAAAATATACTAGTAATACGATCGGTGCGATACACGAATTTAACATATTACATGATTAAGTCGATTGTACTATCATATGTTTAAATAATTAAATTATGGAAATATATTTAAAAGTAATATATATTATTACTTATGCAAATTCAATCAAATAGTGAACGTAAAATAAATTAAAATATTGATGTCATCAATAGTATCAATTCGATTAAATTTAAATTCTAATAAATAAAAAAAAATAAAAAAGTTAAAAAATAACAACACTTACTAATAAAAAGTGTGTGTATATATATATCAATTATATATAAAAACTTTAAAAAATAAAATTAAAGTACATACTTAACAAATCTCAATGAAATTTGGAAGAAAAGAAAGTTTCGTATATATTTATAGATTTTACATGTAGAAGAGTCCTATCCTATTTATATTAAAATACCATTTTAAAGTTTTATCCTATTCCAATTAGAACCATTCTGATTAAATCGAAAATTTAAATAAAAAAAAAAGTTTAGGCGACACTTCAATTGGATTAATTTATCCGTTGTTAATTTTGTTTTTTACTTTTAATATTATTTGATTTTTCTAATAAATAATATTACAATATATATAATTTTAATATTGTGTGTTAAAATTTCATGCGAATTTGTATTCTACATGAGATAGGAATATATTACCTAATCTTTGATAGTTGCTAATGAAAATTATCCAATTATTCACTAAAATATAAAAAATAAAGAATAAAAAGTTATATAACAAATTAAAGTGTAGATTAAATAAAATATTAAGTGATATTTGACAGCTTCTCGAATATGCGTCTGGAATTAACCTCCAAGTATAAGGGTGTGTGGTGTAGTTTTCTCTAGTGAGCCTAGGGTTGAATTCATAGGGAATCTAAAGTTTTAGTTCTATGTTTTTCTAGGTTTTCCTAATCCTAAGTTTGATGTGAAATATATGGTGAAATTTATAAGATTCTTTGCAATAAGTTTTCTAACTAAATTTCCTAAGTAGTAATAAATAAAGTAAATAATAAAAGTACTTCTAACTAATCAAATTTTCTAAAACATCATAATAAATGAACAGATTATAAATTCAAATAACGTAAAGTGACCTCGATTTGATGTTCAATTTTTAGGTGAAGAAAAATCTCTCAAGTTAAACTTTTCTTATCTACTACAATTCAAGTTTCACATTTCAGAGGAAATAAGAAGTGAAAAATATTTCATTAAAAACTTTCAAGAGAAAAATCCACAAACTCAACTTCGTACTCACGTCAAAAAGATTACGAAGTTGGAAAATCTTCTAGTAATTTTACTTGTGGTTTGGGATTCAATTTGATCACGTTAAAGTTTCTGAAAAATGGTTTAAAACACCAAAAACCTTTATCAATGATTCATAGAATTTGAACAAAGATTTTTATTTTCAAAAGTATTTTCATAAGCAAAATTAAATCCCACAGTAGGTGTATATACGTTTATGTTCACACGCTGCGTATATAACCTTAGGGTTTTAATTCGTTCGATCTCTTCACCCCACTTTGAAACACTAAACCAAGGTCGTGGGGTTTCTAACCTAGCATGCTTGCATCAATCATCATTAATCAATAATAAAACAAATCTAGAATTCTACAAACGAAAGCTAGAACTTACAAAAGCAAACAATAAACTAAAAACCTAGATTCTAACTATACATGCGAATATCATTTATTCATTCGAACAAAACAAATCAATGAAAATAAAAGACAATAGAAATCAACCAGAGGAAACACTATTTATTAAATCAAAAGAATAAAGTATCGTACTTCGTATAATGCTTAAACACCAAGCGTAAAACAATCACAAGGAAAATAGAATTGAAGAAAACACTAGTGCACTTCCAAAACATCTTCAATCTACCACAAAAACTCTCGAAAAATTATTAAAACTAAAACACTAATATTCTTTAGAACGGTTGAGGGAAAAAGTTCTTTTTTCTTGTATAAGTATCCCTATATATAGTTTTAACAAAACCCTAAAAATAGAGAACACTAGAATTCCTCGTAGACCTACATGGTCCAGGCGTCGGGACTGAGCGTGAGATGATCCAGACCACAGTAGCTTGAGATTACTTTGGCTCTTTGTCTTGGTCGAGACCAACTAAGGGATGGTCCAGACCATAGTGAGTTAGTTCACTTCCCTACTTTGTTCCTTTGACCCAGATAAGGTTCCCGTCTGGATCACAACTCCGGTTGTTGCTCTATGTTGCTGGTTTGCTTTGTTTTCTTCGTTTTCTTCGCCACTTATCAGAGAAATATCATCGTTCTCACTGCATTTAAGAAAACGAACCATGTAAGTGATAAAAATAATAAAATACACGAATTTATTAGAATAATGCATGATTATGTACTAAATTGTTGAGTTTGTAATTATATTTTTCAAGTGTAATCACATCACCCCCCAACTTAAGCCTTGCTAGTTCCTGGTAATGACTTTATTGAAATCAAACTAAAGTCTTTAACCTATTTCTCTTTTTGTTGGAAACACGGCTACACTTAGCTATGTGCAACAAACCTTTTAAACCCCCAGGTTCCCCCTAGTGGATGAGTGAAGTTTCGTGAGGGTTTGCAGTGAATCTACCCACAAAATTCCTAACCTAGTTCAATAGGTGGTAATATTCAATCCAATACCTCCTGACTTAAAGTTAACATGAAATAAGTAGTAGAATTTTAAAATTATTGCATAAATTTCTCCAACGTATCTCAGACTCACATAACTTTTTAACTATCTAATTTCAGGTGTATCAAATTATGTCATTCAGTCAACCTAATTAGCAAATGCACTCAAAGATCATGGTTTCGACTTCAAATCTCACCAAGGTATTCACTCAAAAGAAATCACTTAGAAAAGGGTTACTCTATTGGTTCATGCAGGAGTGCAAAAACAAATGTCACGCCCCGAACCCGGGGGCCCGGGGGCGTGAGTGTTATAGACATACATTACATGATTCTACGGTCCCTGTATCAGAGTAAACACAACATCCACGAAATGGACCCACGAAAACTCCCCCTATAATATTAGGCTCTAAGGGTTATACCTGAACCTGTCACAGTTATATGTATAAGCTGCTAAACATCAACACAACCACCAATTCATACATTTATATCCCTAATCCACGGCTATAGAGCCGGATTCAATCACATCCAACAATCCCAATTGGAAGCATGATAAAATAAATAATTGAAACTTGAACTTTTATATATACATGTCCCATATCTCCAATACTCACATGGGCCTTAAGGCCATTTACAAACCAAAATGTAAAAGAAACTATAACTTTACATTTTACTCCCAAAACCATAAGACATGTACAATAATAACCAAAAGCCCCAAAAGCTTCCAATGTCCCTAGCAATTCCTCCGCTAGCTATAATGCACCTCGACCATCCTGGGTGGGTCCTGCATATTCAACTGTAGTAGGGGCGTGAGCACTAATCACATGTGCTCACGGTGCAACAAAATAATATGGCATGTATATAATGCACACATCCAAAACATCAATAATGATCAACATTTATCAACCATGTTAATATAAACATGCAATTGACAATATAATCAAATAGCATTTTAACCAAATGCATCACAAGCAACATTTTATGCTTTTCCATTTGTTATCCAGATTAACATTATCACAACCACACACATTCCTCGGGGAGTTGGTTCCACAATATCCGCATACCTTCGGGCATGGCCTCCCCTGGGTGATGCTACCCCAGCTAAGAGTACTTTAGGAATATCCAGGGTGATACCAACCCGACCATGACAAATCTAGTTCGTAGGCTCCTAACCTACTGGCCTGTATCACCAACCCTGCGCAGGTT